>JAAVUH010000072.1:0-188961 GCA_014899045.1 Fusarium palustre
CCCCCCCCCACTCCCCCAGCGCAGCCCTGCCTTAGCGTTCTCTTACCTGAGCATTACTCTATCAACCTTCAGCCTTAGATGTCCAACGTCTTTGGCTTCTTCTCCCTCGTACCTGCAGCGCGATTATACCATGCCACTAGCGCATCTAAGCTGACGTCTTGTTTGATATGTGTATAGGAAAACTACGACGGCCTTCCCACCACCCAAAATGACCAGTTTCAATCTTTCGATTATACAACCACTCAAGGCTTCAACGCCAATCCTCACCAGCCTACGTCCGGTTTCCCTGGACCTCCCACGCCTCCAGGCCAGAACGTCTTCGCTTCCCAAATGCAAGCCCATCGACAGCAAGGAGGTTCGATGAGAAACGGCTCCCCTGATGAACAATCAATTGCTCGAGGAGGCAGCGAAGAGGATGAGAATCTGACTCCTGCTCAGTCGCGAAGAAAGGCACAAAACCGCGCTGCGTAAGTTTGCCCGACGCTCTTACATTAATGCAAATACGCCACTTCGGATTTTTGTCAAAACGTTAACCGGGGTTCCGAGACATAACTGCTGCGGACGATTTCTTCCCCTTTGCTCATCCAGCTAACACTTGGTTCTACAGACAGCGCGCCTTTCGTGAGAGAAAGGAGAGACATGTCAAAGATCTAGAGGCAAAGCTTGCTGGCCTCGAGGCTGCGCAGCAGCAGTCGTCTATCGAAAACGAGCGCTTGAAGCGCGATCTTCAGAAAATATCCACCGAGAATGAGATATTGCGTGCCACGTCGCACACGGGCCATGGTTCCATCTCTCCCGAACCTGCAACTGGGCCGTTGCGCTTCAAACCTACAGACTTTTACTCCAATGTCTTGCAAAACCACACGAACAAATCGCCCTCCCACCGCATCGTCACCGCGGATGATGGCGAACGACTTCTTGCCGCCGGCGCCACGTGGGATTTTATCATTTCTCACGAGCTATTCAAGAAAGGTCTAGTCGACATAGCAGATGTGAGCGAGCGTCTCAAAAACTGCGCCAGATGCGACGGCCAAGGTCCTGTTTTCTCAGAACGATCAATCACTAATGCCATTGAGCAAAGTGTCGCCAGCGGCACTGATGACCTCCTCTGAACAACGAATGAGGCGCAAAAGGGGCCATTCGGCAGAAATGATATATATATATATATACATATGGCTTCATCATGATTGACGTATATCACATAAAGGAGATCAGTGGATAATCTATGATACCCCCGCCCGTCGGGGCTTTATGGCGTGGCGTTTTGTATTCGGGATTTAACGATTCTAACGGAGGAAATTTGGGACTTCGCGTCGAAGGTGTGCGGCACTTGTATACGTGTAAACACGACCTAGTGGCAAGGATTTATTAGGGGGCTGCCTTAGACGTGTTTCCTATTGTCAAATTCTTCTTGGCAGGCCCTCTTAAAGGGATCAATCAAATATTATTCAACCGCTCATGCTTGGTCACGATTATAACAGCAAATATTGGATTACAGACAACGACAAAATTGACAACAGGAAAGCCTCCGTGATACAAGAACTATACTACAACCTCAAAGAGACACTAGCACATCTCGAGTGCAAATAATACAAACCAAGATACGCTGCAGAACTCCAGAAACCAGAACCCTTCGTCATGAAAATCATACATATCTCCCCTCCTTAAACCTACCCGGAACAATATCTCCCAAGCCTCGGTCTATTCAGCAATCGTTATTACTTTTTGCTCCCCTCCTTAGATACCGTACCCCTTTTCATTCCCTCCTCTCTGCTTTGGCGGGCAACGTTCCCATTATTTCATTCCAATACGTCATCCGTTTCTTGGCCTTCAGACGAGATGCATGACTGGAAGGTCGACCAGGCAATAAAGGACTTGGCCTATCAAAGTCTTATTGCTAGGCGGCCGTCTAGTCCTTCTTGATACCGTTGGCCTGGGATCCTTCCTTCTCGACATAAGGGTGCTTGATGGTCAGACACCAGATGTCAAGATAATCGCAGATAGTGACGATGACATCAACAACGAAGCTCCCATACACGCCGACAGCGGTTCCGAGCATCATGAACATGAATGCAACCTGGTAAACGCTATCACCAAGAGCGCTAGGCCAACCAACGCCAAGATGTTGTTGGAAAATGGGTCCCAGAGAGTCGATGACACCAAAAGCGAGGGGTAGACCAAGCACGTTCCAGTAAGGAAATCGCAAATGAACAAGGTGTGCTGTGATCATTTGTCCAACGCTGTACGCATTAACGAGGCCAGCGAAGAGGGCGAATGGGACGAGGTGGCACTGGCGAATCTTGGGCTGAAGGTACAGATAGGCAACAATCATAGACCAGATGCTGAAGAATGGCACGAGGCCGAGGAGAGCCCCACGGGAGCGGTCTCCACGAGCGCGACGAGCACGGATGACGTTGAGAGAAGACTCAACGGTGTTGAAAACCAGCATAATACTGCCCTGAACAAGGTACCACTCAGTGAAGGTAAGGTTGTAGATGAAAGAAGGGATGCCGACGGTGGAAGGCACGCCAATGGTTTGGAACATGCTCTGTTGCCAGAAATGCGCACCGCCGACATACCCGGTAAAGATGAAAACCAGGACGATTGCGAGAACGCCCTCAACGGGACCATTGACAATGCCGAGAGTCAGAGTCTTGGTGTGGTAGGTCTCCCAGGTCTGAACATAGAAGGTCAACAGAGCTGAAAAGTCAGTATCATGATCTTGATGGAATGGTGAGTGCAAACTTACATGCGAATAGCACTGCCACGGTCTGCCAGCTTTGTCCCATGTTCTGAGAAGCGGCAAAGAGAAGGACCTCGAGTGATGTGTTACAGGCGTCAACGCCATGGTCAAATAGTTCGCCCAGAGGTCCGGATTGCCGGGTTCGTCGCCTGCATCACTTGAATCAGCACAATCGTATCTCACAAAAACGAGGGGTTCCTTCTTGTTTACTCACGCTTGGGTTCCGTCTACAGCGTCAAACGTTTGATACAGGAATAATCCCAGGGCCCATGAGTAGTATACCCATGGGGGACAATCCTGGTCCAGTGAGGGTGTGTACCACAACATGGCCAGAAAGTTTGCAACGACAAAAGAAAAACCCGTCAAGGTAATGGCGTTCGGGGCCATGCTCATGGGGAAGCACTTTATAACGAAATTGGTGTAGAAAGGCTTGAGAACATATTTGGAGAGCAGCGAATGGTCAACTCCAGAGTACTTGTACTCCTTGAGCGCCGGAAGCTCCTTTTGCCGTACGTATACCATCGTGGAAGCTTTAGTCGTTCAGCTGCGGCCTATTTTCTCTGACGTTCTTGCGTTTTGCTTGATATGCTGAGCGATCGTTTGGTATCGTGGCCTGTTTTTTTTTCTTTCTCCTCCAAGTGGGTAAAACCTGGGTTATGTCCGATTCCGCTCTGCGCTTTTGCTTGGCTGATCTTGTAGTAATGCGTTCGAACTTGAATTTCCGGAACAGATAAAGTTTCGCGGTATTCGCAGGTTGGCTACAGCTGTACAGCAGACAGAAGCGGTTGCTCAAAGCTCTGTTTAAAGAAGTCAGAAGCCGAAATGGAGAAATTCAAAAGTTGGCAAAAGCAAGCCCAAATGGTGAGAAAAAGATGCCAGCAGGTTCGAAAAGTGGACCGATCAGAGACCAACGACTCTGAAGGCAGGAGGGGAAGAGGGACCAGATGTCAAAGAAAAGGCAGATTTGTTACCTACCTACCTATGTATCCAACCTTTTTCCATATGCTCACTGACATGTGTGACGTACCTGGGGTTTTCACAAGTACCGTACCTCTTAACAGCCACCTGGACAAAAACACGTACGCGTGAATTCAAGCTTTTGGGGATCTTCCTGTTTCACTGTTTGATGGGAAATTGGTTAAGATAAGATCCCAAGCGAGGACGGGGGCCCCTGATCCAACGTCATGGGGTCCACCCACACCTCCATGTCTTTTCGTCATCTACACTACTCTGTAGGCGTGACTGATCAATGTCTCGTCTTCCTTTGACATGTGCTATCAAGACCATGCGCCATGTCCCTATCAGCCTTCATGGCAGGTTCTTTGGGATAACTCCAACAATGATTTACATATGTACTGGCCAAGCCATACAGAGAGTCAGTAATTCGAGCAGAGGTGTAAGTTTTGGTACTACGCATGCCCTGCTATTAGTAGTCGCACAATGGGAAACAGAATGTGATGATTTGTCTTCTTCATTCAAACGTCTACCTAAGGTAGTAGAACATCCTTCCTTCCGTTCTATACTGCTATTGTGCGAGCCGGCGGATGTGTATGTATCTGGCATCTCGTGTCCTTTAGGGCATAGGCCATATCGCAAATACCTCCATGTCGAGTCAACCCAAAAGACATCCAACCTTCATGCCCTGCACTGGCTAACACAAGGTTATCGCCTGCCTGCGTCTTCCCAGAAATTATACCATGCTGACATGTATAATGCATCATATAAAGGTAGGTCATACTCCCGCCCCCATATCGTTCTTAACCAACAATTCACTACTTGGCAGCCTGAACTGATGAGGTATAGCCAGTGTTGTTCTTCTGCCACTCCTCTCCGATGAACTGCTGTACGTTCGCATGTGCCATATTGAATAACGGACGAGCATGCTCCGCCACTGTCATGCGGTTGGCATGATTGATACTCATCGGGTAGTGATAATCACCTTTTTTGGAAGGGCGTCCATCTCCGATTGCACCGAAAGCCCCCTTGCCCGTGGGCGGTTGGACTTGTGTGGCAATCTCATCAGATGAAGCCAGAAGGAAGTCAGCCCCGGCGTACCAAGCACGGTTGACTTCTTCCCTGCGGGCCTCGATGTCTCTTACAGTCTGGACTCGTGGTCTTCGAGCATACCGGTGCTGGCTATGCTTTCGCGATGACGCCCAGCAGTCAGAGGCCACGGTTGGCTCCCATACCCACGAGGGTGTCACGTTTGGGGGATGCTGCTGTTCCCGCGCCAGATAGCGAAGAAATTCGCTGGCTTGAGCGCTTTCGTTGCCGATGTCCGAGTCCTCGGGAAAGTCTGCAGCAGTTGTGAGTGTGGGCAGATGAGTATTGGATCCAAATGAAGACATCGTCTTAAGAGAAGGTGAGTTCTGCTTCAGGCTCATGGCATTAATACCTGCTTGTTGTAAAGTCTGCCGAGTGATGGCGAGAACATCGTCATCTTCCTCCTGGCTTGAGTCTTGAGTTGGCGTACTAGTGTGCAGTGCCTTGAAGGTAGATTCAAAGGTAGATGGGCGGTACTGTCGTTGGCCGGGCGGTCCAGCAGTCAGAGGTAGTGGTGCACCCGACGAGAGAACACGAGTGGCTGAACCAATGCTGTCGGCAACGCGGGTAGGATTGCTACCAACGGCGCGATCAAAGCTATCCGAGGTCACAGGATGAATGCTAGACGACCTATCGTCGCGGCTATCCCAGATCGCATCCTCGTTACACCTCCCAACGAGGGTAGCCTCTCTTCGAGGTCGATTCAAGGTGCCAGGTGGATCAGCGCTGTACTTGAGTGTCTTCGGAAGACTAGAGGAGCCGCTGGCCGGGTAGCATGGCTCGTCACTGCGAGTCGCCGACTTCAAGCCCAGCGCCGGCTTGATTCCTCGTAGAAGGGCCTTTTGAGCTTTCTTCTGGTTCGGGTTCGGGTAAGAAGCCAGATTATGAAGAGACTTCACGGGCATGTTCAGCAGTAGTTCCATGCCAAGTTCGTGATCATCATCGCTCTCGTCGCTTTGGCCAGCATCGGTGAACGTGTCTTGTTCAGTATCTGAGAAGAGGGAGGCAAGTGGCGAGGGTGTTGCCGAAGATCCAAGACGAGGAACTTGCGCGGACATGTTGATACATCCGTGGTCGATATCGGCCAAGGGGCTGCACGGTTCGTCGTATTGTGTTTGAGGGCTGTACTGCTGAAGAGAAGAAGAGCGAGTATTCCTGATAGGCAGTGTTGCGAGGACGGATTTGGGTAGGAGAGACAGGCCTGCCGCAGGAAGACTGGCTGGCCACTTGAGGGAGCGGCCTCGTCTAGCAGGTGGTTGCAGTGGCTGGGAAGTACTAGGGTTGTACGGGGTGCCAGCCGTAGTGTAAGTGACCTTTGAAGCCGACGACGGGGCGGTTGCAGTGGAAGAGGTGATGCTGACGGGGGAGGATAAGTCTTCCATAGTGGAATCAGATTGATACATCCTGTCTGCCAGAGATGGTAAGGACGATTGATCCCTGAAATCTAAGGAAGGTGCCGGTTAGATTGGAATTCTAAATCATCCAAAGCCGCCTGGGCATTGGACCTCTTGAATAAACCTGGGGAGAACAAGGGCAAATATTGCTGCAGCAAAAGCGGAGAATTTGGTAGTGAGTGCAGAAGTGATGGATATATTCGCAGCGCAAGATAATGTGATGGAACGAGTGACTGCGATCTTAGGTCTTCACCATTGCTTGGAAACGATGATCGTAACGGACAATGATAGAAGAGATCCGGGTGATAGAAAGTAAAAGTGAAGTGGAAAACGCACTGGTGGGATTGAGTGAAGAATGAAAGGCGAGGAAGGTGTAAGAGAGGGGTGCAAGTGAAGTGAATGGGGGAAGGTACCGTGCCTTCCTCCTGCTCTGCAAACCACACTGCGCAACGCGGAAAGAGAGCAGGAAGGAGCACCTTCTCAACGTAGACTTGAATATGGTTAACTACCTAGTTGCAGACTTGTTGAATCCAAGAGTTAATGTAGTCCAAATGTTGAAGATATAAATAAATGAAGCTTTATATTAAGCGTTTGTCTTGATCCAAAGAACAAACGCACACGAAAGAGAGGTTAAATAAATCTCAGGTCGAAGAAAGAATATTCTCCAGTTGGAGCCTGCACAGAAGAGGAGATTCCAACTCTACGTGATCCTTACCTACCTACCTACCTATACATGCAAACGTGCCATCGCTGCCCCAAGTTTTACTATCTTTGACTTTGACGGTGCTCGTCAGTGCCAGCAGGCGATGTCGAGGTGAGTGCTTCCGACAAGGTTAATTTATCTTTAGGGCTGCATAAAGCATGGAAAAAGATGATTAAAGACGTACTATATACCTACTAATGTCACGGTCGCGCTCCGGCGTTATTCTGATTTCAGTTCCATTGCTCCTCGCCCACACTGTTAAGTTAAGAAATGCCGGAAGGTTCCTTCCTTCTTTAAGTTTTCTTCTGTAAGCCCTCTACACTCTAATCTCTCAGTTGCCCTGTGAGTGCTATAAATACTAACTCTCCCCCTGAGAATTTTCATCTTCTCATCTCTCATCTCTCATCTCTTATCTCTCAACCACTCCACCGCCATGTCGCGTCGAGAGCAGTCAGACTATTCTATCGCCTCGCTCTCTGACTCCGTCAGAAGCATGGCCATCAACACTCTCCGTATCGCCAGTCAGCCCTTTACCCAGCAGGAGGTCGAAGATTCGACCCCAGAACAAATTCTCCAACGAATGCTTTCCACCTCTTCATACATCTCAACAAACTCAAGTCTCGCCCAAAGGTACAACGATGCTAAAGAGAAACCCGAAATTACACGTTTCGAAGAGCTTGGAAAGGGACAGTGTGGAACGGTATACGGCTTTATAGGTTCATCATGCGCTGTAAAGCTGGCCAAGCACGAAGGGAAGTACGAGGAACTCGGTACAGACTATCACATGCATATAAGAGTCCATGAAGCCACTCGGAAACACGACCCAGACCATAATTGCAGTGCCAGACTCCCAAAGGTTTATGCTTTTATTGGTCCAGAATCTAAATTTTGGAATGAATGCGGACTGCTCTTTGATTCTCAAGTTAATATTAGGGGCTACGGCTTAGAATCAGAGCGCATCTTTCCCGCTCCCTTGCCAGTGAGAGAGGCACTTGTCGACGCCCTTCTTCCACCAGTCATCAGGCGTAAGAAGGAGGAATTTCTAGCCAAGCCCGAGAACAAGAACTGTCTGGTTCGCATGTACCTTGGCCGCCGCTATACCACTAAATTAGAAGACACCCGGACAGTTCAGAATCTCAAACTCCAGAACTTTCCCCTCCACATCAACGAGATGGAGGATCTGGGTTTGGACACTGGTCGTTTTGCTCGCATTATGGCCAACACTCTGGCCATTATTCACTGGGGTGCCAAGGTTGACGGCAATGATATTGAGTTTGTGCTTGGCAGCTCTCCAGTCCAGGCCAAAATGCCAACATCAAAGGAACTCGAGACGCTCAAATATTGGGAGATGGCTAAAGCTTGCGATCTTCGGTTTACGCAGAGAACGATGGAGATGTGGGTTCTTGACTTTAACAAGTAAGTATCTATTTCCATATTACTATTCTTTAACTGACTTTTTAGATGTTCCCCAGTTGGCGACAATGAAGCCGGTATAGACAAGATGGTCAGGGCTTTCATTCATAACGATCCCTACTACCCTCGGCCTGGCCAGTCCAACGAAACCGACCGAAACCTCTGGAGCGTCTTCCGTCAGACCTACCTGGAGATGAGCGACCGAATTACTAAGAGTACGAATCCAATTAAGTTTATTGAAACGGTTGAGGAGCAGAAGAAGAAGCACATCGACAGCATCAAATGGGACTAAAAGAGATGTATAACCATGAATGGGCAGCAGACAAGAACCGTAACGTAAGGGAGAAAGCTTTAAGTAACCGCCGGGGTCAGGGGCTCAAACTAGAATGCCCATTTCGGGCAACAAAATAAAGAGTAGGCCGCAAGGTAATACCCAGAAGATATTTATATTATATTTTTTTTTTTTTTTTGACTCTCAACTAAAGCCCGAGCCTTCTCAATTTTCTCAAGGTTATCAACAATAAGATTAATCTGTCCGCGCAGATCGAATTCCGGGGTATCATAACGTTAAAAGTTCATCTCACAATAAGTCGATTAATCTATGATCATAAACCAGGTACGTCTTCCTAAGGTTAGGATATGAAAAACGAATAACCTCAGAACTGGTTGAGTACGGCATAAAATGACCAAATGACCTTGTAAAAACTCCTTTTCATCAAACGCCGCCAATGCTTCCAAGATGGTGTACAAAAGTAGATTATGGTATCAAGCAGCAGCTTCATCGCCGTCTTGAAGAGTGAAATCCCATTCCCTAAACGCCTCCCGGAACGCCTCCACGTCCTTGGTCTCAACCTCGACAGTCTGCTCGCAGGCGTGCCAGTTCGAGCGGTCCTCGAGATTGAGAAGCTTGGCTAGCACACGTCGGCCGAACTGAAGATCGAAACGCGAGGGCAGAGGCATGACGAGGGACTTTCCCTTAATACGCTCCTCGCCGTCGTCTGCCCATAGCCACACACGAAAGAAATCACCGCCAGATTCGGCCTGTTGCTCTATAGTCAGGTCTTGTTCTTTGAAAGCTGGGTAGGACTGGTTCTCTGCTTCGACTTTGAAAGCAGCTTCCGCTAGACCCTTGTGGATGAGTTCGGCGGGCAAGGGCATCAGTTGCCAAATCAGATGGACGTTACGTTCACGGCTGATCTCCCAGGTTACGACACCGAGTTTATGGGAGCTCTTGGTAGCGATCATGGCCTGGATAGCTTCGCGGAAGCGTGTCATCTCCCTGTAGGTCTTGACGGCCTCACCGTTTGGGTCGGTGACGGGTCCGATACTGGGGATTGTTGGGTTGTGTGGTAGTGGAATGATGATTAAGTGACCTGGGAAATCAAGGCCTTGATCGGTAAAGGTCGCGGACGTAGGCAAGGGACCCTTGGCCGTTGAAATGTAGGCGTCGTCACCAATGCTGCAACACATGTGCGAAGACAAGTTAGGGTTGGAGAGACAAAAGTAACATTCGTCTGGGCCTCGAGGGGGTGATCGATGGCGTTGCTTCTGACGCCGGCCTCTGTGTCCCCTCTCGTGCTCATCGCCGCCATACCGGTTGTAAGATTCCTCCTTTGGTACACGTCTTTTGGTTTTGGGGTTGAAGGGCGATGCTGTAGCACCGACAGGTACTGATGCGTCTCCTTTGTTGAGGCTGAATGCATACAGTGCCTTTGCTTTCGCCTCGTTGCCATACGGGGCCATTGAGATGAATCGAGTGACGCAAGTGTTGTCCGTCTCTTTCTCTGTGGGATGCACAAATGCTTCTCGTTCATAGAAGAAGCCTTCAGGAGAGGATGATATGTGATACCGTGGTTTAAGTGCTGCGCATAGCTCCGCAACCGAGTCTGAGATAGCCAAGGACGCTTGGTTTGCAGGATCAAGCGCAACTTGAGAACCAGTCCAAACGCCTGAAGGCCATATCGACGTCAAGAGAACGTCAGCGCTGTTAGCGCCGCGCAGACTCTTAGCATCGTCGACTGTGTGAAATGGCAGATGCTGTTCTTTAGACTGGCCTGCAATAAGGTTGGTATCCAATTGACCACCGAGAGCGACGATTCGCACACCATCAGATGTCTTGGTAATGCTGCGCTTGCCCAGAAAATGCAGATTCTCGCAAATATCCTCTTCAGCTTCGACCTTTGCGGCGATGCGCTCCGGAAGAGGGTGGCTTCCCATGGTGAAATAAGTCGGTAGCGGAACTTGAATCGTTCCATCGAGAAGCGCCGTCACTGACTGGTCGTCCTGGATTGGGCTGAAGACATCACCAGTGAGGATGGCCATAGAGAAACTGTTTTTTGAATGAAGTGTAGCTAGCTTCTTGAACGCTGACTCAAGCTGGCCATTGAGGCTGCCCAGGACGATACTAGATAAAAATTGTCAGATTGTAAGATATAACTAACGATCCAAAGCATTACTCACATCTTAGGTGCAGCCATATTGGTGGTGGTTGTGACAAGACCTGGTCTATCCTTCTCACGATGACTTCTAAGTGAAGGGAATGTGGATGAAAGAAGCTATGATGAAAGTGTATAGGTAGTACAGAGCGCGTTGGAGTTCTATAATAGATAAGAGAATGCGGCGCGAGTGTGATTGGTGAGAGTGGGGCCTTCTGCATTAGCGCCGCCTTATCGGTTTTGCCGCTTATGAACCGATAAAAAAAGTTTTGGCGGGGACATCTTTTCGCGGTATGGATGTGAAGAAGCTCTTTTTCGCAAAGACTTGGACCTTCATTTTCCCAAGTTCTTTACTTACAAAATAATACCGCCCAAGATGCCGGCCAACTCGTCAGGGCGCATCACAAAGGCGCGTAAGAACAAGAACTCAACACCCCATCAAAAGAACCACCGGTGGGAATCTTTTACTACTAAGATTTCAAAATTTAATTCACTTCAACCTCTACGAAAAGTTCGCCGTCATGACCTCGATAACGAAGACCTTTCGACCACGACATCCTACTTTCAGACCGGGTTGCAAAGATGGGGAGAGCTCAATGTCTCGAAGCCGTTCTCTGCTTTCAAGACAAAGGTCTGGCCTCTCTGTGAGAGCTTGCCGCAGCTATTGCATTTTGAGCAACGAATCATGGACCTGCTCGCCGACTTTATAGCAGGACAGGATAAAGAAGCCCTGGAGCCGCTATTGGATCTTCTTACCGCTTTCTCCCACGATTTGGGAGTTCGATTCGAGAAGCATTATGGTAGAAGTTTGGACTTGATCGTGGCTATCGCGGCAAAGCCACAGGATGCCGATGTTATTGAGTGGACGTTCGGAGCCCTCGCCTTTTTGTTCAAGTACCTTTCTAAACTACTCGTCCCTGACTTGCGGCCTACTTTTAAAGTCATGGCGCCACTACTCGGAAAGTCACGACATCCTCCTCATATTGCCCGATTCGCAGCCGAAGCACTGAGCTTCCTGGTTAAGAAGGCAGCCGCGCCTTCACAACGCGAGACAGCTTTGAAGCGCCTGGTCGAATGCGCTCGGGACGACCTTCTGAGCATAAAGGACGACCGTCAGTTCATCCTGTATAAGGACGGATTGATGAACATGTTTGCCGAGGCCATAAAGGGTACCGACAACATCATCCATTCTACTGCCCCAGCTATCTTTGCGGCCCTGGTCGATGCTATTCCGGAAGAGGAGCGAACCCTCAGCGAGGATACGACCTGGACAGACGTTGTCTGCGGCGTGTTGACCAGTGTTACACATCATGCGACTGCCGAGACCTTTGGGGATTTCGCAGACGGAGTTCACGAGGCTATCCGAGCCAACATGGAGCGCACAACTCCTATAGATCGCCAATGGCAAGTTGTGCCTCTTATTAGGATATACGGAACCATGGCTGGTGTTCGAAAAGGATACAGAATCCGCGATTGGTCGCCTCTTATCAAGAACTTCGTCGATTTACTTTCCAGTGTTACAGAACCAGCACCACAGGACGCCTCAAGTGCTGTCTGGAGGTTTGTCATGGCCAGCACTGCGATTGTCTGGCACCACGCACCTATTGATGCTTTAATACCCCATATTAATCCTCTCATCCAATCCCTGAGCAGGGAGCCATTCATGAAATGGTTCATTCCTTTTTGTTCCTATTTCTGTGAGCTGGATGCCCAGCGCTTCGGGAGCTTGTTTCGCAACGATTTTCAAAGGTAAACTCCCCGAGTATCTGGTTATCTCAAGCTTTGGCTAACTCTGTAAGATTTATTGCGAGTCATTGGTCTGATGAATCTAATGAAGATATGCTTTGCGTGCTGTTGCCAAAGATGATCGAGGACGGCGCTTTCCCTCCGGCCGGCGAGAAGGACAGCTGCAGAATGTCGCAGGGTTGGCAAGGACAGATTGTTTCCAAGTTTGAACGCTTGGAGATCTCGCCGTTTCCCGAACGTGGTCCATATAACAAGGATCCTCAAGTTTGGCGGGACAGGTGTCTGCCCAAGTACTCGGCGCTACTTCAGATTCTCGAACTCACGACAGTTCACCCATCGACTAATGCTAAGATCGCCGAGCTTCTACTTCGAAAGCTAAAGCTCGCGCTGCGGCCTTCTTCTACCTTGGCGTCGGATGAGGTTCATTTTATTGTCGGTCAGGGTTTCCACGCCTACTTGCGTATGAGCAAGGCTGCTGGCTCTGTCGACATCACCTTGAGCCCGCTCCTGCGTGCAGCTGTTCCTCGATTTTCTCAATCTGTTAGCTTCTTGCATGCATACCTCGCCTACGAAGAAATCTTACGGGGGAATGAGTCTGCTCGACGACAAGATAGCACGAGTAGCGATAGTTCATCTCCTGAGGAGGACCCAGTTACCAAGTCTTTGATCGAAAACTTGAGTTCTCCATCCCACGAACTCCGTTTGGCATCTTTGAATCTACTCAAGGCGCTTAACGTGGCAGCAGACAGCTTTAATACTGTCGAGACCATGATCGAGGTTGAAGAGACCCCGTTGAGTCTCACACATACAAGAACAATTGCTATGCTTCTTCGCAAATTAGGCCAGAACTATGCCTCATTTGAAGATAACTCTTGGCTGCAACAGGCTGTGCCTGCTTTTCTATTCGGTATGCTCACGGTGAAACTATCTCCTGTATGGGATGATTCGGTTGAGACCATGAAGCAAATCACGGAGACCAAGGCTGGAGAGGAGGCAGTCTGTGAAGTTGCTTTCCGCTGGTTGAAGGTTCCTTCATCTCGATGGGGTGCCTCGCAGCCCGAAACACACAGCTCTCGTCCCGCGTTTGTTTCAGACTTTGAATGCACAAATGTACGCAGACTGGAGGAAGCTGCAGCTGAGGTCGAAGGGTCAATCGACCACCCAGATGACCTGATGTTGCAGAGCTTCGATGACAAGCAGCGAACTGTTGAGATAACTTCTACTAACGCCAGATCCCGCGCACTTAAAGTATTCAATGCCATCCCCTTTATTGCGGAGAGAAGGTCTCGTCAACTTGTTCCACACTTTCTCGCCTGGGCAAGTGAAGACCGAACTCCTGAGTCGGTCGAAGGTCAAGGTGCTTCTGAGGGAGCCACTTGGTCTCTTGCAGACCGTAAGGCCATGCTAGGCGTCTTCTCCCAATTCATCAATCCACGTGTCCTTTACGAGCATGAGCAAGTCTACACTTCACTCTTGCAGTTGATGGAAAATGGCGACGCTGAGGTTCAGAAGGTCACCCTCAAGGCAATCCTTGCTTGGAAGCAAGAGGCAATCAAGACTTATCAAGAGAACTTGGAGTTCCTCCTAGATGATGCTCGATTCAAAAACGAGCTTACAGTCTTCCTTCAAGACGAAACTGCTATCAAACCGGAGCACAGAGCTGAGTTGATGCCCATTCTCCTTCGATTACTGTATGGTCGCACTATTTCTAAGAAGGGCGCAGCAAGCGGCCGACATGGCCTTCAAGCCACTCGACTTGCTGTTCTTCGAAACCTCAGTGTCGAAGATATGGGCAGCTTTTTGGACATTGCCACTGGTAAGCTGAAGGGTGTCAAGGTTATTGGTGCTTCAAAGAAGATCTTCGAGGAGCCCTGTCTCCCGGTACGAAAACAGCTTGGTTTCCTCAACATGATTTCTTCCGTTATTTCGGAGCTCGGTACCAACGCCACACCCTATCTGGAGACACTGCTCAATGCTGTTTTGTACTGTCTTGTCTTTGCTTGCCGACAACTCAGCGGCCAGGGCGCAGACCCAGAGAACGTCACTGAAGAAGAGGAGGAAAAAGCCAGCACGCAGTCTCTTTTGAGGATGATTCGGTCTACTGGTCTGAAGTGTTTAATTGCACTCTTCCAAAACGCTCAGTCTTTCCAATGGGCACCTTATCAAGATGTCATTCTCGAAGATATTGTGGCGCCAAGGTTGGAAAACTTGCCCAGCGAGACAACACAGGGAGTTTCTGGTATGCTTCAGCTTTTTGCTACATGGTCTGTCCTCCCTAGAATTGCCCTGTTCTTCGCGCCACATGACAAGATTCCCATTGGCATTCTTCCCAAGGTCATCGAATGTTTATCAATCGAGAAGGGTAAGGATGCAGTCAAGATTCATGTCTTGGGAATCGTTCGCAACTTGGTTAAGCTTGCAACTGCCCCTGCGCAGGAGTGCGAGTTTAACGAAGTGATTAAGGCAGAGCTTCTCGAACCCAACTCTAAAGCAATTTTGACACAGATATCCAATGTTTTGGACATGTCTGGCATCAGCAATGATCTTATGGAAGCTTGTGTCGAAACAATCCTGGTGATGTCCCCCATTATCCAGGATACCGAAGATGTCCAGGCTGTTATCAAGATCGCCATCTTCCTTCTCAACCAGCCACCTCGAAGAGTTAGCCCCAAGCTCAAGGGCAGAATCTTGCTTATTGTGGAGCAATATGTCGCAGGTTCTAGCGCCTTTGACAACCAGTCATTGCTCGACAATGTCTATGACACGATCTCGTCTCTTTTCAGTTACTTCAAAGACCGCGAGAACCGACAGTCCCTGTCAAGAGCACTGCTTGCTATCGCTGGAAAGGACAACAGTCTTCAGGAGGTTGCCGAATTATGCGCAGCCCTTAACTCCTTTAAAGAAGGGCGCATCGACGAGCTCGATTATGATGCACGCCTAGCCGCCTACAGTGCAATCTCTGGTGATCGGGAAACTCCATTTACCCCCAAACAGTGGTTGCCATTACTTCACAATCTTATTTTCCATATTCGAGATGATGCCGAGTTTGGTATTCTGTCTTCCAACTCCGCCGACGGGCTGCGCCGATATATTGGAGATGCGGCAGCTTGCACGTCTGAAGATTACAAGGAGAAGTTTGACGTCCAGCTCCGAGGCGTCATCATGCCCGCGCTATACTCTGGTGCTCGTGAGCCATCTGACACTTCCCGGCGGGAATATCTCCGAGTAATAGGGCATCTTTTGTCAACTATGCCCGAATGGGAGCCTATCGCTGATCTCAGCGCACTGTTGAATGACCGAAACGAAGAGAGTTCTGAACTGACATTTTTCTTCAACATTCTAAGCCCTGCGACAGCAAGACAGCTGGAGGCTCTACAGATCCTTGAGGCCGCCAATAAACAAAAGGAATTCGGAAGCCAAAACCTGGCTCAGTTCTTCATTCCCCTTCTCGAACACTTCATCTTTGGTCGGGCTGACGGAGTCGATGATCACGGTCTCGGTGCACAAGCAATCATCACCATCGGCAACCTCGCAAGTTCTTTGCACTGGAAGCACTACCGCACTACCCTTCAACGATATATCGGTTATGTTGAGGCTAAGCCTGACCAACAAAAGTTGACTATCCGACTCTTGAGCAAGGTTGCCGATGCACTTGTCGATGCCGCTGAAAACGATTCCGAAGAGCGCATGGAAGTGGAGCAGATCGATATCTCTTCCTCAAGCACCACCAGGCTTCCTCTCACAATCCCAAAGGCAGAAAAGCTAAGCATTGATGTCACCAACTTCTTCTTGCCTACACTGGTCAAGCACCTTCACGAGAAGGACGAGTCAGAAGTTAGTTACCGTGTCCCGGTTGGTGTCATCATAGTCAGACTCTTGAAGTTGTTGCCTTCGGATCAGATGGATCAGAAACTCGCTGGTGTTCTGACAGATATCAGTCACATCCTCCGAAGTAAGTCTATAGAGGCCCGAGACATGGCTCGAGACACACTGGTAAAGATCGCCGTCAATTTGGGTTCGTCTTACTTTGGATTCCTTCTCAAGGAGTTGCGAGGCGCTTTGACTAGAGGATACCAACTCCACGTGCTTTCATACACCATGCACTCTATTTTGGTCGCTATCGTCCCAAGCTGTGCTCCTGGTGACTTGGATTACTGTCTCAACTTCGTCGTGACAGTTATCATGGATGACATCTTTGGCGTGATCGGACAGGAGAAAGACGCTGAGGGGTACACAACGCAGACCAAGGAGATCAAGAGCAGCAAGAGCCAGGATTCGATGGAGCTGATTGCGAAGAACGCTTCGATTGGCCGTCTCATTGATTTGGTAAAGCCGTTGCGAGCGCTTCTGATGCAAAAGGTCGACCTCAAGATGGTTCGCAAACTCGATACTCTGATGTCACGTATAACATCTGGTCTTCTGCAAAATCCTGCCGCCGAAAGCCGCGACACACTGGTTTTCTGTTACGAAGTTATTCAAGATGTCTACAACTCTCAAAAGCCTGAAGTTGAAGAGAAGCTTGACCCTCGAGTCAAGAAATACCTAGTCCAAAAGGGCGCCAAGAAAAGCGGCGATCGAGGCAAAACGACCAAGCACACATACAAGCTGATTCGTTTTGCAGTTGATATTCTGAGGGCCATCCTGAAGAAGCATGACAGCTTGCGTACTCCTGGCAATATTTCTGGATTCATTCCCATTCTGGGTGATGCCATGGTTGGTGGAGAGGACGAGGTCAAAATTTCCGCCTTCCGACTATTGGCTGTCATTGTTAAGGTGCCATTTATCGATGATGAGGGTTCGAAGCTGTACAAGGTCGCGGTCAAGGAAGCAACCAAGAGCATTTCCATGTCAGTCTCTACTACTACCGAGGTGGCTCAAGCAGCACTCAAGATGCTGGCTGTTGTTCTTCGAGATCGCCGTGATATTCCTGTCAAGGACGCAGCGATTGATATGCTTCTTGCCAAATTGAAGGATGACCTGACGGAGCCTCTTTACCGTCACGTCACGTTCAATTTCCTGCGATCGGTTTTGGACCGCCGCATCGAAACTGCTTCCGTTTACGACATTATGGACTATGTAGGCACAGTCATGATCACCAATGATGACAAAGATACTCGTGATCTTGCGCGAGGCGCATTCTTCCAGTTCATCCGCGAATACCCCCAGAAAAAGGCCAGGTGGGCCAAGCAGCTCAACTTTGTTGTTGCCAACCTCAAGTACGAGCGAGAGGGCGGTCGTTTATCCGTCATGGAAATTGTTCACTTGCTCCTCATGAAGTCGTCTGACGACTTTGTTCAAGAGATTTCCTCCACCTGTTTTCTCCCACTCTTCTTCGTTCTTGCCAACGACGACAGTGAGAAATGCCGACTTTCAGCTGCAGGCCTTCTTAGGGAGATCTTCCGCAAGGCCGATAAGGAGCGAACTCAAACTTTCCTCGGACTTGTGCGAACATGGTTGGATCAGGACGGAAACGAAGCAGTACTTAAACTCGCTTTCCAGGTTTTTGGTTTCTACCTTGAATCTAGTGAAGGCGCATCGAAGAATAAGAAGGATTTTAAACTTGTTCTCGAGAAGATCAACAGCGTTGTTGAGAACGAGGACATTCGGGAAGTCGACGGAGAGCTCGTAGAGGCGGCCCTCGGAGTTATTCGTGCTGCTCTGGCTGTGTTCCCCGAAAAGATCTTGGCAAGCGACAGCGAGGAGATGTGGTCCAACGTTGTCAGGTGTCTGTCACATCAAGAACCTCTGGTCAAGATATTGTCTATTGGTTTGACAAGCTCCTACCTGGCAGATTTTGCCCAGCAAGCAGGTGATGTAACAGTCGGCGAGCCGGTAGAGGGCAGCCATGGCCTGACACTCGATCTGCCCAAGGTACAGAACCTGGTCAGACTTGCACTGGGTGTCCTGGCAACTCGAGACATTGATGAGAAACTAGGAGCGGAAGCTGTTCAGGTCCTCGCTTTCTTGGCTCCTCGTCTCCCAGAAGGTGACGGGGAAGAGGAGGACGATGAGGAGGAAGACCAGGGCGAGGAAGACAAGGAGAAGAGTGAGCGAAAGACTGATCTTGAGCATATGTTCAGACAAATCTCTCGCGTCATTCGAAGGGAGATTCCTCCCAGGGCTGTGGCCATCACACCAAAGGTGGCTGCGATGGAGCTTCTGGAGACTGTTTGTCGCAGGTCTTCACTCGAACGTCTTCGACCATCATTCAAGACCATCCTTGTGCCACTCCACAACCTCACTGACCCCTCCATTGCCCCTCCTTTCTCGAACGATGAGCTCTTCAAGACAAAGCACGAAGCTCTCAAGACACGTGCACAGATTCTTATGGAATCACTGCAGAAGAAGTTTGGCACTTCCGAATACTCTAAGCAGCTGCTCGCCATTAGAGACGAGGTCAGGAAGAAGAGAGAGGAACGATCAAGCAAGAGGAAGATTGATGCGATCATAAAGCCGGAGAAGTATGGACGGGACAAGAGGAAGAAGTTCGAAAAGAACAAGTCTCGCCTCAAGACACGGTCCAAGGAGCAGAAGGACATGAGGCAGTCGTTCAAGCGATGGTAAGGGGATTGACGGTGTTGCATCGAAAGGGCGTTACGGAATTGTAGAAGTGGACAAAATGTATATTTCCTGGCGTTGTTATATGGATTCATAGTAAAAGTCATTTGCATGTCAAATATTAAAAAGAAAACGCGGCCATCTTATTGGGCTCATGACTATAATAATGATCATTCCTGCATGAAGAGGATGGTATCCCATCAACGCCACCCAATGCTCTTACACTATCGTACAACAATATCTCCTTTTTTTTGAAAAAAAAAAAAAAAAAACTCTATCCAGCACCCACCAACATTTCGATCATTCTGAGCTCTTGTCCTCGTCGGATCCCTTTCTTGTTGGGAGAGAATTTTCTGGCCAGAATTCAATATCTCCATCTTCGCCCAGGGTGCCCCGCTTAACAAGTTGGCCCTTTTCCTCCATAAGTTGCTCAATGGTGATTTTTTTATCGCCGAAGATATTTAGGTGATCACTGATGACATGTCTGTTGCGACAACCAGGACATGTGATAAGCGTAGACCCGAAGTGATAGCCTTGCTTGGAAACGTTATGGTGAGAGCGATGGCCGCAGGGAACACAGGTAAATGACAGTTGGTAATGCGATGGTTTGATCTCTGGCCTTTCGCCTTCGCTCTTGGGCGTTTCGCCCACGTTCGCCTGCTCGGATTTTGGTTTGGTGTATGTTCGGAAAGATGGTCTGGGAATATTATGCGCTGCGCGGAAGGACTGTTGGCTCAGGTTTAGGTTTGCGACAGGGCGGGCAAGAGAGGCTTTTAGGAAGGAAGAGGGGCGCGGTGTTTGAGCACGTAGTTGCCGTACAACTGCGGGGGCAAGAGAAGGTGCTCGTGAGGCCATCTTGTATGGTTTTAATGAAGTTGAAAGATGACGGCGATGTCGGAGTTGACTTAAAGGAAATGTTTTTAATTGAAGAAAGAAGGGTCCCGATTGTGAGACGTCATTTGTGGGTCCGACAACTTAGAAGAGAAGCTATGGAAGGTTGACGAATCACATCGATCCTGTCACTTACACAGATGTAGTTGCCAACGTTTGGGGCATTGCACGGGTGAAGGATTTTGATACGGAACATATCCCTGAGGAAGTCGCAATAGCGCAAATATACAGGAGCTCTTGAGTTATTGCGCCAGACTGCGAGGACATCGCTCCTTCCTCGCCAGCCAACCAGTAAATTGTAGTTGCTTCCTTACAATGAACGTCAAGATCTTCTCGCAGATGGGCCAGCTTCTCTTCTTCTATTTCTCTATTCTCCCAGTCTCTCCAAGTCCAGACATACTGGCTGCATTTCTCGCATTCATTAATCTCCGTTATCCACCAGTCACCGCAATCATCGTCACTGTCAAATAACTCTCAGCCTGTCTTCGTGCTCAGGCATTACCATCTCTTTCCGTCAAGTTTCTTTGTTACAGAAAGCATGTTCCGCACCCTTGTCTTGGCCTCCTTGGCCATACTCTCTTCTGGTTACCCTCGGGCTATTTCACCCCATGATGATATTGAGATTGGCATCAACCATATCAATGAGGCACGCCGGGCCGCGGGGCTCCATGATCTCGCCTAGGATGCATCTCTTGCAGAATCTGCTCAGTCTTGGGCCAACCAAATTGCTCAGGGAGAGGTCCCGCACGGTTACTCGTCAGCTCAGTATCCGGTATCAGGAGAAGCCATATATAAGGAAAAAACAGCCACTGATTGCGAAGGACAATCGTTTGAAGCTACTCTCCAAAGCGCAGTGGGAAATTGGCTTCACAAATAGGAAACAGAGACCAATGAAGAAACCAGAACCAATCATGGTAAGTCCTCCTGGACGTCTCGGGTTTACTGCATCTGACAAGTAGATAGATGCGTGCATGTCGTCTGTCGCAGAATACGTGGGATGTGGCAAAGCGTATAACGATGCCTCCACCGATGAGAAACAGGAGTGCTTCTTTTACGACGTGTGCTTTTTTGGGTATGGGTAAGTCACTCCTGGCCAATGCTAGTCAACGCAAGTATTACCGCTAACAATACAGTCTTCGGACACCACCAAAGCCGAAGACATCCTGGGCTCATCACTGGGGTCATCCTATCTATGTGCCAACACCTTTCAAATTCACCCCCAGTGAGGACTCAGATGATGAGGCCAAGCTTGAATTCTCGGGTTCAGAAGACTAAGCTGAGTGCTCATACGTCGAAACTCACATGAGTGGCTTCAAACTAAATTGGGTTGTGAAAGGATTGGACGCACAGAAATCATAATCAGTGGCAGAACATAATTAGTAGTTATTGAATTACCAACAGTCTATTATCAATAGGAATATGTATAAAATGAAAGAGAAAAATTCACTTTCAATTGTATGTTTCTGCTTCTCTTCATTCATGTCACCTGAGAGTGAGGATGTTCGATGCAGGGTAAGCGGTAGTAGGGTTACATAATCGTCACGGCTTCTGCATGGCCCGTGCACTTTACAGCAAACTTGTGGAACAGCGAGCGACGCGATTGAGAAAAAGGTCCCTAGTTCGCGACTCCATCAAGTATCAAGCCTTGAAGCCATCACGACAGGCACAAAACATCCACATCCTCCATCCCCTTCAGCTGTAGCACAATTGCCGCTCTTACCGCGTAGACATTGTTATTTGCAACAAGGTCTCAGCTCCGAAGCGCACCGGGGCAATACCCATAGAAGGCTCTTGACGTGTTGATCTAGCTCCCTTTTCCACGGCATGAGATGACCGTCGAGGTCTTATAACACCCAAAATGGAACGATCAAAGCCCCAAGCGTTCTTATCGAGCTATGCGCCGCGACTCCGCGCCTACAACAACTCCCTTCTCACGCCTGTTCTACCGAGCAGCGCGCCCGCCGGCCCGGTTTCGAGGACCACCAAGCGAGGAACGACCATCATTAATTATGCTGAAGATGGTTATGACGACCTGGAAGATGATAGTGACGACCCACGTCGAAGACCAACAGGATTGCGGAGCTTGCGCAAGGAGGACTCAGCCAGCAGACAAGACCTCGCCGACAAGGTTGGCAAAGATACTAAGGGGCCAGTCGAGGTGCAGGGCATCTGGCGCGATTGGATAGCGAAACACAGATTGCTGAGGAGCGATCAGCAGAACGCTATCCAGGCGACACTTCCTCTTACTCTGATTCCGATCCGAATCGATCTGGACGTTCCTGCGTTCATCCCCCCAGCTCCATATCCAACGCCGAACCCTAACACGGTGGACACCTCACTCCCTCAGTATCGTCAACAGGAGGCGACGGTGCCTTACAAGCTTCGAGACATATTTTGCTGGAATCTTCACGAAACACTCATTTCAACCGACCAGTTTGCTCAGACATTGGTACAGGATCTGGATCTGCCAAATCGACAAGCCGCCATCGCTGAGATCAGCAAGCAGATCCGGACACAGCTGGAAGAATACTCGGGTGTCGCCCTGCATCCTTTGTTCCATAGCGATCAGCAAGCCGCTTCTGCCCCACAACCTACGACGACCGCATTAACGCCACGACCAAGCTTTGCGCTCAAGTCTCGGGATGACTCTCCAGCGTCCGCCATCCGTGGCACTTCTCGGCCTGACACGCCAGCACAGACAGGTGTGGCAACTCCTTCACAAACTCAAGCCCCAGATGTCACCGCAGAGGCGACACCGATACTTCCCGATTCAGACGACTACAACCCCGACGATACCTACCGATGCATCATCAACTTGAGTCTCAATCTAGCATCCATGCTCTACACTGACAAGTTCGAGTGGTCTCTTTTGCACCCCCCCGGGACTGCTGAGGCATTTGCAAAGGTTACTTGTACGGATCTTGGGTTGACAGGAGAGTGGATCCCGGCAATGACCCATGCCATATATGAGGCTGTACTGCGGCTGAAGAAGGAAGCATGTGAGGCAGGAGGTCTAGTTGCCGGATGGGGTGGTCTACAGCAAGAATTGCCAAATGATGCTGCTCACGGTTCGGAGGCTGGCTGGAGATACGAACCGGAACATCTCGGCGATGACTGGGAGCCCAAGGTGGAATTTCTTAGCAAGGAAGAGATTGAGAAGAGAGAAGGTGACCGCGAACGTGAAGTTCGCCGGTTGCGCCGTGAGACGGCACGGTTCAGCTCTACAACAGGCATGCTTGGAGGCACACCTTTTGGGGCACCGATGGAGGTTGAGGAAGAGAGAATGGGTCGAGGTGAACGATCCAAGAAGAAACGTCGTTTCCGAAGCTTGAGTCCGCTTGGACGGGGCGGTACACCTGGAGGGCGAGGCACGCCTGATGTCGGTGGCTATGGGGGAGGTGGTGGTGCTCTGACAGACCAAGAGAGGTTCCAGTGGAGGTGTATGCACTGCAGAATATGGGGTACAAGCGTCTGGGCTGTCAGGGACGGCCCAGCAGGTCCAAGGGTAAGCTTAACATATCAAGTTGGGCTGACTAGTTCGTTGCTAACTTTACACAGACTTTATGTGCGAACTGTGGCTACCTTTACGAGCGTGATCAGAGACTACCTCGCCAGAGTAAAAACCTTCATCTTCCAGACGTCCGTGCGGTTTAGGAAACCTCGGAGGAGCAACAACACCTACCGGTAAAAATCTCAGACTCTTACCTGAAGAAACCTGCAAACACGCCGTGTAAGAGCAATGGACGGGCGAGCCGAAAGCAGTCCCTGGCCCCTCAACTAACGACCTAATGGAATGGGATATGCCCTGTTATCGGAGTGCTAGGAGAGAAATAGTGGCGGAGCATCATGCTGATAGCCAGTAACATTTGTGAGTCTTCGTCTTTGCGAGCAAAAGCTTTTTGGGGCCTGTGGAATTGGAAGGGATGATTATACGGCGTCTAGGGAGGATTGAAATTCCTCAAGCGAACGATATTTTTTGTCGTTGATAATTGCTGGACGGGGGGAGGAGACAGGGGGAGAGACCATCGAATTATGCATCCTTGTAGTATTCACGAATATAGGTGGTGTTTTAAGGGGTGTTGTTGATACCTCTTTCTGGATACTATTGTATGCTGAAATATATTGGTTGCTCTTGACCTGAAGCCATGCTTCAGTAGACATATGGCCCAGTGGTCTGTCAGATATCAGTAGTCGTATCGATATTGGTGTAAGGGTCACGTGTGGCGATTTTGACTTGCTGTGTACTTCCCTAACTAGCTACTTAGGTATCCAAACCATGACAACCTCATTCTATCCTCAACAAGAACGGATTTTTGAAAAATAACTACGCTTCACGAGTACTACATGATGCCGCTAACTCCAGTATGCCAATCAGCCACAGGCCCTTGCAATTGTATTGCATCGCACTGATTATCGAACCACCAAAGGCAAAGTTACGTTACGCTTTGGGACAGTACGGAAGAAGGTCCTCCACGATCTAATCCGTCGGCCAACTATCTGTACTTCCACCCCGCACTTCTGAAATGGGCTATCCCAATATCCCCGGAATACATCCACGTGTGGAGATTACCTCTTGCTTACCTTGACTGGAGTATCGAGTTCAGGCTGACCCCCAAGGCGGTTCGAGCCGAAGAGGACGTACCGATTTTATGCAGGGTTTCCTGCTCCGATACATCTTGTTGGAGATGCTCCGTGGCTCGAAATGGTATGGTTTACGAGTTACGGACTTTTTATCGTTGCGGCAAGCGGTTGTTCAGAGCGAAGTCGCATTACTGCTCGACTTTGAGCCACCAAACTGGACGGATTGGAAGAGCTTTAATTAACTACAACACACATTCCATGCGATTGAGGACAACAAAATAAATGCACTGTAGCATTTGTATCGGACTGTGGCATGCACCTTTACCAGTCATCACATGAGACCACCAGTCACAAAAGAGGCTTGACTGGTTGCCTGGCAAGGCTTCACATACAATCAGCAGCAGGATCCTGGCCTATAATCGGCATATGACAGGGACTGGGACACTATCTCGGCCATGAAGTATCCGAAACTGCTGAATCTGGAAGACGGGTCTTTTCATTGCCTGACCTGGCCATACTATGCCAGGGGTTTAGTTTCTACAGCCTCCACAACAACCAGCAGCTGACCAAAACCCTCTGTTATTCGACGTGAGCATGGGCGTGAAATGAACGCATGAGCAAGCTCAAATTTACAGAAGTTCAACCACGATGCTTCTTTTTAAGCGGACGGACTGAATCCCGAAGTACCGTACGTTTCACTGGCACAAGCCGCAATGCACATGACGGAGACACGACCATTCATGTGCAGAACTGATTACTAGGAATTACACACGCAGGTATCAACACAAACGGCATCGGGTAACCTACTGCCTGAAAGAACCTACAATACTAGTGTTTTCTTCGCCATAGGAGGGATGATATGCATGAATCATGCGCTCAGTTGAATGCTGGGCTATATCCAGAACCACGGGCTTCAGAGCAAACATAGCCTTGCAGGCCATGTTTGTTCAAAGCGTCGTAATTGTGGCAAAAGACCCCTGTGGTGTTTAACAAAAGGGTTCTTGATATTGATTCCGAATGAAAGTTGCAACAGTACTGCATACATGGCAGATCCCATGCTCAAGCAGTGGCGGGCGAACAGGGAATCGTCTTTCTCACCGTTGAAGCCAACATGCTGTGGGGGTTAACTACCTGGCCAAATGGTACGGCTAATCTGATCCTAGATGAAGATCCACCTGAACAAGACGGTGCGGTGTCTGTTTCCTCTTACTTACTCGCCAGGGGTACCTGCTGAACCACCTCACGATCTCTTTGTACTATACTCAGATCGATAGGCGATGGAAGCGACGGCCCGGAAACAAGCAGTATCCTATTTTGTCATAGCCTTCTCGTGAAAGAAGGTCTCCGCAGAAGGACAAATCTGGACTCCTCATATGCGCCCTCGCCAGTCCGAGGCTTGACGATTATCCAATGAGGGATCTCGGCGACTACAGCCTCTTCGGAGGTTAACGTCTCTCCCCTTTGGGAACGACGGACCGGTCTAATTATTTCTTTTCACTTTGTAGAAACGCATCTGTCATCTACTATACGCAATTAAGTCTACTGCGGAGATCGACTCAGGAACTTGCTCACCTGTGCGCCCGCTTCTCCATGTCGCCGCCTTGGAGCTACACTCTGCCCGACCTTGACAAGCCAGGCTTTGCAAGGCAAAATGTAGACTATCATACCTTCTCTTGTCAAAGGGGTCGCGGCCCGGAACCCGCGCTCGGTCCAGAGATGTGAGAATGGAGCTTCATCGGCACTACGGCTTCTCTTCTTGATCATACCATCTTCAAGTTAGTCAAGGGTGAAACGAAGATCTTGGTAGTTCCGCATCGTTTCGTCCATATCTACAATCTAAGTATATAACGAGCTTGAATCCCCAGACCAGATCAAACTTCACCGCACTCCCTCCTCATCACATCTTCTTCAGTCCACTCATCTATCCACCGGTTTAGCCTTCGTTCACAATGTATCGCACCCTCGCCACCGTCTCGGCGCTCATTGCAGCAGTTCGGGCTCAGCAAGTTTGCTCTCTCACCACCGAGACAAAGCCTGCTTTGACCTGGTCCAAGTGCACATCCAGCGGATGCAGTAACGTTAAGGGATCTGTCACCATCGATGCCAACTGGCGATGGACTCACCAAGTGTCCGGATCTACCAACTGCTACACTGGCAACAAGTGGGACACTTCTGTCTGCACCAGTGGAAAGGTTTGTGCTGAGAAGTGCTGTCTCGACGGCGCCGACTACGCCAGCACCTACGGAATTACATCCAGTGGTGACCAGCTCAGCCTCTCTTTCGTCACAAAAGGACCCTACAGTACCAACATCGGTAGCCGTACTTACCTCATGGAGGATGAGAACACCTACCAGATGTTCCAGCTCTTGGGTAATGAGTTCACGTTTGATGTCGATGTTTCAAACATCGGCTGTGGTCTGAACGGCGCTCTGTACTTTGTCAGCATGGACGCTGACGGTGGCAAGTCCAAGTACTCTGGCAACAAGGCTGGAGCCAAGTACGGTACTGGTTACTGTGATGCCCAGTGTCCTCGTGATGTTAAGTTCATCAACGGTCAGGTAAGCTTTAAACCCGCTTTGAATTCACGATGAAAGCTAACATACAGCGAAGGCCAACTCCGAAGGCTGGGAGCCCTCTGATAGCGATGTCAACGGTGGTATTGGTAACATGGGCACATGCTGCCCCGAGATGGACATCTGGGAGGCCAACTCCATCTCCACTGCCTACACTCCTCACCCTTGCACCAAGCTCACTCAGCATTCCTGCACCGGTGACTCATGCGGTGGAACCTACTCCGACGACCGTTACGGCGGAACTTGCGATGCTGACGGTTGCGATTTCAACTCCTACCGCCAGGGTAACAAGACCTTCTACGGTCCTGGATCCGGTTTCAACGTCGACACCACCAAGAAGGTTACCGTCGTCACCCAGTTCCACAAGGGCAGCAACGGCCGTCTCTCTGAGATTACCCGTCTCTACGTCCAGAACGGCAAGGTCATTGCCAACTCTGAGTCCAAGATTGCTGGAGTTCCCGGAAACTCTCTTACCCCTGACTTCTGCACCAAGCAGAAGCAGGTCTTTGGCGACATCGACGACTTTGAGAAGAAGGGTGCTTGGAGCGGTATGAGCGATGCTCTTGAGGCTCCCATGGTTCTTGTTATGTCTCTCTGGCACGACGTAAGTCCTACCAAATCCCAAATTTACCATATAGCGTGACGTACTGACTCTCATACGTAGCACCACTCCAACATGCTCTGGCTCGACTCTACCTATCCCACTGACTCAACCAAGCTCGGCTCTCAGCGAGGATCTTGCTCCACCTCCTCTGGTGTGCCTGCCGACCTTGAGAAGAATGTCCCCAACTCCAAGGTTGCGTTCTCCAACATCAAGTTCGGTCCCATCGGCAGCACCTACAAGAGCGATGGCAGCACCAACCCCACCAACCCCACTAACCCTACTAACCCTACCAACCCCGGTACCGTTGACCAGTGGGGTCAGTGCGGTGGCAGCAACTACACCGGTCCTACTGCTTGCAAGTCTGGATTCACCTGCAAGAAAATCAACGACTTCTACTCCCAGTGCCAGTAGATTCGGGGCTAGCCTACGCCATCTGGCGACTCGGAAACGATCTGATAAGAAGATGATTCCTATGAAGTTGTCTTGGGAAGGGACGAAGTTGGTGGCTTGATGTGGAAAGGGGTTAGTTTTCTAGCTTGTCGATTGCTTTATGCTCTTTCTTGCCCTTCTTTTGTATCGCGCAGTAAAAAAGCGACTTTTGCCTCTATTGTATATACTTTGGTAGAAGAATAGCAATAACTGTCGTTACCAATCAACTTGGAGTTTTGTTTGCCCTGTGAAATCCTGATATTTGACGAATAATATATTGATCGTGATATTTGCGAGCTCTTGCGATTTACAATCCGATAAGTTATATTCGGCCAAGACTTTGCGAATTATGATTGATTTTAGCTTTCGAATGATGCGGCCATTAAGAAAATCCAGGTATGCCATCTGTTTATCTCCATAACCACCTACCTATGGTAAAAGAAATATGGCACAGAGTAGTTAGCTGGGTGGGATGGTGGTGAAGACTAAAATTGGGACTTTGGGTTAGATCATCACCCCTTTTAATAAATGAGTGAGCAGGAACGATTTGGAGTCAAAAATATGTCATTATCTAGTTGAGACTCAGCTAGTTACGTGTCAAAAGATCTGACTTCTATTGTCATTGAAGATTCTGCCACTATATTATCCAATATCTTTTATAACCCAAGTTCCATCGCTGTAATGACAACCCTTTAAACAGACTCGTGTTTCTTCTCGCTCTGCTGGATCTCCGCACCGTCCTTGAACTGCTGGGTATCAGGGTGGGGGACATCAGTACCGAGCATTTGAGCTCCCTTCTCGGAGTGGTCGACACCACCGAAGACAGTGTCCATGTGCTCAAGGGCGATACCCTTGGTCTCAGGGACGCAGAAGAAGACAAAGATGGCGAGCAGGATGTTGACGCCGAAGAAGAAGAAGAGGCACTTGAGCCCAGTCTTGGCAAGGAAAGTAGGGAAGAACTGCTGAAAGATGGTGTTGGCCACGTTCTGACACTGGGAAGCCATGCCGACGGCCTGGGTTCGAACGTTGGCTGAGAAGACTTCACTGGTCCACATCCAGACACCAGCACCCCACGAGGGCTTGTAGAAGAAGCTATAGAAGATATATCAGTCTTGGTCCATAGAATCCGGGCTAGCGATGCAACTTACATGAAGAGGTAGAGCATGACGACAATACCAATAGCTGAGGGTTCGGTTTTGGGAGTAGGAGTAGCGAGACCAATGATAGGCACGATCAACATGCAAACAGCCATACCGACAGCACCAACCATGAAGATCCAACGACGTCCAAAGCGATCAGCAGTCCACACAGCGTTGAGGGTGAACAGGATACCCATAGTGGCCCACAAGGCATTGATGAGGTTGATCTTCTCGGTAGAGGTCCAGACTTGCTTGTAGATGGAAGTAGAGTATGTGTTGAGAGTACCTTGGCCGGTGAGCTGCTGGCCGACGTTGAGAACAACGGCGATACCGAAACGTTTTCTGAGAGAGGGGTCCTTGAAGAGGGCGCGGTATCCGGGGCTGATGGCCTCCTTCTCGTACTCGATAGCAGCTTGGATACCCAAGACTTCTTCCTCGACCTCTTCCTCAGTATCTCGGATGCGGCGAAGGGCGGCTCGAGCGTCATCTATTTTGCCCTTCTTGATGAGAAAACGAGGAGACTCAGGCTGGAACGGGAGCAAGATAATAACAAGGATAGGGACGAGGACCTGGAAGATGACAACCATGCGCCAGTCCCACTCTCCGAGCTTCTCGCGGTTCTTTCCGCAAGCATAGTTGATCCAGTAGGCGATGAAGGCACCGACCGAGTAGAAAAGTTGCCAGAAGGTCATGACTTGACCTCGAATCTCAGCGGGCGCGACTTCACCAATATAGACAGGTCCGGCAGCTAAGGCGAGTCAGTATTTACAGGCAGAAGTCAATAATAGCAAAAAACTTACTGAGAGCGGTACCCTGACCAATACCAATCAGGACACGACCAAGGATAAAGACTCCAAGCTTGCCCTTAGGGGCAAAGGCCTGGATGATAGCTGCGATAACGGTGATGGCGCATCCAATCCCCATGCCAGCACGTCGACCAAGCCAATCAGCCTATAAAGCAGTAGTGAGCACACCTCTCGCATCGCTGTTGTGTTTGTGTTGGACTTACCAGAGGTCCACCGATGAAGAAACCACTGACGATGGCGCCGATTGTGTAGCAGGTGTTGATCAGACCGACAGTGTAACTGTCGTCCTTGAGATCGAGGTTAAACCAGTTTAGCCAGTTCTCGGAGGCTTGAAGGGCCTAAGGAGCTCAAGTTAATCGAGTCGTTACAAGTAACAAACTGGATGCACATGGACTTACGTTGAAAACACTCGAGTCAAAGCCGTAGAGTGTCATACAAGACGCTGCTACCATGGCAATGAACCAGTTGTAGGTTCTAGTTTTGCTAGGCATGTTGGCGGTGTTTGGTCTTGCTCCGTTTGCCTGTTTAAGATTGTCTCTAAGGAAATCTCGACTATTTGCTCCGAGATAAGGAGACCAAAGAAGTGAGTAGAGAATAAAAGGTGGAGGAGACAAGGAGCAGAGTAGAAAAGGGACCAAGATTGAAGCTTCCCCGGTGTTTCTTTTATCTCTGTCTGGGTTGAGGAAGGAACCCCCAGACCTGGGCCTAGAGTCATCTCTAGGTTGCCCCCCAGACCCCAGACTTCCTGCTTGCCTACCCTACTTACTAGGAAACCCCAGATGGCAGCTACGATTTCCATTACGGACGCGAGCGGTTTCCCCACCATCAGTGTGGTCAATAAGGGCTTAGCTTGACCGACTATATGATAGACTGATTCCTTATTTTCCTGGTAGATTTCTAAAAGTTCCTGCGAGTTTACGAACAGAGCAGGAACCGAAACATTCGTTTCTGCAGTTTCCATGCACCCTTATCTTGGCCCTTGAGATAAGCCATGACTTATCTAATAGAAAAGACGTTTCACGTGCACATCAATAGGTGCTTATCGTGACATTGATATTGCTCGCTTAACTGTCGAAACAACAGAGGTAGGTGGTATCCGTTGACTGTCAACTCAATTCAATTCAGACTAGACCGCCAGCCATTGTTGGACAACCCCCGCAACTCACTTAGACTTAAACTATTGCCCCTAGATCGAAACCCCCAAAGATACTTCCTATTCCCCCACGATTCACACGATCCAAAGATCAGACCCGAGAATTCCATCTATAATATCAAAGAATAGACCAGAGATGCTCCCACGCTGTGCCGAGTTCCGTGTGCCCTTGGCGTCAACCCATGCCAGCTCCTCCACCAGCTCGGCGCCTGCTGCCAGTTTTGGAGTGGAGAATGGGGGGAAAATGCATCCTGCGGCTGATGATAGCCGTATCGCAACAGATGGTAGGGACGGCAAAAGCCACGATTGGTGGAATATTTGCGCATTTCAATTTATCCGTCCAGCTAAATCGAGTCGCAATTGCACTTTGTCAGAATTTAATTCTCCCCGTGCTAGACCCGCTCAGTCCTAGTCAAGTCGTGAATGTTTCTCCACCTCCACGATTTTCCCATTCATCCCGTGCGGAGTAGACCGCTTTCAATCTCGGTTCCCCGCATTGGCATTTACCTTGGCTGCCTAGTGTGCCTACCTAGGTAGTCAATCAAGGCTGGGATCTCGTTAGTGAGGACGGGTTATGGAGAATGGTAGAGTCTGGAGAGAGCAAAAGAAGCAAAGAATTTGGACTACTGGTCAGTCATTTTTCTATTTTCTCATTCTAAAGAGTTGGTCTTCTATCTGTAATACAAAGCTTCTTCGACAGCATTGACTCCACTAATTACCGACTGTGCGGACTCCAACCCCCAAAACGCCAGAGCCACTTCATATAGGCCAGCCACTCCTTGGTCAAGGCTGAGCTCACTTGATGAATGTCTTGCTTAATTCACTATAGCACCTCGTACCCCGACCCAAATCTTGGGCCACGAAGCTCCAGCTCTGCGCTCAGCCAAGACCTGTCCTTCCTTCCCCGGCCCGACCTTGTACTCTCTCCGGAGCTGCCATGTTCTATCTCGACCACCCTGTTTGGACCAAAATGATCATCCGTGCCACAATCTCGAATGCCAAGGTCGATCTATCCGGGGTGGTAACCCTCCACTAATGACAGCCCATTAAATGACCTAATGATCAAGAAAAGACATCCAATCAGTCCGGTGTGTCTCCTGTATCTGCATCACATGCTAGATAGTCTAGCATCAGGGGACATCTTCTCTTGTTGATGTTACCATCTAGGCTATGATACTTGTCATTCAATCTCGCTGCTAATAGGGAAACAGTCATCTCCAAAACAAACACAAGATGTCCAGATCACGAGACACCAACCAACACCAAGTATTTCTCCTTACTGGTATCATTTCTTTACACTCTTTCAATGGAGTACTGGCAAAGACCCTCTCAAGCTTCAAACACTGCCAGTCATATCGACTGATTCTTTCTCCAAACATGCTTCGATACACGAGCAGAGCTTAATGTAAATATGTTCTGCTACTGTACGAGTCAGTGGCGGTAATCCTACATCGAGCTAATTGACCACTTCCTGGCACCGCCTTCGATCGTGAGCGTATCGACAACCCATACCAACTGAAAACTCTGCTGGGGATTCTTCATAACTTCCCATAAGTCACACTCGCGAGATCTATTGTGGTGGGTAACCGCCACGCATCCTCTGTGTAACATCGACTTCCCCCCATTGCATCTCGTCCGGCTGGTGCGAGTTCTGCGCTTGATAAGCACCATGACTTTGAGGTGGCATACCTCTGTTCTGATACTGTGATTGATACTGTTCTCTAGCAGTATCACGTCTTTGCCTCCGCTCCGACAGGCGCTCCACCACTTCTTGTGAGATCAGACCAAAATTTTCCCTCAAATGCGAGGCATCTACCCAACGTTCGCCGAAGATGTTCAAGGTCTGCGAGACTTTATCCAAACACCTCAGACTCCGGTCAAGGTTATCTTCTCCGTTCATTCCTTGCGGCTGCAATCGCCTTGGAAGCGGAGGGGCAGGGGCAGTGCCGGGGCGCGCAATTGGGATTGGCACTGGCATCCCAGATAGCAGCATGTCTTCTGCGTCTCGCAAAACCGCGAGAAACTGGCTTGCCATGAAAAAAATCCTCATGACGTCGTGGTACGTGTAGAACCCCGAGTTCTGCCCACTTTGTGCGATATCGTGGGCAGTGTCGAGATAAGCCATTGAATGCTCGAATATCAAGATACGGTTATAATCGGTGATGCTAGGCGCCCTGGCAGAAGGCGCGATGCAGTAAACATAGCTGTATCTTAGCTCCTGGTCAAACAATTGCCGGATCTCGGGAGCAAGGTTGTTTGGCAAAGATTCTTGCCATTCCCGCATATCTAGACACATCCTCCATACATAAGAGATTGGATCTTGTAGAGGAACCGACCCAGACTGGTACAAGTCTTGGTACCAATGCGATTGCGCTCGTCTAAGTTGAAATAGTAGCAGGGCAGGGTCGGCTGACTGTGGTCCAGAAAGGGCACCTGAGGCCGACCCTCGTCTCGCGTTGCCGGATGCCTGAGGAAATGCGACATTAACCGTATCATCAGTAAACGAGAACGTTCTGGCATATACCATGCTAATTGTACTAGATAAAAGGGTCAGCGCACACTTTTTTCTTTGAGAAGAAAAGAAAGAGCTTACCGGTCGAGTGCGTATACGCAGTAGAAAATCTTCCGCCGCATGTCTAAAGCGGATTTGTCAGACGTTGAAGACAAAGGAGGGTCTTGATGAAAGCCCAGGTCAACAATGGCACGTGCTGTAAATCCTATTGAGTGCCAACTATCAAAATGCGCAGGGTCGAGCATAGCATATTGCGTGAGCAGGAGTAACGACTGTATTTGTGTGACATATCCCGGGGCAAGGGCTTCATCCGCATGATTCACGGCTCTCGCAGCATATTTGACGCCATCCTGGTAGTGAGTATCTTGGCTACGCCGACTTTGGGATATGGAGCCGATAGCGAGAACCATGTACACCATCCAATATTCCGAGTGTTGAATGGTTCGGCTGTTGTTTTTGTCGTACATATCGTCAAGGGCGGTTAGAAGAGCAGTTTCTGAGATACAGGGCAACAACGAGTAGATGTTGTTCATATAATACTGAACAAGCGCATGAGCAGTTGGCCTTGCAGGTAGGCAGGCCTCAGGGGATTCTGGAAGAGCATCGTTTCCAGTTGCCGCCAGCACCAGTCTCGCAAATGTCATGTTGGTCGATATAGGCTCAAAGTCTCGTGTCGTGGCGTTTACAGATCTGCCGATATGTCAGTTGAAACAACAACGGCCAATCTCAGCCACCGCACTTACAGGAATCCAAAGTCAGATACAAGGGAGTTGACATCCAAATTTTCCCTCTTATGGGCAGCCTTACGATGTATAGCAGCACGAATGAGAGCAAGTGAGTCCCTGCGATCCATTTGCTGCACATTAAAAGCCGATGCATCTGTGTCATGCAATGCAACTGATGCTTTGCGCGACTTGGCGAATTGAAGTCTCTTTTCGAGCTTTTCTATTCGCAATTCCAAGGCAGCGACGTAACTAGACGTGAGTTAGAGCAAAACATGTGTTCGACTTCCAGTTCAGTAACCAACCTTCTTTCTTTACCCCTAGCAAATTGGTCATTAGCCGCCGAGCATTCATTTGCTCGGCCAGCCTTTTCGCAAGCCGTGCAGGCTGGTAGTTTACCATCACACTAGACAGAGTTAGCCCCTACTGCCAATACGCATGTACAAGACCACTTGTTTGCTCACCTTGACTTTGGCAGCACGGCCTATAAGATCCAACGAATCAGCATTTCCAAGAATCGTCCAAAAACAAATTGGGCTCGACACTTACACCGGGAACAGGCTGACACAGGCCGGGACACCCTGAGTAGAGGGTTGTGGGAGAAACTTGGACGGGGCATTTTGTCACAAGCTGAGGTGTAAAATCTCTGACTGTCTTATGCTGTGGATCTGACAAAAAGCTCTACTGGATTGGTGTATGCAAATCTGATCAGGGGAAAACAATAGTCGTAATGGATAAACTGTAACAAGAGAAGGCAGTCGATGCAATAAGTCTGGGGTGACTGACTGTTGGAGGAATGTCGTCAAATTTCTCCACTTGGAAGCGGGACACTCAAGGCCACAAGGATCAGGCTGGCAGGCAAGCGAGGACAGATGACGGCCAATCGATTGTTGTTGAATCTCAGCTTTCGTCTCCAACAATATGAAGAGATTGCAGCTGAGCACTGCAGGGTCTCTCTCAGCCTTGTCGGTGACCAGAAACACGATAAAAAGGGGCGTGGGAAATGGGCGAGGTCCTGGTGCGGGTAGTCAATCCACTGTGTCGTGGCGTCGTTGGTTGACTCGAGGTCTGAGTGGACGGTTGCGGGACAATCAATCAAACAAAGGAATGATAGTCGGTCACTCGGTGCGTCAAGGGTATTTTTGTACTGCTTACCCGATTTTGGCTTTGGTTTGATATCGACGAAGTTAGGCTCAGACGGTGGAGGAAAAAAACAGAATCGACAAGAACAATTGAATGAATGGGTACTTGTAGTAACAACAAAACCAAAGTGTTGTTGCAATTTCTCTCACAAGGTCGTGTCCCTCACTCAAACAGGGTGTTGCATAGGGCGGGGCCGATGGCGTATACAGTTCAAGACCGGGCATGTATACATACATAGTAGGTACGACGTAGAGGCACAGGCGATGTGAATGTACATATGCACAACCATACCTTAGTTGTGTGAACAAGATAAATCGCATTTGTTTTTGCTTATGTTGATGTCGTGTCAGCGTTAAGTCTAACCACGATCGAGAGTGTAAAAGATAAGGCGGTCCTCGATGACGGGATGAACAAGTCACGTAGGAGGAAGGTAAGCTCCAAGACAAAAAGCAGGTACATCAGTCTCTCTAGCCGCTTCGCGACTGCCTCGGTTGATTATGGGTACAACAGTAAACTCTATTCAACTTCTATATGGACTACTATACTGATAATGTCATGGCAACATCCATCCATATGACTGGGTCTTTTCAGCTTGAAATAATTTACCAAATCATTACCAATGTTCGTCGCAAAGAATCTGAATCCTACATTATTTTAAATGTACCAACAAGGTGCCTTCTTAACCCGTGATGTACTGCCTACCTATCTAGGTACAGTGCCTCTGTGACGGGAGGCCCGGATCCTTGTCCCCGATGCACGTCAACTTAATACTTTAAATACGACCGAAAGACGCCAATGTATGTACTTCGCGTGCAGAACAGTGCCGACTTCACCTCAGTCTAGTCTTGGCATATAAACATGAGGCTCGAATTCTGGGGTGGTGTTGGACTACGATTCGGATCTATTGCCCGAATGATTGCTGACAGGGGATATCCAGCTATCGGATCCTGGGCTCCTAGGGCAGAGTAGGATAAGGTAAGATCGTGGGCCACTGACCAATATATCACAGCAGAACTTGATGACCTTTGTTCGCAAAAACCATTGATGTGTGACTTGGTTGACTGGGCTTATATTTGCCCGCAGTGGCGCAACGCAGGCTCCGTGACTTCCAAGCCTTAGATGTAGGATGCAAACGGCAAGGAAATGCGGTGCCAGCCAGCCCATCCTAGGCCCGGCCGCCGTACTCGGTGAGGCTTCATCAGTCCCACTCAGTAACTGCTTGTTATTGAATCTCAACAAGTTAACAAGTGACTGATAGTCCGTATAGTGACGTGTCTCAGTCTCCGGTTGAGGTTTGTGTGGGCTCTTTGACCCTGGGTATCAGAAGAAATGGCTGCGAGGCGTGGATGATAAAACTACTGGGCTAGTTTATGCCATTTAGACTATAGGCTGTAGTTCGTTTATTTTTGTATCCTAAAACTTAGATGTCATTTTCTCTGCCACTCACTAGGAAGGGTCCATCAGCATCTAGCAAAGCAAAATAAGGCTATTGCAGAAATGTGTTGCAGTTCATTCTCTTCTTGATGAGCAACTCGTGGGTTGTGTTTGATATCAGCCCTCAGTCACATATCTTGTAGACCGTGGTTTACATACCCCAGAGACATCAATCTTCAGCAACAGACATATCACGGGTTTGGCCGAAGGGTTCTGGAGCATATGCACCCGTCATCCAGAGATCTACACTAGAGAAGTTTAGACCAGTCCACGCGAGATAAAACCCAATTTCATTAACAACCAATGTAAAAAGATTGGAGCTGGTGCCCTATCTGAATCAATGGGACCGTAGATGAAACAACTGACCAACCAGTGTCTAAGTGACATAGCCAGCTCAAGGACTTTAGTATCCATATCACAAGGATTGCAAAACTTTACTTGGTCCAAGCAACATGCCAAAACAAATAAACAAGCCATGGCCCAGACCTAGACCAGAGATAAATTAGTAAAGAAGAGAATTTCTCTTGTCATTTCCATCATAGCCTCCGCTCATCTCGGCCAACTGACTGACTACTGTTTAATTGTACGCTAAAGAATTGCAGTACAGCAGTGGTGATGCGGCAGCATACCTCACTTCTTGACATTGTACCGCTTTCGACAAATCAACACGTGTGGAGTCTGTCATTTAACTACCTACTTCTCAGGGTCTCACTAACGAATCGTTTAGCAACGAGCATCGACCTCCTCCCATCATTCATTCCCTTTCACTAGAACCCAGGCCCCCCCCCGCTATCGACTTCTCTTACCCTGCATAGAGAGCCAGCGAGCCAATCACTAGCTACCATTGTCTGACCTTTGCCGTCAGGTCCTGCCCGGTCAGGCAGGTCGCAAAAAAAGAGACACTTGATGCAGATCAGACGAAAATAGTGGCACGCTCTTAGGCTACATATTCACTAAAGCTGATCTAATATTTTTATCAGCCACTAAAGCAGTACCGGTTTTTATGCGATGCACCTGCCGGTTTGCTTGCCTTGCCCCTCCTTCACTCACTAGACTGGAGCCTACCTACTGTACCTTGCTGTTTGACGTACATCCGTCCATACCTAAGTACTACTCACTACTTGCTACTTACTACCTAACCATTCATCTGTACACAACCGCTTTATCTGTGGTTCCCAACAGCATATTCATCTCACGACGTCCAGTTGATATCCTGGCTGTAGTTGTTCTCTGGCCAGCGCATCCGTATCGTCCCATCACTCGGTTGATTCGATAAACCACCCAAATCTGGTATTTGAGTCTATCGTCATCGTTTCGCTTCTCCCACAACCGATCCGTCCTTGTGCCCTGTTCCCACTCCGTTCCCTGTGCTTGTAACAGTGCCTCCCTCTCGGCGTACCGGCTTCACGACATTGACAACATTGGACATCGGATGCTTGTGCGTAATCAAAACCAAACTGTCTTGTAGGCGATTCTGCCAACGTGCCCAATGGATCCGGCAGACATCTTTCGACAAGGCTTCAGCCATGTCGCACCACGCCAAAATCCTCTTTTCATGGGCCATCCTCAGCATCACATGTCTCAATACCAACCGCAAATGCAACAGCAAACGTTTAGAAAACCGATGCAGCAGGCCGACGAAACTTCGGATGGAGACGGTTCGGGCCACCGCATTGCCCACACTCTAACAGCCTGCTGCCGTTGTCGACAGGTACCTACGCACCCACTTGCGCCGGCTTGGTATTTGAATCTCCATGCTAACAAAACTTTGCACAGAGAAAAACACGATGCGATCCTACCTTGCCCCGTTGTCTGCCATGTGAAAGATCAGGGTCTACATGCGAATATCTAGATGCAGCCAAAGGCCGCAAGATCAACCGTCAATATGTTATCAAGTTGCAGGACAAAGTCAGGCAGCTCGAAGCGGAGCTCAGCCAATTCACCGACGATGAAAACGACTATCCCAAGAGCAACGAGGATATGGTACGGCCTGGCGGGCTGGTTCGTCTTAATGGTGGTGACGAAACCCATCGGTATTTGGGACCCAGTAGCGGAATTGCCATGACTCGTCTTCTCATGGAGCAAGCGAAGCGATACACAGATTCAAAGCGCATCTCCGATCTTATTCCCAGTGTTCGTACCAGGCAGGCTCGTATGCAGTCTATCCAGGTGACTGGACCTGCGGCTAGGCGAAAAAGCTACCCAATGGTCAGCGAGCACCCAGCTGAAAACCTACCAACAAGAGCTGTGGCGGACAAGTTGTTGGAAATCTTTAATCAAAAAGGTGGGTTAACGGGAGTTGAGCCGGGAATTGCCGTTTGATGCTGATAGATCATAGCGCAACTATTCTGGCCTGTTTTGCACGAAAAAGACCTTTTGCAGGATCTTGACGCGGTCTACAATGGCGACAACGACCCATACCGACTCTTTGTCGTCAGAATGCTTGTTGCCATTAGCTTACAGAAGTTAGACACGCAATATGCTGGTCTAGCAGACAGTTACTATTTGGCGGCGATGAAATTATTGGAGGATGTTATTCGTCAGAAAGACCTCAAGACGCTACAATGCCTTGTGCTCCTCGGACAATATTCGCTTCTTACCCCCACGAGGATGCCAACTTACTACGTGATCGGTCTGGCGGCCAGGATATGCCAACAGGAAGGTCTAGCCAGTGAGAAGACCATAACAAGTGGTTACAACTCGGATCCCAAAACAATTGATATGCGACGACGAATTATCTGGACTGTGGCTGCCATGGAATATGGATTAGCGCACAGCATGGGAAGACCCAATAACTTTGCAACAGGGGACGATCGATTGGACGTCGAATTCTTCGAAACTGTTGACGACGAGAATATTACTGATCAGGGCATCCAGCCTGGCCCACCCAGCGAACGCAAACTTGTTGCCATTCACTTTTACAAGATGAGAATGTGTCAAGCAGAAATTCGAAGAGTCCTGTATGAGAAGAAGAAGGACGAGCCAAAGGACGACAACCATCCATGGTACGCAAGAGTCGAGAGCATGAACAAGGAATGGCTGGATGCGTCGCCTACAAAGCCTGACTGGTGCAAGCCTTGGTATGATCCCGATTTATGTCATGTCATTTACCTCTAACATGCAACAGGTTCACTGGTCGATATCACCAAATGAGGATATTCATGTACAGGCCCTCTCCCCAAGTGCCAAAGCCATCGCCCCACGCCGCTGCAATCTGTTTCGACAGTTCAGCATACATCATGCAATTGAATTCTAAACAAATGGATAGCGGTGCGGACATTACGTGGGTTTTCCTCTTGACGGTGAACATGTCTCTCAATACACTTCTATGGGCCGTCTCATATCCCGAGGTACGACAAAATCATCCTCGAAGCGAGGTTGAGAGCCTCATCAATACTTCCTTGAATGTTTTGGAACGCTGTGCAGAAAGATGGCCAGGATCTGCATCAGCCTCACAACTTTACGGCATCTTCTCCAAAGCATGCCTACAGGGCTACGATGAACGACCCATGACTGGGCAAACAACGAATTTCTTCAGCACGCCCCCGTCTTTTGCAGACACCAACTCCCCAGAGGCTTTCCAGAACAATGCTCAGCAAGCTTCTTATCAGAACGCACCCCAGTTCAACCAGATCTTCAACTCAACGCCGGAGGCCATGAACGCCTACGCCTTCGACCCCAACTTTCCTCCGCCTCAGCCTAGCTTCAGGTCAAACTCCATCTTCTTCAACCCTGCTAGCAATGAACCCACAGGTCGGAGATTCTCGTATTTCCCCCCAGACTTTATGCAACCTGGCGAAACTATGATGGACGACCCAACACCACCAGCCACTACAACCCCCGAGCAGCATATGACTTCGCCTCCAGATCATCTTTCTGAACAGCTTCCAACGCCTCCAGATTCTGTCCCCACTGGAAACATGGCGACACCAACACCTAGTAATACTTTGTCGCCTCAAAACACTATCACGGCTCATCCGACGCCCATCATGCAGAGTGCATCACCAATTGGGGTTCCCATGGTACCTGTGCAGAACAGCATGTCACCTCCCATCAAGATCAAGCCATCTCAACAGGATGCCATGTTTGCTGTACCACCGAACCCCCAGTCTGCTCCTCAACAACGGCCTCTGCCCACACTAAGCAATACAACCAATTGGTTCTCGCCTCCTGCGCCGTTTATCAACCCTTATACATTCAGCAACATGAGCAACAGCTTCTTTAACGATTCTTTGGCCAACCCTGGGAACTACGGCGATATGTCGAACTCTGGTCTCGGATTGCAAAGTATTAATGGTGGAAATGCTTCAGTTCCTCAGTTCGACTATGGTTTTGCTCGCCATGGCAGCCTCACGCAATCTCAGCAACTCGAACTCATGAATGTGTTAGAGACGGAGGGTATGGGTGACATAGATGCTTTCCTGAATGGAGGGACGGTGTCAAATAGCAGATGGTACTGAGGAATCCAGGAAGCGATGGCGCCTCTGATTGGACAGTAGTATCATTGGGCAGATAAGCATAAAGGGAGTTGATGTTACCAGTAGCATTAGATTTCGTCCATAAGAACGGTGGGTTACTGAACCAGTTTTTGCTCGACCGTGATCTATATCATTTGCGTCATCCTCCCAATCATGCATGATATGCCCTGCTATTATGCTAGTGGCATAAGTTCCCGAACCCATCATAGGGATACAACCTATGCTCTTGATAACAAGAGATTCTGGTAGTTGGTCAATCAATTAATTACGTTGCCAATAAGTTGCTATGAAAGCAATTCCCAATTTCGGAGAGATAACCTGTTTACGACACTGTCGCTGCAGTGTCTTTCAGACTCATCTTCTTCGCAGAGTCAGCTAATGTGCCTGCCTTGCTTTCGGGCCGCTTGGTCCTCTTCTTGCGTTTTGTGGTGCCTGTGACCATAGGTGCTTCGCAAACCCACTGCGCAATCATGGTAGCCCTCGCAGTACAAACAGGGTAGAATTCGCTGTCGTCAACAACCCATCGCTTTGGGTGTCCGTCGGCATTGGATGCATTATCAGGCGGGGCGGCGGCGGCGGCAGCAGCAGCACGGTCTTCCTGCTCTGCGCGCTTCTCCTGGGCCTCGATAGCTGCACGGAACGTATCCTCATCGCAAACTCTCTGGTCGCTGAGAGCAACGCGAACTCGCTGGTCGCGCTCGCGCATGCGATGTCGGCGCTGATCTTCAAGGCTTTGCCCATGTTTCGTCATGTTGGAGCTACCATTGATCAGGGTTGCGGCGGCGGCAGCGGCCTCTTTACGGGATGCACCTGTGTTCGCACTTGCGGCACCGTGTTGGGGAGAATCGTAATGGAAAGGAAGTGGTGCGGGCGTACAGAGAGTGTCCCATGATGTGCTAAGCTGGAGCCAGTTGTCGTCAGCGCGGCGGAGGACTTCTAACCAGTCAGACCGAGCTGGAGAGCGACATGCTTGAAAGATTGGGTATCCATCAGCTAGGCGGATCAGTCGTGCCGCCATATAAGTGTGGCGTTGGAGCTCTTTGGCTGAGGTCTGGATGAGACAGTGACAAAGGAGCAGTGAGTGGAGAGCGTCGGTCATAAGGGGGTGATAGGTCGACCCTTCGCACGGTCTCGGGTTATCCGATGACTGAGTTCCTTTGTCGGGGTTTGTGGCATCTTCATTAGGATAAGGGGGCAGGTCTGAGGGAGGAACGGCGGCGAAGAGCTCGGCGAGGGTGTAGGTGGTGTGTGGCACGAGGAGGTATGTTGCTTCAGATGGCCGAGGATTGCGTGCACCTTGTGCGGACAGGTTCACGCGGTCATTGAAATCCTTGACGATTATGTTTGGCAGGTTGGGCGCGTACTCGAAGTGCGACAGGAAGGCGAGCAAGTCTCTGAGCGCCCACTTTGCGTACTTCTTGACAAGCTTTCGCGCCTCGGCCTGTTTATGAAGAGAGTTTTTGTCTCGCTCCTGTGAATCTTGGCTGTTCGCTTCTACACTTAGCTTGCCTGTTGGCTGGTCTGCATCTGCATGACCATTCTGTTCCTGAGCAAGAGAGAGGCCGTCTTCAATGTGTTGACAGGCCAGAGATAGGTACGTTGTTGCACGTAGGAAGAATAGCTGGATTTCTAAGCTAGTCGGCTGATCTTTCTCTGCTGGGATAACCTCCTGCCGCCAACGTTTTCCGGTATGCGACAGCTTTGAATTGACCTCGCCGTTTGGCCGGTGGGGTTGTTGATGTATTCGACATACGGCGAGAGCGGTTGTCAAGTCATGGACGGCACCCTCGTAATCTTCCTTGAAGGTCCTGACGATGGCGCGAGTGCGCAGGGCCTCGCTCTCGTTGGGTCTCTCTGATATGATCTCTGTCAATGACTCCAGGCTGGTAGACTCGGCCATTTGACGGGAGGGGATTTTCTCATGGAAGAAGTGTACATATTTAGCATCGAGATCCTGCGGGTTGCGCTGCAATACAACGGCTCCAATTTCCTCTATTGTTGATGCGCCCTGCATTGTCGCAACACTGCAAGCTATTTCGTCCAGGTGATATGCGCGACTGAGCTTCTGGCTCGCCTGCTCTCTCATCTGTGACTTGCGCTTGTGGCTCAATTTCATCCCATGTCCTGGACCCGTCATGCCTAGCACCGACATGGGCGATGAACCGGGCAGGCCGCCGTGCAAGTTGGTCAAAACGGGTGAGGCAATGTCACTAGCAGCTCTCACGGCGAGGTTTGTGGCTTCGTCAACGAGACGGCGGATTTTGAGCAGGTCGAACAGTACGGCCGGGTCGATAGGACGAGGTCGTGGGGTGTTGTAGTTGATGTTTGCGACTGTTTCGAGGATCTCGATGGGCATCTGCAGCCAAGGTCCATGGTAGGAGGATATGTACCGCCAGTGCCTAGGTAAGGTTGAGCGTCAATATGTCGTGCACCCAACAAATCGCAAGTGGGCAGCTTATTGAGCAGATCCGGCAGCGCAAAGATTAGGACCTACTTATTACGACAAATGTTAAGTGTCTGTGAAGAAACTGTCGAGGCCATCTCCTTGGACGTTTTTGGCTTCTTCTTTTGACCTCCATTGGTACTTGAATTTGTGGTCGTAGTGGTGGAAGGTTGTGTTTGCTTTTGCGAAGCTTCGTTGAGGATCGCATTTTGCCCCTCACCACCAGAAGCAGCAGCTTGCTTGCTCTTTTTCTTTGCCATCTTCACGATTGGGGTGGCAGCATAGGTGCTACAAGGAAGAAAAGATCATCTGTATGCGACATACAATCGTAGCGCGCAGGTCGCATGCGTAGAGACGATCAAGGGTGTGGGCTGGAATTGGCGACGTGGGGTATGGGTAGAGAATCTGATCGCGATGATTTCATGAGGGACGAGATGAGATGGCGAGAGAAAAAAAACAGACAGAGAAGAAAAAAGCTGAAGAGTGGTAGTGTTTGTTTATACTACAAATAATAGGTATTAATGCGAATAAGGAAACCAAAGATAAACGAACAAAAACAATATCCCGTTTCACACTGGATTTGTGTTTGCTTGGGTTTGTGAATTGCCGCTGCTTCTCTCTGTGAAGTCGCTATGATGAAATCACGTGAAGGGACGATGTTAGCATGAAGTGAAGTTACCTAAGGGAGGTAGCTAGCGGCAATTAAGAACAATACAAAAGCTCAACTAATGTTTCAAACTTGTGTTCAATTCTTAAACCAATATCCTCAGCAGAAATCCACCACCAATCTTTACATCGAGTGAATGAATAAATTGACAGCGGCTCGTTATTACTCGCGTGGTAAAGTGACATTTAGCATGGATACTAGCATGGTAATCCATCTATATATAAGTCACGACGAAACAAACATATGAAAGATCTCTCAGTTGTTCCCGAGTTGTACAGATTGCAAGGGGCAAGAACAACTCAGCCTGGATATCTTCGTGACATTCCAGACATTGGTACCGATGTTCAATCTGGTATACGCCCCTTGCCGATCATACCCTCTAGCTCATTATGTGCTCCATGTCAGATACATTGCGCATCGAATAGAGAAATGGCTCTCGGAAAGGCAACCCGTTTGATGGTTCCATCAATAGTGGCATGGCTGTGCTTTTAAAGAGGAATTCGGTTTGTAGGAACGAAACGAAAGCGTCTACGTCCCGTTTGATAGTCATGGCGCCCAAACTCGCGCGAACAATACTGGTATCGTTAGATCGCTATCAACAATGAGATACATATGGACAAACATACCCGGTTGGTTTGTTGTGTACGACGGCCATCTCTGTTGAACCACAGGCATGGCCACTTGAGAAGATGCGATCCCATTCCCATTCTTCATATTTCAAAGCGTGGGCTACTCCACCAGGACAGCAGACGCCTGGATATTTAGTCAGTCATTGTTGGCAAAGGCCGACACAATATACCCACCTCCTGCTCGAATGTACACTCCAGCTTTATTGGCAAGTCTTTCCACCTCAGTCCAGGGCACGTATGCACCATCCTCTCTCATGATGTTGAAGGCGAAAGTCGGTCCTTGTGCTGAAGGATCGCCATAACTGACAGGGTCATTGGCGTATAGTTCGATTACTGACAACCCGTTTCGATGTTTGAGATCTGCTAGCTGTTCATATAACGAGCGAGCAAGATAGCAACAGTGTCGTGATATGATATCCTGTGAGTGTCAGATTGACTCGTTTATAGGGAACTGTTGTGGCTTACCATCGAGCCGTACAGTTTGAGATGAGTATCAATCGCGATACCAAGCGCCAATATACTGTGAAACGGCAGTGTACCATCCTCAAGCCCTTCGTGAATATCCCACGATATATGCTTATTTCCAATACCGGGCACTTTTTTCATAACACGAGTGTCCCGTAATGGCGACAACTGAGCCACTGTCCCACCACCAAAGTACCTTCGCAGGCACAATATATGCCCAGAGGCTCGTCTCACCACCAGGGCTCCCAAGTCAGGAAACCCAAAGATCTTGTAAAGTGAGAGACAAGTAAAGTCCGGCGCCCCTGAAGGGTCTTCGAATAAAGAACTCAAGGAACTCGTCATAGCCAGGGCCGCTGCGTCAAAAAGGGTATAGGTATTTCTGAGTTGAGGGTGTTTACGAATCCTTCCCGGCCAACTCTTGGGTAAGCGTCGTCCACTAAGATTCGACTGACCCGGATATGCGAATAAGCCCAGACTTGGTGGTTTCCCTTTCTGGGTCTGACAGCTAAAAGGTCGAGAGATCCATTCATCGACATCCACATCGTCGTCAAAGCAATGATAGTCTCCTGCTGCGAGTGCCCGAATCCCAATAAGGCTCGTGTGCGCTTCTCTGTGACATCCGTACCAGAAACCTTTAGTGGGCGTCTTTTCTCCCAGGTCGCGAAATGCGTCAGCAACAAGCTTTATAGCTGCCGTAGCGTTGGCAACAAAGACAAGGTCAAAGTGCTCTGGGTCAGCGCCTAGGAAATCGAGTGTCTTTGCGCGAACGCTGTCCACCATCTCACCAGACAATTTTGCTGGGAGGTTTTCAGAGTGTGGATTACCCCAAAGGTTGCCTATCATCGCCTGTGAAAAGCCGGTTATAAGAGACCTCGCATATATGGTGGTTCCTCCGTGATCAAGATAAGCCCCTGTAGGAGCCGGCATTAGCAGAGCCGAAGTATAAGGGCGGGTGAGATTCGACACACCTTGGGCCATATTAGGATACTCCTCGTCTCGAAAGTTCTCGACTGAAGAGTTATACTCCATACTCTTTCGAGTTGTGTGTAGTCCCGAAAGAGTTTCTATGGTAGTATCTGTGTTTGTCTGAACTCAATATTAGTAAAGTCACGGATAGCAATCTCGAAAACGTATCGAGTTACAGGTAGATAATCGTAAGATCTGGCTGTTAATTCAAGGGCGAAGGGATAGCTGAACTGCAATGATATATCCTACGATATAAAGCTTGCAAATACAACGTACCATTGTTGAGAAGATAGACATTTGGGTAGTGCTGTGAGTTGGGCAACAATGACGCCTGGGAGACGAGATGATGGACACGTCTCTGATACTGGAGTTGCTGGTACAGCCTTCAGATACAGACAATTCTCGAGAAGTGAGTTGAGATGAGACAGATGACAAATGTGGATTGTTCAGGTGCTTCTGGTTGGAATCAGGAATTCGACTTCTCACATCCTTTTCGGGACGTACAACAATCGGCCTCTTGAACCGAATAACTGAACCAACCAACGCTGTCATATGACAGCCTCCGTCAGATCAACTCTTCAGCTCAACTCGACTATAACTTATCCGCCACACACATTTCAAGGGCACTGCTCGGACTTCTATTTCGCTTCATCTGGGATATGTGACCGACCACCTACGGACAAACTCTGAGGAGACGCAGCCAATCGTCGATCCTCGGAGTGAGGCGATGCTACAGGCTGCATCGGGGACTGTGCAGCTTGGCAGCATCTAGGCGGCTGAGAGCAGGAAATGCCAGGTTCAAGTTTCTCCAGCTGAGACATAGACTCGGACTAAAAGTTAGTAGGATCCCTTGACTGTCAGCCCTAGTGATTGCTGCATTACGCTAGGCCCGGGCCACAGACTGTTGATTCGAGGAGTTTTGGGAGACAGAATGTAAGCAGTGTCAGTGCTGTAATGATGATTTCATTGGGGGGCCATATTCATAAAAATAAAATGATAGAAGGAGCAGCGGTTGTGAAACATTCAAATCGAGTAAGAAATAGAGAGTATTGCTGTGCAACAGACATATCTCGATCCAAGTAAGTTCTACATTGAGACAGAATAAAACAGCGTGCGGAACCTCGAGTTCCGATAAACTAGAAATGATCATTCCTAGGTACTTCTTAGTATACATACAGCAGTCGATACTATGTACAATTTAGACCAGACATAGACCAGACTTTGGTACTAAAGCTCAACGAAACTTGAACTCTCTATGAAGTATGATTGATTGATCATATAAAACTATTTGTCGATCCTCAGTAGTGTTGCAGGCACTCTGAATTAGCTAATCTAACTGGCGAGGAAACTTGAGTTCTTCTGAGATGACAGAAGGCTACCTAAACAATTGACAAGTGAGATCGCTAATAAACTATGGATCCTGTCAGCCGTAGATCAAGCTTAACTTGACATCCATGAGCATGATAATCCATAATCTGTGGTAAGCATCCTACTATCCGTAGGTATACACCGAAAATCTCACTGCAAGTTTCATCATTATCGTCTTTGTTTACGCTTTGGCCCGCGAATCATTCGCTGGGCCTGGCAGTTTCAACGCTCCAAGCCTCAAACCGTTGGTCCTAACAGTCGACTTGCATATTTCACTTATTAACAAAACGCCACAGCACCCTTGACATCCGTCATAACGAGAAAGTATTCATTTTATTTTCTTTGTCTGTCCGCGGCCCTAAAACACCCCTGCAGCTGGTACTAGTAGGCATTTTCAGGTAAGAAAATGAAAGTAATGTGCCCCGGTACTAAAACGTAAATAAATGTACAGCAAACGAATCGAAAAACATCATGCCTTGGTCACAGACCCATTCCCACCGCTAAATTCAATCAAAGAGCGAAAGCGAGCGCAAGGACACCGGCCAGAGCCAGGTTGAGTGGCACAGCCATGGAAGAGCCGGCATTGGGGCCAACGGCGTTGGTCGCAGTAGAAGTTGGTGCTTCAGAGCTGGGAGTGGGCGTCAATGGAACAGTCTCAGTAGGAGTAGGCAGATATCCTGGGGCAGTCCCAGTCCAAGTCTCGTTGGCGGGAGGAGAGTTGATCTGAGAGACAAAGTTGGCGCATGTGATGCGAGTCTTGTTGGCGTAGTGAAGGACGAATGAGCGGTTGCCGAAGAAGGCGCCGATGCCCTCCTTGGTGGAAGCGTAGTAGTCGATGTACTCGGTCTCGAAGGGGTCGCTTGTAATCTTTCCATGCTTGCCACTGTTGTCTCCGACCTGGCAAGATTCAGGCTTCTCGGCATCACAGGGAGGCTCCTCGCCGCGCGCAAAAGGGTCGAGGTGAGCAAGAGTCGCAGTGCAGTTTCCGTTGTCGGGGACAGGATCAACGTGAATGTGGTAGGCTTTATAAAGGTCAGTATGTGTATACTAAATCGAAAGTATGTCGGCTTGACTTACTGAAAGGTCCACCCTCCTTAGGGAGGTTGCTGAACTTGACCATGAACTTCACACCCTGGCCAGAGTCGGTAGCCTGGGCATGAATGTAGCCCTTGACATTTCCATCGATGGCGGCATCCTTGAAGAAAGGCTCCTCGGGGAGAGTAGCCTTGTATCCAACGCCAGGAGGGTTGTCGTTGACTCGAGGAGCATCCTGAGCAACAGCCTGGCCAGCACAGGCCGAGAGAAGAACGACTGCGAGAGCTTGAGCGCGCATTTTGAGTGAGTTGGCGACAATAAAAAAGCGTACGAGTAAGTAGGTAGGTATGTATTGTAAGCTGTAAGCGAGCAGGTGGTGCAACTAAGAGTAGTCGCAATATTGAAGAACGAGCGAACCACTAGGGTCTGACAAATTAATTTAGGTGCTGAGACTGGCTCAAAAGTGAATCAATAATTTAGGTGACAACGTCAGTAACAGTAACAAAGCAGGACGGGAGGGAGGAAGGCTGAGAGATGTGGGCGGACTCTATATATAGCGGGAGGCGCTGAAGCTTCCAATCGCCAAGCCTGAAGCGTCATCATCACTGGTTTGGCGGCGGCGTTGACTAGGATCATCTTGCACGGCGATTATTCAACAACCAAACCAAGAACAAAAAAGCAACCTTGGCAGGGCATGGATGTTATGGCAAACGAGATGCTAAATGCCGCGCCTAAATTCAGGGCAATACCAAAGTTCCTATTTCTGTCTCCCCATGATCCTCCGAGAGTATGGAATCTAACTACATGCTTACCTAGCCGGTCCCATCAAAGCGCAAAAGCCAACAATAGGAGGTCCTGACCTTCACCTTTTTGACCTTTCCCAACGAATAGACTGGATTGTCCAAATACAAACGCGGGGAGGACGATCCATTCTTTGGGGCCCTGCAGCATGCAATAGTCTCTAAGGAAAGGTATGTCAGCCCAACGATTGGTGCTCACGGCTCATGGTTCCGCGAGAGCCCGTATTCACTGTCAACGTGGCTTAGATTTGCATCACTGTGCTCTGGTTTGCCTCGCTGTTCTTTGTTTTACTTTTTGCTTGTTTCAGCAGACCATGACCATGCCATGGTACAAGACCATACTCTCTTCTGAATCCCGTGTTTGCTAAAGGCAGTGCGTCGCTAACGAGAGGGGGGAAGGGATGAGGCTTGAGTAACCTTGTACGGACAGCCATGGAGCTAAATAACATTTAAATCGGTCATTGATCGCTACAATCTATCATGGTATGGTGCTGCACCAAAACCCTAAGCTACATGTGTAATGATGGCATCACGAATCTCTATTCCATCCAACCAAGATACATCACCCTCGTTAACCTTCGAGCCTTGGTATTGCCGCATCGAGATAAGATATCTCGGAGTCACTGGCCAATTTCCAGTCTTGGCTTTTTTGCTTATTCAATGCCTCAGAGACAAGGTTGAATCAGGTCGTCGCTGTAAGCTCAAGCTCAAACATGACACAAGTAAGATGCGTGGGTGATGAAATAAACATCATCTGACTCTGGCGTTTCGTCTCGTTTTGTTTCGTTTCGTGTAGCTGAGCGTACCTGAAGCTATTGGAGGTGAAGCTACCAGACCTTAATGCCAAGGTCGCTTACACCACCAATGCCCTTCTACCTTTGGAAACAGGACTAACCCATTTGATCAACACCAACACTTCAATATTCAATAGCGTGCTCGATCACGAACTCGTAAAGCTTAGTTGCGTTTTAGCTTGAAGACCCTATTAGTGATTGCTCAGGTTAGAATGCAGTGCACTAACTATCTAGCAGTTGTGCGTACGTACACATGGAAGACACAATACCTTGCTTGACGTTGATCTATTACATCCCTTTGATATCCTATGGGTTTCAGAATATACAAACTGCACACCAGAATTGCGATTGTCTCTCGTCAGCCAAGATAATGCCTTGGTTTTATGGTTGCACTGCAATGGGTCTAGGAAATCCGTCTGGAATCAAACCTGGTAGTTTCGCCTACCAAGGCTAGCAAGCCATCTGTCTAATAAGCACCCAAGGATTAGTGAGTGGAGTTTCTACTTGGGAACGCACTTGTATTGAATTGATCTACAAACAGCAATAGGAAATAAGTATTATGGTAACCTGCAGCTTACAGCATATCAACCAAATCCTTGTCGGATTCCTCTAAACCAGATAGACATATCTAGTACTACCTGATATTCCCGCTTTTACACGGACGGCGTGCACGGCTCAGAGTGGAGGATCAGCATTGTGGCACACCATAGAGTGGCTGTGCAGATAATTGTGGCGCTAGCCCAGCCTTACTGGTGAGGCAGGAAAGGAGCTTAAAGGCGACACATTAACGCATCACCAGCTTAAAGCCATCGCCATCAAAGTCGCAAACAAAGATACATCGCTCCAATACTCATAACGAAACCCCGATCGCATACCAATTACCAAGCTTTTCCTCCGTTCGTCCACCATGAAGCCCGTCGTCAGCGCTTTCAACGCGTGGGGATGGTACGTCATCCTGTCCAACTCGCTTCATCCCATCATGGCAAGGCTAACTTGAAGCTTCCAGTACTGTTCTCTCCGTCTTCGCCATTGTTATACTTAGCGCTCTCGCCGGTCTCTACCGAAGTGGTCACGAAGAGTTTACCGGCGGTGTCGATGATCCTGAGGATGGCAAGGCTGTTTCAGGCACCATCTTCACAGCTGTCTTGGTCTATGTTGTACGTGCTTCCCGTTCCAATCCGATGATATCTAAACTAGAACTCGCATCTGACTCGTATCTCAAGGCATTCTTCATCTTTTGTGGTCTCCAAGGACTCCTCCACGCCCGAGAAAGCCGCCGAGGCGCGATCGCTCTGTAATAACACTTACTTGACTTTTATCCGAGCGACGAGTAGAGCACGACATGTCACGGAACCGGGCGTTCTGGGTATAATTATCGGTTTGAACATGGGATGGCGCTGTATTTGAAAGACGAGCATGGCTGGCTGGTGCCTGTGCTGTAGGCAAGGTACGCGGGCATAACACGGCACAGCAATAACCAAGACGCGTGTACTTGGCTAGAGGCACGCGATGTACGGAATGTTTCATTGTTTAGACGGCTCATGCAATCTGTGTTATGAAACTTGATTCTTCGGCTGTACTACACGATATGCGAAATCTTGTGCACAACTGAACTGACAGTGGATGTGTTTTGTTTCGGCTGATTTGAAGACTATTGGGGTAATTTCGTCCAGGACTTCATATCTCCAGCATGCGCAGACTACAGTTGCGCTTTAACCAAGCACAGAACCGGATGCTGGCCTTTTATGAAGTACCACAACTCGGCTTCATCCTCTATGTTAGTATTGTCGACTGGACGTCATGACACGGGCCGGCGAGGTGGGGCCGCTCCGGGTAGTGCCGAACGGAATAGATGCCATCGGTGGCCGTTTCGATGGTTCCATTTGTTTGCAACTTTATACGTCACAGCCGCCTGATGATAAAGCATTAGAATATGCACATACGCATACCTTATCAGTGTATATGCATGCCCCTCTTTTTGACGACCATGTACCATCATGTTCGCGTGGATAAAGTGAAATTTACTAAAGCCTGGACGACCATCAACCGTCATGGTTCATGGTCCTAGTCATGATGATTGGTTCGGAAGGGTAAGCTATAAGTTCTCACATCACGATGAGAAGACGTAGCAAGATAAAAATTAATAAGGAGCCGTCAGCACATTCATTTTTGCTTGGCTGGCCCCGTTAATGTGACGAAGAAGTATCTACAACACCCTGACTATAGTGTCGTCATCGATCGATCTTCATCAGGATTCGGATTGAAAGCTCCGCGTCTTGCTGCGCGGGCAGGTATTAAACAAAGGGTGCTACTTCCATAAACTTCCTGAAGGAAGACGCTATCATTATTTTCTTTTCTTTTCCAATCTTCAAAGTTTCACTTGCTGTTCATTCGACTATTACACCACTCAAAATGACGACTCAAAACTTTAAGAATGGTAAAACTTCTCATTCTTGATACTTCGTTCAGAACCACTGGCGCAAAAACTAACCAAAAATCAGAGAAGGACATTCCTGTCTCTCACCAGGACTTCCCTGGTACGGAGAGGGACATGCCTAACCCCCAGGCCACCCGAGACGAACTCCCCGAAGCTGGCGGTAACTCACGAACATATCAAGGCTCCGGCAAGCTCAAGGGCAAGAGAGCATTGATCACTGGAGGTGACAGCGGTATTGGTGCTGCTTCAGCTTTACTTTTTGGTCGAGAGGGTGTTTCGGACATCGTCATTGCCTACCTGCCAGAGGAGGAGAAGGATGCTCAGGATACCAAGAAGCAAGTTGAGGCTGAGGGCGCCAAGGTTCACCTCATCTCTCTTGATCTTTCCAAGCAAGAAAACTGCAGAAAGCTGGTCGATTTCGCTGTTGAGAAGATGAAAGGAATCGATATTCTCTTCAACAACGCTGCTTGTAAGTTAACCATGCTGTCGCTATTCTTATGCGCCGAGACTAACTTAAATCCAGATCAAATGGTTGTTAAAGATATCAAGGACCTTCCAGAGGAGCAATGGATTCACACTTTCAACATCAACATTCACTCATTCTTCTACGTTTCCAAATACGCCCTACCGCACATGAAGGAGGGTGCTACCATCATCAACAACGCCTCTATCAACGCCTACATCGGCCGTCCTGACCTTCTCGATTACACCTCCACCAAGGGTGCAATTGTGTCCTTCACTCGAGGTCTCAGCAACCAATATGTCAGCAAGGGTATCCGTGTCAATGCTGTTGCTCCTGGGCCTGGTACGTTCCATAGCATATCTGATCGATATAGAAGTCATGACACTAACAAGGCAATAGTCTGGACTCCTCTCATTCCCGCCACCATGGACGACGAGGCGCAAAAGAACTTCACAGCCCCTATGGGACGACCTGCCCAGCCTTCAGAGATCGCTACCTGTATAGTCTTCCTGGCGTCAAGCGACAGCTCGTGTGTTAGTGGACAGACCATTCACTGCAACGGTGGTACCATTGTCAACGGCTAAAGGATTGTGATAAAAAGTTGTAATAACTAAGTTACTAGATTAATATAATATATTAGTTTAAGAGATCAAAATCATTTCGCCTATGGCACAGTATGCTCGAATCGCACAGTGTCATTGCACAATCTATTGACACTATGTAAGACGCCTTCAGTTTTGGTATTGACTAACTTCAGCTCATTTTCCTTAGCTTACCTGCATGTTTGCATCCTGGATAATGCCTTATTGCAGACATGATGGTTAATAACAGTTCCATCCAATTTGATTGATCATCAGTCTCATAGTCTCGCCTCAACCCGAGGCCCTCACGTTCAAACTCGACAAGATCTAAACAGTGCCTTTTCAATTTACATTCTCTCATTATGAGGCTCATCAACACACAAACGCTACAGCTTGAATTTTACCATGGAGGATCGCGTCGATATGCCGTCTTGTCGCATGTTTGGGGGAATAATGAGGTCACTTTCCAAGACATGATTTCAATTAATTCTGCTGAAGCGCTGGAGCTCGACCGATACAGCAAGTTACGCGAAAGTTGTAAGCTGGCACGCTCACTGAAATTGGATTACTTGTGGATAGACACATGCTGTATCGATAAGAGCAGTAGTGCTGAACTCTCTGAAGCTATCAACTCCATGTTTCGTTGGTATGCTGAGTCAACGATCTGCCTCGCTTTCCTCCAAGACGTTCCACCACTAGAGTCCGAGGAAGAGAAAAAGAAGGCGTTCATAGGAAGTCGCTGGTTTACAAGAGGTTGGACTCTCCAAGAACTGATTGCGCCCGGGAAGGTCATCTTTTACGGACAGAACTGGAAGCCCTTAGGAAATAGGTCAGAGCTCAAAAACGAAATCAATCTAGTTACTGGAATCAGCGAGGAAGTGTTGGATTCAACACACCACATGATGGAGAGTAAGCAGAGACAGTTAGGCCAGTACTCAGTTGCAGAAAAGATGTACTGGGCTGCGGGAAGAGAAACGACACGGCCCGAGGACATTGCTTATTGCCTACTTGGTATATTCGACATCAACATGCCTCTGCTGTACGGAGAAGGTCAAATCAAAGCGTTCAAGAGGCTACAGGAAGAGATCATAAAATCAACCGATGATGAATCCATCTATGCGTGGCGACAGCCTCGATATAGAGTCGAGGGGAAAACGTATTGGAGTCTCCTCGCGAATAGTCCTTCGGCTTTTGATATCGACCATGTGGCGAAGGATCTGAACGGGCTGGTACCTAAGAAGTCCAAGTATTTGTCTCTTCGCTCGGGAGTATCAACATCAATGACCAATCGTGGACTGGAGCTTGAGCTCTCTTTAACACCCTTTCCCATCGATAAATCCGGAAGTATTTTCCTGGCCTTCTTGAACTGCGAATTTCGTCAAGGCCAAACCTCTATCAACCCAGCTATTTTGCTTCAACGGGCAGCATGGGATAAAGATTCACATTTTGTGCGTATACGACCAGATATACTTGCGCTGTCAATGATGAACAGTATTATTCTTCCCGACGAGCTTCTGAATATGATGCGAGGTGGGCAAACTCTCATATTGAAAGAGGCCATCCCGCGGCTGATCTTTGTGCCGCACAACACACCTGACCTGAGGTACCTGAAAGGAGTGATATTTCGTCCAGAGATCAACGGTCTCAAGAGCGAGAGCAAGATGTCGGTTAGGGTGCGTTCTCGGTCACCAACGTGGCAGTACTTCGTCGATAGCCGCAAAGGCTCATCTCAAACTGCAGAGTCCTACGAGATCAATTTTGACCTCGCACCTGGATCTTCGTTGGGTTCACTACAAGAACCCATCGTCCTTGGAGTATTGGAACTCGACTTGGGCAGCGCTGACTCCAAGCAATGCTTGGTGATAGGGCTGGAGCCTTTGCTACCGAATCCTTTCCAAACAACACCGCTTTACTTTTTGCCGTGGTACGCATTTGAAGAACAGGCATGGATTGCGAAGCAAGATTACACAAGGGTTTTGGATGAGCCACAGAGGAGGTTGGAGTGGAGAGTGCCGGATGTGATAAGAGCCACGATAGGGATCGAAAGTAGATATTCGAGCTTGTTCTATAGTCTGACTTTGGAGGTTGAGAACAAGAGAAAGACCAACTCCTGGTTTCAATGATCAGAATCATAATCAGACAGATGAAACACTATGGAGCGATAACTGAGGTCATCTCAAGCTTCCTATGTACCGTTTCTGGCACATTGTAAGGCCTCTCCTCAAATATCAATCCCAGTTCAAGGAGTTCTTCTTCGGTAACATCAGGCCGCTCATCGATAACTCCCTTTAACTCACGTGCTTTGTCCGTGACGTCCTCGATCTCTGCAATCCACTCATTCGCCCACTGTTCACTTAGAGCTCCCGGGATACCAATCTGAATACTTCTATATGGCAACACTTCCAGCTTCGATGACCTTTCAGGGTCCCACTGGATTCTCACATCACTCGACTTTTCACGTTTGTCGCCAGGCTTAGATTTCTGAACATGACTCGACAGTACGCCTTTTTCGAGAAGCTCGACGAAATGTTGGTGGTTCATACGAAGTGCGAGAATGCGGGATTGCTCAGGGTCTTTGAAGGAGTAGCCTGAGCGGTACATCATCCAGGCCCAGCTGGGTTTTATCCAAGTCATACGACCTGGTTTGAAGTCTGGAGAAGCATTGAGCTTTTGGTTCTCCACTGCGTCTTTGGCGATGGATTGCTTGTAGGCTTGGTAAACTGTTATCGTTGTGTCGTTGTAGTGGGCTCGAATTTGATGATAAGGCACAGGCGACTGTGCGTTTGCCATGGTGTGTAGGAGATTTATCAGTGATGGCTGTTTACTGGGATAATAACTCCGCTTGCGCTATTGAGACATCATGTCATTTATGTACATTATCAGAAAACACCATGGGTCGCCGTGATGAGTCTTTCGGCAAGAATGTTAGTGGCTCAGTCCAGTTCAGCTCCGTTAGCACAAGGGATGTATCAAGAAGGAAATTGATATCGATAAGATAATGATTAGAAGCAAATCTATATTCAAACCTACGGATGTACTAGATCGATTCAATCAACAGTCAAACATGTTCAAGAATGAACAAATGTGAGGGAAGTTTCATCCGTGTCTTGACCCGGTAGGAAGTATGTTTCATACGTTATCATGCGATCTTGTGGTGGTGAGAAGCTTGGAGCTTCCTAGGGAACACACCCACTGTAACGGTGGCGACGTCACAACGAAAGTACCCTTGTAAATTAGTTGCAAATTGACCACCTAACATGAGAGGACCTAGGTCCCTGTTTGCCCCGCCAGTCAGTACCTAGGTACTTACCCATACAGCCATACTAGTCTAGAGTGAAGGATCCAGCAAGTGCCGCCTGACCCAAAAAGCTGAGGCAGCTGCAGGGAGAGGCAAGATGGAGTAAGAGGGGTCCTGCCATGTGCCGCCCCCAAGGTCGAATGTTGGTGCTGGCGCTGTCCTGGTAGCCTGGGAGGCATCCTTTTGAGCTCCAAAAAGAGATGGCATTTTAGATCTCTGACCCGACAACTTCGCCAAACTATAATAGGTAGCTTTGGATTGTTTGGTAACCACCTGCGATTTCGCTTGACACTGCCGACATCACCTAATCTTCTTTAGATATTCGACCTAAGCTGCGACGAACCACCGTTTTCCTATCTCACCGAGGAGCTAGCCACGATACCTACAGCTTGCGCCTCTAGCCTCGAAGGACAGTGGATGGACACTCTCTTCTGTTGCACACCAATACACCTTCCTTCGCCCTAACTTCGACCCTTGGAGCTTTCCTAATCCACCGCAAACTCCTCGAAAGCTTTGTATGTCTCCGCCGGAGCAATCTGCATCTTCGTCCGGCCAGCCTGTCTTAGACGAGACGCTGTCTAGCAAACCTGATGTTGAGGTGACGTCTGCTCAGCACCCTGCGATAGGGAAGTCAGACACATCGGACAACGACAACCATGGCTCGAAACCAGAATCTGATACCCAAGGAGAGGGAAACTTGATCGACTTTGGCGATCAGCCGACCAACCAGTCGCAGTACGACAACGCTGACACCGCCGCTCAGGAAGGGCCTTCAGAAACGGCCAAGGGAAAGCAAGCAGCTGATGACCAGTCAACTCCGAGCGGTGCCTCAAACACCCGCATCTCAGCTGCATCCAAAATCAAGCCTATTACATTGCCCACGTCAAGCGATGCCACGACTCAGTACCTCACCGCCGAACCGTCCACGTATGTTGACCCCACGCCTGCGACCCCAACGACTTCGCAGCCACCCTCGCGAACACCTTCAAATGCTGCATGCTCCCACGTTTCTAGAGATACATCCCCCTCCAAATCAGACGCCGGATATGATGAGAAACGATACATAAGCGAAGATGAGCAAGAAGGTGGCTCCCGGTCAGAGATCCAGAGCATCATGCAACAGTTTAGCGAGTTTGGCGGAGGTCCTGGTGAGGAAGAAGTCATGAGCCCTAGACTGGAGATTGCGTCGCCCATGCTGGGACATCCCTCTCAACATCCTCCTCGAAAGTCGAGTCTGGAGCCTCTTACGCCAACGTTCTCAAACAAGTTCAAGGGCTTACACATCTCGACAAGTTCCTCTCCTGCTGAAGCGTCAAACGAATCTGCTATCGAGGATTTTGGGCCACCTGTTCCTCCTAAGGATGGTGTGCATGGCACACCTCCACGACCAAAGATGGAACGAACCATGAGTGTTGCTTCACCTAGCTCTCCAGCGCAATCACATCGACCTCCTCCTCCCGAACCCGAGCCAGAACCTACTCAGCCGTTCGACTTTCATAGATTCCTGGAGCAGCTGCGAAACAAGAAGGCAGACCCTGTGGCAAGATACCTTAAGTCTTTCCTTTCTGAATTTGGCAAGCGCCAATGGATGGTCCATGAGCAGGTCAAGATTATTGGGGATTTCCTAGCTTTCATTGCCAATAAAATGGCAATGTGCGAGGTCTGGAGGGATGCATCCGATGCCGAGTTTGACAATGCTCGCGAGGGAATGGAAAAGTTGGTCATGAACAGGCTGTACACACAAACATTCTCGCCTGCGATCCAGGCTCCCAAACCGATCCCTGGAGCCAAACCAAAGCGCAAAGGCGGGGATGTTCCTCTCGGCCCTGGACGACGAGGTCAGCACCAGGAGGATGTTGAGAGAGACGACATCATCAGGCAGAAGATGAACATTTATGGCTGGGTGAGGGAAGAACACTTGGACATTCCCCCGGTTGGTGAGAGTGGCCGTCGATTCTTGAGATTGGCCCAGCAAGGTTAGATCAAATTGCAAGCCCGAAATCTAAAATATACTAACCGTTCACAGAGCTACTCAAAATTAAGTCATACAGGGCGCCGCGGGACAAGATCATATGTGTCTTGAACTGTTGCAAGGTGATCTTCGGTAAGATGACCACAGCAAGAGTCGAGTGATCATACTGACAATAATAGGTTTATTGAAACATAACAAGTCTGATTCCTCGGCTGACTCCTTCATGCCCCTTCTTATTTACGTTGTTCTGCAATCGAATCCAGAGCATATCGTGTCTAATGTACAGTATATTCTACGTTTCAGAAACCAGGAAAAGCTTGGTGGTGAAGCTGGCTATTACTTATCCTCATTGGTAAGTCATCTTGGATCAGAAAAACGGCAAAACTCTTAACGCATTGCAGATGGGTGCTGTGCAGTTCATCGAAAATATGGATCGAACCACTTTGACCATAACTGACGAGGAATTTGAGAGGCACGTGGAAGAGGCTGTCTCGGCAATTGCTGAAAAGCATGCTCAATCACCAAGAGTCACACAGCAGCCAGTTTTCAACGAAAAGTCAGGACATCTCTCTGAGGACACATCAGCTCGTCCCTCTCTCGATGGACCGCGCCATTCAACTTCGAACGACGAGTATTCAGGCGAGGAGAAGGCTGCTATCACTGGTCTTCTCAAGACCATACAAAGGCCACTCTCCAGTATAGGAAGAATGTTCTCTGACGAGCCCGGTCCGTCTCTCGGGGCAGGCCCCAGCAGTGCACCTCGGACTCCAGCGCCGCAGGAACGCCAAAGCCTCGAGGGGCCTCTCGAGCCCCAGCAGCTACCCACCAAGCAGGTGCTATCTGCAGAAGAGGCTGCTGCACGACAAGCCAGTGCCGAAGCAGCTGAAGCTCAAAGACTTACGCGTGCGGAGCATGCGAACGTTGTCGAGACACTAGCAGGCATGTTCCCTGATCTGGACAAGGAGGTGATAAGCGATGTGGTATACGAGAAGGAGGGCCGGTGAGTAATATCAAATTATATAATTTGGTCTTGTGCTAACAACCTACCATAGGGTCGGACTGGCCGTCGATGCGTGCCTCGCTCTGTCAACATGAGGTAAATGGGAATATAAGAACGGACTAAGCTTTTAGTCTATGGTCATTGTTGATATCATGAGGCTCTGATGCATCGCGATGCTGTTTTGGGTTTGACATGCATAAGCCCATAGTTCTATTAATGAGTCAGTGGTAAGATAGAACAGAATACCAATATTCTCTATACTTTGGCCATTTAAGATATCTTATGACATGTGGGATAAAGTTGTTCGGTAATCTTGTTAACTTCTGAAGGATCAGCTCCGATCTACGAATAAATGCATGCCACATCATCTCAATCTTGTCGATCACATCAAACGGGTTCCTGGCACTACCGTTGCATTTCCGAGATCGTCAGGAGTGATTCCTTATATGGCTGTTAATGGCTGTGTCATGGAGTTTATTGTGCATTTACAGCACGCCTTTAGCACTCCAATGATTTGTTTGCGAGCTGATTCGCTACATACAAATCGGTTCGGCCTAATTCTAGATCGTATCTTAGAATCATATTCTACATGACAACTCATCGCATTAATGAAGATATATACCGTTATTTCATGGGAAAGCATTGGTCTGAGTCATATCGGAAGCACAACCTCATGTTTTGAAGGATTCGACTCGGACCGTACACATTCAAACTTATATGATCCTTGCTCTTGAGACATTTCACCGACTGGCTGATGTGCATTGACACTTTGATGGCTTCTTATATTCCGCTGCCTGTCAAAAGTACGCATCTCGAAGCACACAACTAGGCCGCCGTTTTCATTCCTTAAACACCTCCTTCATCATGCCTTGAAAATTGGTTACAGTCCACCATGTCTCAGTCATCACACCCATCCTCGGCGCCGACCGTATCGAAGCAGCCACCGTTGACGGTTGGACATGCGTCGTATCAACCAACATTTTCAAACCAGGCGATCGCGGTGTCTACTTTGAGACTGACTCTCTCCTCCCAGCTTCGGATCCACGATTCGCCTTTCTGGCCCCAAAGATCGTTTCCCCCAATGGTCCCACTCACATACCGGACGTCAGAGTTCGTACTGTGAAGATCTGGGGCGTGTTGTCACAAGGCCTTCTCATACCGTTAGTCTACTTTCCCGAGATTGTCTCTCGACTAGATGCTATCGCACCAGATGAACTGCAAGACAAAGGGTTTGAGGATATTCTCAACGTGCGCAAATACGTGGGACCCACCACAACACCCCCCTCTCAGGATTCAGCACTCAGCACGCCACTGCCAGACTTCTCGTATTTTATCCCACAGACAGAGCAGGAACGTGTACAGAATCTTCCAAATGTCTTCTCTACTCATGGCTCAGAGATCTTCCAGGAATCGACCGAGATGGACGGCTCATCCATGACGGTGTTCTATCTCAACAAATCAAGCCCTCTATTACAGGCACTCCCAGACGAGATAAGAGACGTTGGTGTGGGGATATGTTCAAGAAACCGAGTTCAGATAGAGAACCATCCACGAAGCCAACCTCTATTCTACGCCACTGCGTGGGCATTGGGACTACACCAAACGTTGACCAAGATTGGTCGGAATGTAGCCATCCAAGGCGAGCTATGCGGATCAAGCGTACAGAGCAGCTTTGAGGGATTTGCGAAAGGAACGCATTCTTTTTTTCCCTTCGCAGTTTACGATATCGATGAGCAGCAATATCTACCGCCAAGGGAGGTACACGAGAAGTGGGCGCCACTACTAGGTGTCGAGCATGTGCCTGTCCATGGATACAGGGCCTTGAACCAAGTCGGGTCTACAGCAACAGATCTAGTAGCACGTGCAGAAGGCAACGGGGTCAACGGGCGAAAGAGGGAGGGCATTGTATTCAAGCGAGATGAAGGACTTTTCAGCTTCAAAGCAATATCAAACTCGTATCTACTAAAGCATGGGGAGTAAGAGTACACTGAGGGAGGTGAGTGACATAGTTGCAGTCTCTGCATCAAATTTACGAAGGATACCATTTTGAGTATTTGTTTTTTGCATAGTTAAAAGGTTCTATTGATAAAAATGAATGATTTGATGCGCTTCCGTGGTAACAAAGTCTTTCGCTGTAAGCCTCGAGTGCTTCCCCACTCGTTCCCCAAGATGTAAATATGATACCCAACCTAGATGAAGGGTACCTTGATTGTTTTGTACTGGCAGCCGTAAATCTCATACATGGAATGAGAGCATCAGCACCGGCATTATTTGTACAAGTGTTTTTCCGGACGGGTAAAGGCCCAAGTATCAACCGTTGCCAGCTGCTCAGAACCCTCTGTATCCGCCACCATTTCCATACCCGTAAGGTTGCTGGGCATAACCTGTCTCCCCAGAGTTGTGGCGTCCCAATCCTACAGGATGGGGGTCTTGTTGACTCCAGCCTGGAGGCGCGGCGTTACCCATCAAGTGCTGAGAGTCGGTTTCCATGCTGGTAAGGTTACGATTCATAGGGGGGCTTGAAGACAGGTAGTTGGGTTGCCGGTAACCTGCTTCCGCGTCCCTGTACTGGTCAGGGGACATGGATCGGATGGATCCCTTTTCTTGAGGCGGAGGCATGGCGAACATGGAGATATTGTTGTTATCCTTACGGTCGAGAAGAAGAGAGTTGCGAGCATCCAGAGGGGTGAGGGTGTCCATATCACGCTTGGCTTTCTCTGTAGACTGTGTCAGTAATTGTTTTAGACATGGTAGTCGGATGTAAAAAGACTTACCCATCTCCTTTCTTCGCTTGCGGTGTGGGTTCTCCTTGATAAGAACGTTGATGGCGTTCCAAATGATCAGGATCACCAAGAGACCAGTCAGGGCAGACTGGACTGCGATGAGAACTACTCCTGCAATTGTCTTGCTGTCTTGGGGGATCTTGAGCTCGTGGACAAAGACCAGAATGCAAGCCACTGATAGGACGCGGACAGTCTGGATGGCGATACCAATGATGTTGCTAGACTTTCGCTCGAAAGGACGCGTAAAGACAAGCAAGCCGAGCATGATGGACTCGACTACCAACTGTGCAATGGTCTGAGCCATGCCGTTACCATCGCCAACGGCAAGAGTGCAGCCCTTAGCAAAGAGGTACACAATGGTAGGGATGAAAATCCACCAGTAGTCCTTTTTGTAAGATTCGTAAAACAGAGAGTACTTGACCCAGTACTTCTTGTCGTTGTAAAGGGCGTCAGCGTTACCCTCGGTGCTCTTGAGCCTCTTGACCGTGCTGAAAATCTTCCATGTGAACCAACCCAGAATACCAGTGAAAATAGCGAGCGTAACACCAGCCAGAAGCTGTGCAACCCACGAATCACCAACTGTGAACTGGAAGACACAATACAAGACCCATATACCGTAAAGGACTAGAATCAGGTGGGTAATGGTTCGAGCAATGGATCCCCAGTAATGCTCTCGGAAACCGCTCAAAGACTCAGGGAAGCTGCCAAACAATGCCCAGAACTCAAGAACAGCCTTGACAAAGAGAATGCTGACGATGATGAAGGCAATGATAATGGCAACAACCAGAAGAACGGTCATGAACGTATTGGCCTTGGGAACGCTGTATTGTTGAACATACGCCGAAATGCCGGAGACAGATAGAGTCTGGCCCTGAGCGGCAGTTGCAACCTCACCATCTGTCCCGTTGTCCATGGAAGTTTCAACGCCACGGACAGCGAGGTTGGCGAGCGATTCAAAGGCGTTGAAGGCGCGCTTAACCTTGTAGGAGTGGTCCTCGGGAAGGCTAGTAGAGTTGTCGGAGAAGATGAGAGTAGCGTTCTTGAGGACATCGAAGCTATCACTAGTAAGATCGCCTCCAGTGGAGTTACGGAAACTGTCAATTGACTTCTGGAGAGATTCCCAGGGAATGATACCAGCAGAGAAACCGAAGTTCCTGGCGAAGCTGCGGTACACGGGAGGGTAATCGACGGAAAGCATGCCGTTCATGGCCATTCCTTGGAACCATCCAAGAGTTTGGGCAAAGCTGGGGCTGGGAGCACCGCCAGCGTGACCAGCACCTGCAGTTCCACTCAAAGTAGAAGAAGCAGCAGAAGCCCCTGAGACGAGCAGAGCAGCGCCAACAACGCCAACGGAGACGTAGGTGACAGCAGGAACCGAGGCAGTCTTGCCATTGTTGACCTGGGTCTGGAAGCAAGCGACTTGCTTGTTAGGGTCGTCGACAGCTACGAGCCTAAGGGTTGCTTGGGCTGAGATGTCAGGGACTTGGAAAGCAATGGCAGGAACTTGGTTGGCCCACTCCGGCTTGATTTCCTGGTCACCCTGGGCGGCAAAGTGTGTGTTGGGCATGGGACAGAGCTGAGGAATAGAAGTGTCTTTGCTGCAAGGGTTGATAGAGTTCTCATAGACCTTGCGGCCGTAGGCGTTGACCTCAAGAATTGCAGAGACATTTCGCTCCTTGTCACTGGTACCGGAGACGTCGAAAGTAACTATCTGCTTGTCGTTGTCATAGCTGATGTCCAGCTTTTGAATTGTGATACCAGGTTCAGAGCCGCAGTCGGAAACACCTGACGTCCTGAGGATACTGTCACCCAGAACTCCAGTGACGAGGGTTGCGGCTGTCATGGCCACCTTCCAGGCGCTCCAATTGGAGTGAAGTCGAGTCATTTTGAATGTATGTCGTACAAGTTTATACTACAGAAATACGGGAAATTCGTTGCTCGTTCGGAATTGATCGAGGATTCGGCTTCGGTAAATTGTTATCGTGATAGATTGCTGATATATCCAAAGAACGATGGGATATCAAGTAGAAAAAATCGAGGAATAGCTGGTGAGTCGTTTGTAAGGGAAGGATCTTAAGGGAATGGTATCAAAGAGACGATGTATATAAGAAAGAGATGGAAGCTGATTAGAAAGAGAAACAAGGAGTGTCCGAGATGCAAAAGATATCTCAAAGTGGTCGGCAAAGCAGTGCAAGCACGCGCACAAAAGATGGCCGAGGATCAACCTGGAAAGAAGAGAAGATGAATGGCAACGAATTGCCCGAAAGCCCGTGAATTTCCAACGTGCCGGCGTTAAAGTCGTTCGTGGGTTTCGTATCGCGAGACTCGAGTCTCGTTTTTGTTCCGAGGACGGAAGAAGTCGTCGTTGTAGTTGAAAGTCTACGTGCGGTGTTGTCTATGTGACGCTGAAATGAGAGGCTAATAGTCGACAATGCCGCAATGGAAGCAGCATGTCCTTTCTGGACAACAAATCAAGCGGCTAGTCGATATGAGAGAGTGTATGAGAGTTGGAAAGAATCAAAAACAAAAACGCTTTATGTTGTTTTTTTACTTGAGACAAATAGAGACGATGTAAGAGACGAGGAGGAAGAGGGAGAAAAGAGTCAGAAACATAGAGAGAGCAGAATAGGAATAAGATAAGCAATAGGCAAGCGCAATTATAGACAGACCCAGGTTCGAAAAAAAGAGGAGAAATGCCCGAGATGAGAAAAGATGAGCGAGAGAGGATCAAGGAAGCCAAGGAGATGCAAGGTTTGTAGTGGATGAGAAGGGGGTGATGAGGTTGTGCAGACGCCCTGGGCCACCTGTGCCCCAGGCCTCCGGGACGTTTTGTGGGAGAAGAAGCTCCCCAAACAGTCAGCCAGAGCCTCACGCCTGGAGTCTCTCCAAATACAGAGCTTCCAGGGTCCCCCTTCCAAAAACTCGAATTGTCAATTGTGAATGGATGAACCCATCGAACCACCCACCAAAAGATTCTTTGAACCCCTGAGACACCAAACTCCGATCCCTGACGCGTCTTCATCAGGGGCCCGAGACATGTAAGTGGTTCGTTAGGCTGGAGCAGGGCTAATCTCAGTGGACCAGGCACATCAAGCGACATAACCTCTGCCAATCACGGACGCTACAGCAAGGCCAAGCTATTTCCTGCAGGGGTTTCCCTCACGGGTGGCTGACCAGTCAAGCAAAGGCAGTCCAAGCTAAAAGCAACCCCAGCTTCTTCTGAAACCAGCCAGTCAGTCCAGTCAAGTCGGAGGATGACTTGATCCAAACATGTTTGGATCAAGTATCAAAGAGGCTATCGTCAGTCTCTCTTGTGAGTGTCACAGAGAAAGAGAGAGAGAGAGAGAGAGGGAAAAAAATCTTTGGCATCAGGTTCTCTCTCTGGGTTAGTAGGTATAATCGTAGGCGTTGGCTCGACTATTGACTGAGACATATCTTCTAATAATAAACTTATCTTAGTAGTAGTCTTCTCCACATTAGAAGCCTCCTTTCCATAACCATGTACAGATCATGTACATATGTACCGTCCATGGCAGCATATCAACATATGTATATCCGTCACCACAAAAAATACTACTACTTGTTATCGACCGATAAACTTCTTCACACGCTGATCGATCGTGTTCCAACAACAAACTTTGCACACTACAGAGTACCATTTGTCCGTATTACTTGCGAATGGAGTGGAACCTCATCCATTTCCGATTCCTCCCCTCCTTCGCCAAAGCCAGGCCCCCTAGCCAAGGCCCATGTCAAAGCTTCCATTCTCATTTTCACTTTTCAATCAAGCCATCAAATAAATTATTAATTAGGTAGCCATCCATCGCTTCCCATCTACAGTGTACAATTACCTGTCATTATGCTCAATTCTGCAGGTAGTATCCGTACTTTGCCCAGCTTGCTAACAACCTTGCATCATATATCGCCCCCTTTCAACACACATCACGTCCCAGGTCTGCATCTGCATTGTTTTATATCATGTGTCGACTCTGTAACTCGCTGCCGCAAGATCCAAAACTCGACCGTGTCATAAAATCTTGATCAACCCACCAAGTTACTAACCTGCTGACCCAGTTGGATCTTCACCACTAACTTGTCAAGTCCACAAGCGGCTTGGTTTTTAGCAAGGAAGCACTGACCGTCGATGAATCTCACAGAACCAAACCCGTAGCGCCATCACCGCCTTGGCCGCCGGTGTTTAATTATCCCAGATCTTATTATAAACGTATACCATGTGTATACAGATGCATTGTATCCGTAGTATTGGTCTACATATCCGTAGGTAGGTTGCTATCTATTACTCTAATGCATACACACCAAACATAGAAACAATATCTCTCATGGTTTAGTACCATTGTTCACGCGACCAGTCAATTGCAAATCTCGGTAATCCCAATTATCCTAGCCACCAACATAGAATCCCTGGCACTTTGCAGAAGCTTGCTTACCTCGAGTTGGCACAGTTGGATCAGTGGAAATTAGACAGAACATCATAGTCTGTATGTTACCTGGGTAGATAAGAGATTCATGCTCGTTAACTAAGAGTAGAAGCACATAAACTTCATTTCGGAAATCTAACAATTTCGCATCGCAGCCGTTGAAATAATCAAATTTTTCCCTTTTAACACAATCAATATCAAACATGGGGGTATTGTGTTCACTATGTCTACCTCGGCACTCGTTGTAATATGTATGGATTTATTCTCCACTGCTTCGCTGTTCTGGATCCATCATCCTCCAAGCCCCTTTTGATGCCAAAAGGCAAAAGCTTAGCTTCGCCCATGCTCGAAAGATGCTCCATCCCTAGCTGCATATCCCCTGCTAATTGCGGGCTGCTTGTCCCAAGGACTCGTAATCACTTTGTTGCACACGCGTTAGGCGGCCTCCGCTGAGCCTCTCACATATGAACCAAAAGAATCAATTCCTAGTTATATCTTTGGTATATTTAGAAATGCCAAGGTGTAGACCAAAGTGTCTAGAAGTCATTATTCTCCTCATAAAGTACCCAAATGCGCCGTTTCCTGCCTGTCTGATCCCTTCTTCAGGTCTTCATCCCAGAATTCCCCAATATCAAACGCTCCACATCAGAATATCGCATCCTTCACTCGTCCTTTACCCTGGCTCGTTGATGAGACACCAAGGTCGGTCGGTCTATTCATTCAACCCAGCAACAAGAAGATCAGGAACAAGAACTAGGCTTTCGCCTGTATAACCCCCGAGAAAGAAAAAAAAACCGATTTCGTTGCCGTAAGAATCATCATGGTATCCAAGACATGCGCCCTTCTCCCCATTTTGCATTCACCATGAGCGATAGGGACTGTACGATCGCTTCAATCCCCCAACAAAACTCCTGCGGTAATTCACATAAAACTCGAAAGGTCCATATAGCAGGGTTCTCACTGAAATCCAGCCATGCGTCTATCGCCCCACATGCCATTGCCGGTGCCAGCATTCATGTTTGGTGAGTGAGAGTAGGGAGACGTGGATCCTTGCCCGCTGAAAGGGCTTCCATTCCCACTCGAAGGATCATCGTATACCATTGCTCCTATCGGTCCAACCGACATACCATGGCTCTGAAGGCCGAGGGCATTCATCTGGTTGTATGAATTCAATCCATTGCTGGGTATCATGAAGGCATTGGTATTTTGTTGGTAGCCTGCGGTTGTCACATTCAAGTCCTGTATCGGAGCATTATAGTTCTGATGATTCATAGGATGCATCCCCATCTCTGCATGTGCTGATGGGAAGTTATGGCCAACATTGCCAACATTGTTATACGGCTCGGCGTAGAACCCTTGCTGTTGGTGATGATGTTGTTGTTGCGGCTGCTGATAGGGGTCAGATGACATGATGGGATATGTCATCTGGCTCTGGTTGTGGTTTTGATACATCTGTTGGTTCTGTTGTGGTATATGCTGTTGTTGTCCTCCCACCGGATACTGCATGGGTAGGTTGGTCTGCTCGATAGGTGTAGTTAAGATGTTGCGTGGGGGAGGGTCTTGAACCGGGCTGATGATAGTGTCTGCACTAAGCTCGCTAGCTCTAGCATCGACAAGACGGAGTACGGGCAACGATATCTGCTCCATGTGCTTGGCCAGGTGCACTGTCAGCTTCTTCCACGTGGGAAATGTCTTTCCACAGAAGCGGCAGGGCTCATCATGGGGCTTCTTCGTGGTCTCGTGGTGGCACTGCTCGACCTTTTGCCATGTAGGCTCTGAACCGCCCGCCTTCTTTATGGCAGCTTTGCTCTTGACCTTGGGCTCGGGGTATTTGTGCTCTCGTACAAGGTGCTGGAGGAAGTTGTCCCGGCGATAACACTGGTGGTGACAGGCTTCGACGTCGCATGTCCACCACTCAAGCTGCCGGTGACCTTCGTTCTCATGGCGAACCCAATCAGCCTTGCGCTTAAACATCTTTGGTCCAGGACATTTGTCCCAGGTACACGTAAAAGGCTGCACATCTTCATGGACATGCTTCGTCCAGTCAGATGGCTTCATAAATTTCTTGGTTGTATAGCAGAGGCGGCACTCAAATTCGGCTGGAAGATGGGTCGTCGGAGGCATTGGAATGTCCTGAGGGAAACTCTCGGTATTTATAGCACCCTCGCCCAATGACCCCTCGTCCTCGTCGTTTGGAGACGAAAGTGGATCCAGCTCTCGCACATTCTTATTCTGGTCAAGAAGAGCAGCAGAGCCATCTCTAGATGCGCACATGACTCCAGAGGTGCATGCTGCTCCTAGAGCCATGTGGGTGACCGTATTCTTGAGCAGGTATTTATATCGCTGGACCTGATGGTATGCGATTCGATCAACGAGGAAGGTGTTAGTGGTGGCCAGGCTCGGGTTCAAGTCAATGATATGTTGCTGGAACCCTTCAAGATTCGGGGTTATGTTGTCAATGACATTTGGGTTTGTTCTCATGTCAGCTTCGTCACCGAAATCGTCGTCGTCATCCTCGTCGTCGTCCAGATCAACCTGCTTAGACTTGGCTAGTGCCGCTACAGGCGGGCCACCTGTCTCCCGCTTCCACATCGATACAAGGGTCGAATGGCTCTCTGATTGCATACCATTTGGTGAAGGTTTAGGGAGCTCGGATTTGCTTCGCGCCCGGCGAAGCGTATTCTTGACAGAGAGGCCACCAAAGGGGCTCTTTGGAGATGTGATAGACCCGCCAGGGGTGCCGCTGACACTAACCGATCCGCTTCGAGTATGTGTGGTGCCAATGGATGCAATGTTGCTGCCCATAGATGCGATAGCGGTGTTGATCGAAGGTGTGGGTTTCTTGCCCCAGCTACCCATGCGGGTTGGTGCAAGGTAAGTGACACTATCTCCTCGTTTAGAAATACTATCGCGCTTCGAATCTTGACTTCCTCTCTCCTCGCTGCTGGGCAAGCTGTCCTCGTCATTTCCGCTGCTGCGTGTGCGTTTGAGGAGCTGAGATGCGCTGGGACGGCGTACCAGACCTCGAAGATTTTCAAGAAGGCTTCCCGGCTTGTTGTTGGATTTGCTCTCTCGGCTGACCGATAGCTTTTTCAAGAGACCACCACTTGTACCCTGTGCCATATCGAGGTCAAAAATACTAGGAAGACTTCGGCGACGCGTTCCCCATGTTGCGGCTCTCGACAAGACGGAGTCAGTGTCACGATACATACGCTCAAACTTTTCCATGGCAGCGGCAGAGGTCTCAGGCTGGTATCTTCCAGGTTGGCCCCGAACGATTGAAGGGAACATGGGGGCATCGGCCCAGTTGCGGTTGGCAGCGATGATATCGCGGTCTTGCTGGTTCATTTCGCCTTGGTCGCGAAAATAAGTCTGGCCGGAGATGAACCTGTTCTCAGTTTCACGTCCGAAGGGGATCTCATCATCATTCGGGTCATCTCGCTGAGAGTTCAATTCGTTAATTTGGTCTCGCGAGTTCTCGTCTGGCTTTACTGAGAGATCGTCGAGCTTATGGGCCAGCCATTCACCCACAAGCTCTTTACGCTCATCACCATCTCGATGATTAGCAAGCTCGTTGATGCTTGGCACTTCGTCAGAGGGACGGCTGTTGGGATCGAGACCTGCTTGGCCTGTTGACGAATTTCGCTGCCATTTGCCGGAAGAGTCACGGGCTGAAGTGTTGCCTCCGGACGACATCAAATCTCCGGCCAACTCAAATCCACCACGAACTGTGGTAGGACTATCATCGAAACTGCGCTCAACTGAGGAGTGGACTGGAGTCTCATGATGGGTGCCCCACATAGAGACAGTAACGCGAGGGCTGGTCATGGTGGAAACTCCAGGTGCGTCTTCGCTAGACAGGCAGCTGCTACTCTGACTTGGCGTCAACTCGGAAGTCTTTGTATTAATAGGGTGGGGGTTGAAGCGCTTCTGGATCTCTTGTGGTGAAATACAATGGGGTAGTTCAGATGGTGCAAATCCCCTGATAGCATAAGTGAGATCGCTCTGGGGTGGTGTAGCATGCACCGATGCTGTTTGTTCAGGCGTCAACGGGTATGTGCCAGAGTCGACGTCCTTACTTGGCATAAGTCCCTGACTTTGAGGTTGGTCCAGTCCAGTGATACCCTGTTCCAGGAAGTTGGGAGTGCCTCCATTAGCATTGAAGTCAGCGCCAAAGAATGGGTCGTCGTCAAGGTCGCTGAAATCACTAGGTTGGTATTGACCCAAACTGGAAGTTGAATCAGGCGTCTCAAGGTAATTAATCGGGGAAAGGGAGTCGTTGTCGTTATGCGACAACGTGGGCAGCAGTTGGTTCGAACCAAAAGACGAAGTTGATACTTGCTGGTCCGAGGTAGAATAGGGTTGAGTAGAGCGGTTGCCTTTGTCGTGAAGACTCGCAGGCGATACATCAAATGTTGAAGCCATGATTGCGATCAAGGGAAGCAGGAGGGGTGAAGGTATATATGCAATGGGTGAACCTTAGCTGGGCGAGCTCCCAATGTCAGATCACAGGCTAGAGAACATAGCCTTCGAGGTGATGCCGTAGAGTCAAGTGGAGTGGATCAGCTCCGGTGTCTAGAAACTAATCGGAGCTGCAGAAAGAAATGCCGTTGAAATCCAACGGTTCGTTGCGGCTCATAAACGGGGGTATACAGAAGAGATCGCCAGAAGTTAATAAAACAATAAGCGACAGGACTGTAGTGTAGTGTCTCTTGATCAAAGAGTTGAGAAGGGAAGAAAGAGGAGGGGAAGAGAGGGCTGAATGAAGATGGAACGCGGCGTTGCGCGCGAAAGCGGATCAAAGAGCGCTTAAAGGCCCCTGCTAAAAAGGTACAGTACTGCTACCGTGCCTATCCCATGTTCTTAATTAGTCCAGGGTATCAACCCGACAAGCAAGAGCTTCAGAACCCACAGATAGATAGATGTTATATGGCACGATATACGATATCGGCGCAGACAGATTATAACAGGATTGATGCAGTAAACAACACAAATGAAGTCTCGAGCAACAGAGCGGCGTTTGCTTGTTAGAGCAGTCTTGAGATGGGCATGTCACTGTAAGTTGCTGATCGCGGTATGGCTCACAGAAGGGGCTGGCGCTTGAAATGAAGATAAACAGGATACAATGGGCATCGGCGGCCTACCGGAGACAATTGTGGAGGATGTGCAAATGTAGGAGTAAAATGATTCAAAGGCAGGGCAGAGGCAGACTGAAGGGCAGATTAGGGAAAATGCCTGTGGCAGAACCAAATAGAAATGAGGCTTGACTAGATCAGTGAGAGCCGGCGTTTTGCTTAAGAGAAATCCAGATGAAGGCGGTAAGATCGTGCGGTAGTTGGTAGGGTCGAGAACAAAACGAGGGGCATTGCAGGCGCAGGCGTGACATACAGTACTGTACTGTACATACCTACATAATGGTACAGCCTGTTTCCGAATCTCCAATCTCATCCCCAGTCCAGGCGCTTGTGTGATGCACTTGTTGAAGGGTGGAGGGCCGTCTGGCTACAGGGTCATGGATGACTAGGACGGGCCGCTGGGGGGAACGGTTGTTTGACATCTATGAAGGCGGCATTGCCAGATGTTGCGGTACCCAGTCCAGACACCAGTCGTCAGCCGAAGACATTGGTATTCGTCTATCATGCCACAAGCATCTCGACGAGGCGTTCTCGATGGGGGGCTCTGGTACCGAGGCGCATTTCACCAAGCCCCACGCAGTTTGGACCCTTGTTCCAGCTCCTCTATCATTTGACCACTCAGAGTCCTGTAGACATTTCCTTAGGCATTTTCCTATTTCCGACTTTGAGCATTGGTGTGTCCTTTGTGTAAGCGTTGCGACACTACCGGTATTTGCTCGACCTCGAGATGGCACATCAGTCGCCTTTTTGCGAACAGTCACGGATTGTCATGTCGCACTAGGCGATACTTGGTCAGCCTTGTAGGGTTTTCTTTCCTGATCTGATGTCACTGCCGATCTGAGACTGGTCTCAGGTAGTAAGGCACAAGGCACACTCGAACAAGAGACAATATCGTCTCGATAATGCTTGTTGCCTGACCATTAGTTTCTCAACTATTTGATGAAACATTGAGATGTACGCTTCAGGTAGAAACGAATTCAGCTTTGTTTATCAAGTTCCTTGGCCTTTTTCGACTTTGTCTTGAGGCTGAGACTGGAGTCGCGACATGCACAGCCTCCCGGTTACTGTGCATGCATCATCGCGACAGGACCTGCTAACTGTTGTCGATCGCAACCCAGTCCTTTATGATGCAACCGTGTTGGGGGCCGTTATTGCCAATGACATCGGTAGACTTATCTCTCTCTCTCTCTCTCTCTTTTTTTTTTTTTTCTTTCTTTCTTTGGTGCAGGCCATTACATTCAAGTTGGATATCATCGATTTTGTCGTCTGTTGGATTAAAAGCATTGTGCCGCGTATTCCGTCCGATGGCCCGGGAGGAGTCCGTCGTGCTTAGTACCTAGGTCCAGGCACGTTTGGTTCTTTTGTGTGATGTCCTCGTTTTAGCTGGTCGCAACTTGATTTCGCTACGGTTTTGGTGTGATAGCATAGGGATGGAATGTCGGGAACAATGGCTAACACATCATAGCTGAAAAGGAGTCCCATTTCAATAGCTGGGCGATAGCATGGTTCAAATGTGACGTTGGGGAGTATCATGGTGCTGAACATGCACATACAGTACGTATGTATCTCTCTGCACTGCAGCACACATTCTCCATTTTTCCAGGTGCTGTCCTGTGATATGTTGTAATGCGTTCTTTATTGGGCAACCATTGCGCAACTTGTGGAGGCCGAAATCGAAATCGTGATGAGCTGATCCGGCCTAGTCTAAGCTTGACAGCTCATCCAAGCCGAACTTTATGACCGAATCCAAGCTTGAGGCTGTGCATGTCTTATTGAAGGGTCGAAAGCTTGTTTGGTGATGCCTGCCAGATACGAGTTGGATCGAAGCTGTGGCTATGCATTTAATATTATCGAACGATGCAAGTTCCAGCTTATCGTCACGCCGTCCAATGATTTTCACTGGTTGTTGTTTCTTTTCTTTTCTTTTCTTTTCTTTAAGCCGGAAATTGTTTAATTGCTAAGTCGGGCAGCCTCTCGGTTTGGGATTTAGAGATGGAGCACGTGAGCGTCAATCGCCATTGGTGGTCTTTCTTTCCTGAACTTCGAGGCCATACGACTATTCTGGTCTGAGGCACCCGCGAAGCAACTACACAGTTGATATGCCTACTAAGGTAAAATCGGAAGAAATACAAACGTAAATAAACATTAAAAATGAATAAAAAAAGAAAAAAAATCTAAGCGCATCGGATTACCACATCTGTAGAATAGGTACCTAGGTACCTAGGTAGTAGTCAAGAATGTGTTTTGGTCAAGTGCCCATGCTCGCCTACCCGTGAGCGTGACTTGCATGGATTGGCAAGTAGGTAACAGGTAGCACCCATGGCACCTTCTGCCACTAAGCTCAATCAAGCTTCATATCATCTTTTCATCCCCAATTGAGAGTTTGCTCTATATTTGACGACTACCGGCGGTCGGAGAGAATCAACTACCGTCATCATTCGCTTCAAGATAGATTCTCGAGTTCCCGTCTCTCCTAACGTGTATTTGTCTCAGAATCGGGGTGCCACGACTTGACCGCCATGTTCCAGGTTCGTAGCCAAAACGTAGCTAAATAATCGAGAACCATCCGGCATACTGAGCATACTTTTGGATATAGCCTCATCCGGACGAAAGATTCCACTTGCGCCTCCACAGAGCGCGATCTGTTGTCTTGACGACACAAGAGTAAGTGGGACAGAGAGGCTCACCCACAGCCGACATTCTCGGGTCGAGCAGCCCCAGCTCAAGCACAATATCAGGGAGACAGAAATATCTACAGAACACTGACACACATAGACTGGTTGAAATCAGAGCCGCCCAGCGTACTTTTGAAGGCGCATATGTTCGTACTGCTCTCGGCCAATTCTCGTTCGCCCTCATTATCCTCAAGGTCTTCACCGAAGAGTTCTACGCCATAGGCGCGCTGTTCGCTATGTATGGAGTGGCCGTTATGCTAGTTGCCGTATACCGTCGATACGAGGGTCAGAATCAATTCTTCACGTCAGAGAGTGCCGATGGTTCCTTGAAGAGAAAGTTTAGGACGAGTGGGAATAGTGTGCTGTTACTAACTGTGCTGAGTCTGAGTGCTTATATCACGTTGATGGTTTTGACATGGCGTCTGGTATCATGATGTTGCCATGTTGTCCCAGTGTTACGTCCTATTTTCGACTTTGGATGACTTCCGTGACCACTATTATAGGTCCAAGTTGAATATATATACATACATAGGATGCAATGGCAGCTTCTTGTCAAAGCTCTTGGGTGATACCCATCTCATTGACCTTGGCTAATGTCCCAAGACGCATCTGTTTGAATTGCCACTCGTACTTGATACGCCATGTTACTTAGTTGTACAACTTCACGTCTTGTGTATGGATCTAAAGGAGACGCGGCCCTTACATAGTGTAGTCAAGTTATTATCATCAAGTCGTTGGCCGAATTAAATCACCTACCAGACTTGAGAAAGGCCAAAAAGCAGAATTGCGGGAGTGGTACACGTAACATTATTCAAGTTTCAAGACTCGTCTTGTTACTGCTCAGAAGTCTTTGGTAATCTAAAGCTCTATATGCTGGACATGTTGCTCGCTCCCCCTTAACACACATATTAGACCTTAGGGTTATGCATCATGATCGGTATTGAACCCGTTGATGATGCTAAAAGTACTGGTATTTGCTCAGAAGCAAAACCCCAAATCACTTCCACAACGGAACCTCCTATTAGATACAGTGGCCAATCCAGGCCAGTGGAATAATTGCATTTCATTAGTATTACTCAGTGCATATAGCCTCCGCACTGAGATGACAAAAGCAAAACAACAGCATTCGCTTCGTTTCCGACCATGCACCTAATCTACCTGCCGTTCCCCATGCCATTGTTATTGGGTTTGATATAAGTTCATGGGTGGTGCGTTATTCATGACTTGCTGCCCATCGTTGGCGATCTGGAGCCCTTGATCTTGCACCCTATTCGCCTGCTGCCAGTCATGGCTATAGGCTTCATGGCCCTTCAAATATGTGTAGTCGGTGTATGCGTTTGTTTGATCCCACGGTATGTAGTTCGCAGGAGGTACTGCCCCGGAGGGGAAAGGTATTGGCGTGCTGATGTTCGAGCCATCAAACCCAGGAATCCCACCATCCATGGAAGTGGTGTATGCGTCGGACAAAGCAGACGGCCTTCGCTCGAATTGTCGACCCGGGGCCATCAAGGAGTATTGAGAAGGGTGATTATTGTTCAAGGGCTCTCCTCCATACGACATGGACCGTGTCGGCGGTGCAAAATGACCCCAAGCCGTATCAACGTTTCCTTGAGGCACAGATTCAGAGGTCCCAGGTGGCCATCCAGACGGAGATTGTGCTACAGATGTGAATGGTGAAAATTGCGTGCTCATTGGCGACCCCGATGCATAGGTCTGCCAAGGAGCACTTAATTCTGACGATGTGCTTGGGCTCTGATCAGACGCTGTGATCATCCAATTGGATGATGACTGGTTTGACGTTTCAACAGGAGTTTTGTTTATAGGAGATGGCACTGAAGCTGCAACTAGCTGTTAATAGGGTTTGACTAGACCGAAGACAAGTGACAAACCTAGCGTCTGAGACTGAAATACTACACCTCCGGCAGTGTCCCCAGTCGTTGGAACAGTAATAGGGACCGGCTTTTTCGTTGGAGGAGCGAATGATGTTTTGGCCTTTTTCGATTGTTCCACTGGCTTGCTGCTTGAAGCTGCTGGCGATGATGTTGTTGAGTTCCCCTTTGTTCCTGTAGATGTCCTGGACCCCTGCCTACTCCGTGAATCATCGATGGACGCCTGGTCCACTGGGAAGAAACTGCACTCCTTCTTCAATCGAATGCAGTTAATACATCGTCCTTGTGTATCATTAGGCGAAGCGATGCACCTGATCTTCCGACGCCGGCAGTGGCCTTGAAAAACAGTTAAGATGAATACCCAGCGACGTTAATTTCTCAACTCACCACAAGCGACCGACGTACGGTGGTAGCCTAATTTGTTCCTTTTCTTCTCCCCAACACTTCCGTTTTGTTGCTGTTGTTCGTCGCCCTCTGTAGAATGTAAAGAAACACTGTTCGATGCTGAGTGTGCCCCCTTCATGTCCATACCATGTTGTTGGCTCAGTAGAGGAGGAGCTTGCGGATCAACAGTCGGCAAAGACGAAAGTTGCTGTGAAGGAATCATGTATGAGGGTATAAAGCTCGGGGGAGGCGGCATGCTCATCTCATTGTCATCTGAGTGCAGTGGTGGATAATGGTAAGACATAACACCAACCATAGAGAGTGGCCCAGAGGATAAGGTCTCCCAAGAATTAGCAATACCAAACGGGTACGGATTCGAACAGTCGGCCAGCGATATAGCGACAGCCATGGACGTGATGCTGTAGATTTGAATACCAATGATGTGTTTGTCTGGACAATCTCAACCTTTTCAAAGTACGAGGCAGTGGCAACTGGCTGAAGGAGGACGATATTGTAGGGTATATCCGGGTCGAAGGGCACCGCAAGCTGTTTAACGCAACCGTAAAATCCACAGAGTAATAGCAGGCATCTATCGAACAGTCTCTCAGAGACCGAAGAAAGAGTTCAGGTCTCTTATCGTCCTATTATAAGGACCGAGACACACGATGAGGAGGGAAATGGCGCCCCCAAATGGTAGCGATGACAAGATCAGGGTTCTGTTCAGTTCAAAATGTGGTCCATGGTATGTTTTTGACTGGCTTCTGGCCCCAAGACGATCGACTTCTAGGGTTGACACGGACAAGGGTCTACGCTCTTAAAGATAATGTATCCGTGTCTAGCGGCAACTAAACCATGAGCCAGGAAAGGGGGGCGTCTGGGGGCGTGAAGAATACAGATCGAGTCGGAGGGTAAACCGACCTAGGAGGTTTAGCTCACAGCTTAGCAGCTGCCCTTGTGGATCGACCACTTGCTGAAGTACCGACGACTAAAATGGTGGATAATAGATGGATGGTGACAATTGAGTAGCTAGAGCGCCACCGGGATGTTATATTGGCTCAAAGCCAGTTGGGTGCAACATGAGCAACCTGAGCGGTTATCGACAGGTTGGAGATCCATGATGCCCGGCACTCTTTTTCAACTCACTGTCCTTCCTTTCTTCTCTGGTCTATGCTAGGTGGCAGTGGCAAGCACTCCTGCAGAAGTACATACTGTAAGAGCACCATTAGTCTGTGTTGATGACAAGCGGCCAAGACATTCCTGCTCCAAGACCGCGGGCGGTGATGGGCCAGCACAAGTCCCAACAGGGTATCCACGATCAAAGCCAAAGGTCAAGATCCTGGAAGTCAACAGGGGGTGGTTAAGAAAGCAAACCACTTGCTTTTCGGATGGTTCTCCAACAGGCGCGGGGGACACAGTACAGTAGTGTAGATCTCTCAATACTTTCCAAGAAGTACAGTAGGTACAGGCGCGGATACCTAAACTATTGGACTCTGCGAGGGAAAACAGTATAGATCTAGCAACTTCGTGGACAGTGTCGAGCCCGTAGTCTTTTGGTGTTTAAGAGGTCATGTCTTGAGTTCCAAAATGCAGTGGCCCCAACCTCCACTGAGATGCGTGCGGTGATGGCGGTTGCGGAGGAACCTGGCCAGCGATTCAATCGTTCTTGCTTGTGAGGCTTACGGTACGAGGCCATGACCCTTGTGTGTATACGAATGCCGGGACCGGGGCACCAGGGCATCGAAGCCGGCGCCCCGACGCCTTGCTAGGAGGCACATATATGAGCATGGGCATCAGTGTTGACGTGAGTGATGCTCCCCTAGTTAGTCACACTCCTGCATCAGTCCCAGCACATGTCAAGGCCTGACTCCGGATACCTGTGTGAACTATTGACAGTGCGGAAATGTCCAAGGTTTGATACAGTGGGCGGGCGATTGGGGAGCGAAAAGAGAGCATCGAAGTCATGCTTGTCCAGCCGAGATCTCAAATGGTTAGGGGCACTTTTGATGACAGGGCCTGAGGTTAAAATCCCAGCAAACAAACAGAATGCCCCATCCCAACTGTAGGTACATTCTTGAGACAGAGCATTGTCAATGTCACCGGAGAGTTGGTCCATGGTCCCTGAAGTGGCCCTCTGGTCTGATTCGTGCCATAATGATATCGAATTGGGGCGTTACAAATACAGTTTATTACGTCTCAGCTCAGTCAGGTACTGTTACCCCTTCTCTCCACTTGTTGATAATTATGTGCACGCACTAGTATTTCGACACCGGATGTTGGATCCTAGAACCCGCCGAACCGATTTGGGAAAAGGAAGGGAAAAAAAAGCAATGCCCAGGCTGTGCTAAAAACGACCAAGTAGGTAGCTTTGCCTACGTACCCAAGTATCACCCATGAGGGAAACAACCTGGCCTCAGTGCTGTTGAATGCCTGCAACCATCTAACCAATGGGGGTTTTCTTCTTCTTCTCTTCTTTTTTCTCTTTCTCATCGTATGTCTACATTTCTGAGGAATAAAAAAGGATCGAGTCATGTCTTGCGAGAGTTCTGGCTCATCTGAGATCTATCCACCCCAATTGCGTGCAGAGCGCGAAATTAGTGGCACAGGTACGTGACATCCCAGCTGAAGCTGGCATCGACCAAGTTGTGGGTAAGCAAAGTGATTGATATCCGCAAGATCAACCCAATACGGTAATGGGGTCAAAAAACAAGGTTCAGCCAGAACGCAAACCACTCAGTGGACGTTATGGGTCAGTTCTCAATTTAGAGACATATATCTGCTTAGAAGTGCCCTCTCTGGTGAGACTTGGGCTCGAGGTTGTATGTCTGTGCGTCGATAATACCTCCGTGTCTGTTCTGACAGCTTTAAAGAGAGGCAAGAGATTATCATGAAGCGACGTCGCTTGGCAAATGTCGCTTGCTGGGGCACCGAAGCTATCGATATTGCAGATCTCTCCAGATTTGTGGGAACCACGTCAAAAGCACAATTGAGTGTCATACCTTGGTTTCCAACCTAAAGAGCCCCGAAATGATGGCACAAGATTGCAGAGCCCCCGCGCAGGATCTCCGGCAGGCAGGTAAGGTAACATGGCCCGCCTGTCAAGATATTGAAGTCTCAAAATGAGCCCGTACAAGTGCGACAATTGGCTAGAGAAGGGACTGGATGTGTTGCCTGCAGCTAGAGACATGCAGAGAGTGATATTCGCCGATGTCACCTAGCATTTTGAGTGGTGCCCAAACGGGTTTCTGGTAAGCTTCATGCTTGCAGTGTCTTGGATGAGAAGCAAGCGGATCATATCTTTCCTTCCCTCCATTTGCGCTGAGCTGTGCTGACTAGGTACTTGAAAGACCAGGGGTCGGTATAACCAGGCACAGCCTGAGGTATCCTCAGAGAAGCCGATGGCCTGCTTTGAAGAATGAGAAAGAAGTATTAGTTGATGCTGAATTCTGGAAATTGCACGGGATGGCCAGAAAGTTCAGATTTTCTCGGTACATATTACCCGTACTCCGAGTCGATCTGGGGATACTCCCGGCGCTAAGATACCTAGGTAGGTAGGACTGGTCTGGGCGAAGCCCGCGATAGCTGCTTGTGTGATTAGTGGCAATAGATACGGGGCTAAAAGCGACTGTAAGATTCTGCGAACTGGCTACCCAGAAAGGCCATTGTTGACTCAGATGAAGTCGGTACTAGGATAGAAATGCTCATCGGACCCTCATTCAGGGCATAAGGCAGGCACTACGAGTGAAACAAAGACAAAGACAGCAGGAGACAGCCTGCCTAAATGTCTTGATCAGGAGCCACCCAATCGCAGGAAGATGGTTAATACTCGGCAGCATCAGACAGCACAGCTTGCTTTTCTTGGCAGGGACTACCTGCCCAGTGCCCACCCACTGATTGACGGGAATCTATGCTCCCGCAAGTGCACGTGCCCTGACGTGCACTGAACTTCCTATTCGGGTACGCACAGATCTCCTTAAAAGCCCGTCTTGCCTGCGCTATCTCTCTTTAGCTTCTCCACTTCAGCTGCTTTTTCTCCACCATCCTCGTCAAGTGCCGGCTCACCAATTGTTTTGTTCAACTTGATCTCATCAATATCAAATAATGTGTGAGGCTCAAGGAGTCAATTTAAAGCGACAACATACACCCAACGATCTTTGGAGTCATCATTCCTGTCCCCGACACCTCGGCATGTGGCGTTACGACAAAATATCTGTGCTTAGCAAGCTACATATGTCGGAACTCGCTGTCAACTGAATCAAATACCTGAAAGGCGTCAGACTCAGTGCATTACCCACCCCTTGCCAGGCATGTCAACCAGTTCTGTCTTCCGGAGACAATCGCCGATGAGCTACCATTGGTTGGCGACCGTGCACCTAAGAGTTTAATATACTCCGCAACAAAGAGAATGCAAACTTTTACTAGAGGTAAGCATGTTCGATCGAGAAGAAATCTCGTCATCATACCATTGTTTCCCTGGCTTTACGAGGTCTGAGTTGGCAAGTCGGAGCACCAGATTTGGCGGGGGAGGCTTGAACCGTTTGAATCTGCCCCAGATCCCGAGGAATCTCAACTGTCTTTCATAATCCAACCAACTTCCATGAACTCGAGAGATAATAAAACAAAATCTCCAATCGTGGCCTGTTGCATCAAGCGCCAAGCTCGTATGTCTTGGAGAGACATTCTAAGAAGCTTGTGAAGACGAAAAATAGTGTCGACGTGCCGGTCTTAGCTGCCCACATCTCACACTGGTTTCGGAGGTTATGTGTCAGTTGGAACAATACTATTAGAGGCAATGGTTTTCTTTTCTCTTTTTCTTCTTCTTCTTCTGGGACGTCTTTCTTTCTTACGCATCGCACGATAAGTCACGTTCCGAGTTATGCGCAGTTATGGGTCGACTGGTCGTGAACCGATGGAGAGGAATTCGTTATCAAAATGAGACTAGGTTGCGAGTTCCCTATGTGTCGGGACGGCGACCCTTGCAGCAAAACTGATTGAAAGCTACAACGATCATTGGACTCTAATTTTCCGTGCCCCATCCTGACAGACAGATGTTGCACAACGTTCGATTCCAGGGATGGGCGGTCTCGAGTTACACGAAGCTCGCCCTCAAGTGATACGATGGCTAGAATTCCACTGGACCAAGCGGCTCAAGGTCGCCAGAGATGGTTCCTGGCGATATCGGGAGCCATTGGAAGCACCTTGGTCCCTTGCCCATCAACTAGTCATGCCGACTTTCTGGGACCAACCACCATGTAAGAGCCACACAGTTGATTGGTGTCCATTCACAGAATGATCTTCAATCATGACATTAAAGCCGGATTCACTGCCTAGGGATTTTTTCAAGTCTTCAAACCCCGGCTTTGAAAACTTTACTAAAAACTCCCGACAGCTCGGCCATTCTAGTCCTAATGACCGGAGACAGGAACTAAAACTTGTGACCTGCATCCCATGCAGCCATATGGAGGTCCGAGTTGGCTGTTGCTTTTTCTATGTCTAAAGCAACGGGATCTGTCGATCCGTGTCGTCAGTTGAGTCAGTCAGTACATACACTACAGCGTTGCCAAGGTCGAGACCTTAAAACACAAAAGGCAAATTGGCCGCTTCACTTTATATGCGCACAGACACTAAATATTGAGACCTGTGGTTTATAGTAGGAGCAGGTTCGAATTGTTGTTCGATTCTGGGAACAGATTACGAAGTCACTCGATGCTGGTCCAGTCACTTTCTGTTTCCCTATTCCTCCATATACGACGCCCCCCCCCCCATATAGCTTTGTTGGGTGCAGCATCATCTCATCCCTCGGTCATAACGCTCCGGACCTTATCAAACCAGTAACTAGTTACTATTACGCAGGTGGAACTACTCAAGTTATTACTCTGAGATTACCTTTGTTGGGTATCCAGGTGTGCTATTGCAGCTCATCGTGCACAGTAGTTTGCTCAGCATTACTGGGACCACATCGATCCAGGCGCATATGTAGTTGTCATAGACTCTCTTATACTCGGGCTCTTGAGTCTAAACAACGGCTCCTTTTTTGTCAATCTGAAGGCCTTCATCTCTTTTTCTCCTATAGCTAATAACACTGCGCTGACATGAAATCTGATGCCAGGTAGTCTCGCTGTATAGCCAATGAGATCTGTCGGAGGCGCCGATCACTAATGCAGAGATTACAGCGTGACGTACAACCGTGCCACCTTGCTACGTTAGCTAGCTTGATAACCCATTCCTTGTTGCTTTTAAGGTGACGGATATGAGATTGAGTTTTCTGTTTTCCAGCGCCATGAAATCGGTCAGGGGATGCAGGAACGAGGAATTCTTGAGCCGCTAGCAGCCTCGATTACAACAAAGCAACCGGCCAGGAAACACCCCTCTGCAATTAGAGTGAGATTGGGTTAGATGTTGTTGATTGCTTGGGGGCAAACGGCGAGTGCTGTATCTAACTAACTTGGTTGGGTGTCGTACGAAGTAAATTCCTTTTTCTGGCTTTAACAGGGTATTACTAATGGCTCGGCCGAGTCTCGGGACCAAAGCACAAGTCAGGTTGCGTTGACCGGTTGAGTAGTTACTTGTTACCAAATTTATTCCATTCAACATCACCATCACACGAGACTCCTCCTGTCCGTCTAGGGTAACCGAGATTCGCACATCAACATGAACCGCTGATTGCGATATTTACTCGTTTCGGTCTTGCCAATGTCTCTTGTTACGTCTGGCGTTTTCTAAGTTCCAGACCACTTCTTCGAATGGTATTGTGAAAGCATTACACCAGAACAGGTACTGGGGCTCTTGATACAGGGTGTGCAGCGTCTAACTCGTAAACTTAAATACAATGGGAAACCCCGGTATTGCAAAAACTTTTCAATCGTGTGGTCAACTAGCTGATTACCATGGCACTACTCGCATTGAACTTAGTCGGCCTGTGCGAATGACAAAAAATGTATGATGAATCTCAAATCCAGCTGAACTTAGGATTTCCGGATGGTGCTCAGCGAGAACTTCGTAGTCCTATCAGATGATGGTGTGGCCAGAAACTTAACCGGCTGGCTAAAAGCAACTTTTCAATAGCCTTTCGTTGAAAATACACAAATAAGTAAATGTTAATGTGAATTACTACATTTTAGCAGAGGTGTGGCATTGCAAATAAACGACTGACAGATTGATCGTTTAGTCTCCAGCTGGATGTTGATAGCAAAGCATTGTAAGTCGAGATGACATATAGAGAAACGATTCGAGGTGAAGCTAAGCAAAACGCAGCTTAGCGATAACTACTCCCTACCCCTCCTAATAAGGTACAGTAACAAGAGTAGGTAAGCAGGAGCCTGTTTGTACTCGCACAAATACTCGCTGGCTCGTGGTTGTTAAAAACCACTCCATGCAGATGTTGAGGACTGATGCCACATCGACCATGTGTAAGTGGAAGGAAAAAAGATAAGAGGCATGAGATGAACAAGACATGCACTGTGAAGAGTGATAAAATTCCACTTTAATATACAGTGTCGACGATGTGCAGACATATATGCACTGTGCCCCAATAATTATAACCACAAACTGAGTTGGTTGGATCCTTGGTAATAGAGGCTGACGTTGTATCGCACGACTGCCATCACAAGCTGCACGCAAAAGACGGACGTTACTACTGTTTGATACCTATCAATACGCCGTGTCGCTGGAACTTGGACTACCTCTAGCACAACGAGCGTCAGCATCAAGAAAGCCACCGCCGTTTTTGTTTTGTATTTTGCTTTGCATTGGCGGTGCGAATGGAACATACGTCATCTGCACCTGCACCATCGTAGCTACAAGTACCTACCTCCCTGGGCATCTAACATGAGCGACCTGCAGCGAGCATGGGCCAAAGCCAAGTACGGCATATCTAACGATGCCTTTGATGAGCTTCAGGAGGAACAGGGTCAAGATGTACTCCCTGAGCTGCCAGAACCCGTCGACGATGACTCCTCCTCCGCCTCATCAGCCTCGTCTGTCTCATCAACTGGAACCATCATCCCCTCGCCCAACCAAAAGCTGTTCGCTCGACCTCAAGGGTAGTTGACAATCAAGTTTGATATCGAGTAAAACATCACGGGACTGACAGGCTATAGAGTCGCCCGTGGCAGGACCCTGGAGCAGATTCCCTGGACGACTTACTTCGAGCGCGAGCTATCGTTGAAGTCGGAGCAAGATCCAAAAGTCATTTACCATGCTTATCTGACATCGCCTGTGGGAAAGGGGCCGCTGTTTGTGATGCATCATGGAGCTGGTTCATCTGGACTGTCATTTGCTGTTGTGGCTTCTCAGATAAGAAAGCGCATTTCGACAGCTGGTATCCTGGCATTGGACTGTAGGGGTCACGGCTCGACCTATGCTCCCGAAGACAAAGTTCTCGACATGAGATTGGAAACGCTCTCATCAGATCTGTTCAACGTCGTCCAGCTCACAAAAATTGAGATGTCATGGCCAGAGATGCCCCCGATAGTGCTCGTGGGACACTCCCTAGGCGGAGCAGTTGTAACTGATCTGGCTAAGTCTGGGAAATTGGGCACATCAGTTCTGGGCTATGCAGTGCTGGATGTTGTTGAAGGCTCTGCTATTGATGCACTGCAGAGTATGCACACCTACTTATCTACGAGACCTCTTGGATTTGCGACACTGCAGGCCGGCATAGAATGGCATATTCGATCGCGGACAATACGCAATTCCATATCTGCCCGGACGTCTGTTCCTGCACTGCTCGTCTTCAACGAGAACGACGATCCCACACGGCCGTGGAGGTGGCGGACCAACCTGGGCGGGACACAGCCTTACTGGGAGGACTGGTTTGTAGGACTAAGCAAAAAGTTCTTGGAGGCTAGGGGAGGAAAGTTGCTTTTACTCGCTGGAACGGATAGGCTGGACACTGAGTTGACCATTGGACAGATGCAAGGTACTTTTAGATGCAGTCTTGCTAACGGCTCATGCTGATCGTAATAATAGGAAAGTATGCTTTGCAGGTGTTTCCTGAGGCTGGCCACTTCATTCATGAGGACTTGCCGGAAAAGACGGCAGTGTCGTTGGTTGATTTCTTCCGCAGAAACGACCGCACTGCTCTGGTGCTTCCTCCCAAGGTATCCGATCTTATCAAGCAAGGGAAAAGAGTATGAAGCGAGTCACCGATGGATCGGTAAAGCTTGAACGGGGTTACTTACAACGTCGACTTCATTAAACTTTGTTTACGGACGAACCAACAGATGGTGTCCCGAGAGCCGGGTTACGACATTGACTGCACACTGGAAGTGGGTATTGCAGCACGAGTCTTCGCAGGAAATGAAACGATGGCGGCACGTTGCTCACAGGTCAGAACTTGTTGGTATGAGAAAGAATTTGATACAAACAAACCTAGATGGCTGCTGAGAGTACTGGGGCATACATAAATGGTGGCGGCAGCTGAGGAAGCGGCGGCGGCGTCTATTGAGCAGGCACTAGAAGGTAGGTACCTAGTCTTTGATCGGTAGCCAGGCTGGACCCTCAAATAGAGTTGGGAATTGGCACACTAGAACAGTCAATAGCGATGGCGAACAAACATGTTCGAAAGTAAGACGTTATGCTTCAAGCCTCCATGTCTGCCGGATGTGCCTGATCGTGCATTTCCTTTTCTGATGTGCTCGGGCCCTCGGCAGACCTTCAGGGGAATCACAAAACTTTACTGCTGAAAGTATGAGCGACAAAACCAGCGGGTTAATTTATGTGGTTATATAGCTAGTTCGCAAGCCATTTATTCTTACATCTGAAAGCTTGGATGTCTACTTTTCTGTTACCCCCTAACCAGGCATACTCAATAGCGCCACCGCTATTATAGGAGGCTAGCTGGGTATGTAGGTAGGTAGCATCTGGGCTGCTAGTGCTCGTTACATAGGTACTTGTTGAGATACAAAACTCGACTATTGAGGTTGTGATACAGATGTAACTATCATTTAGTGTCATAAAGGGAACACTCCTAGAGAAATATCTCATCCCTCACATCGTTTCTCAGCCCTCTCAGCGTCAATCAAATCAAATCGATATAGATTATAGTGCTTCATCTATGTTTCGGTATGGATCATTGCTCCGCAAGACTCAGCTCGAGCCGCTTTCAAGGTCAACTAACTAATCCAATTTATTTTGGCGGGAGTCCGAGGACCCTCGTCGGTGGTCAATCCTCCGAGATGGTTTGGAATATGGGGAAACTGGGAGGCGGCAATTGGCTGCCCAGCGATCTGCACAGCAACCGGGGGGCAGACTGGCATGCTATTTTTCGCCGCCAGAGTGTTTCTAAAGGGCTGGGCTGGGCTGGATTGAGCCGGCGCCCGCTGGGTCGTTGTCCCACCACGTACCTACATTAATGCAACTAGGCCCTGATAGGCATTGTGAGCTTATTTAGTTGAGAAGGGAATTGTCTTAAAAAGGGAGAGGGGAGGCCATACTTTATTAATCTCTAGACGCGCGTAACCAGTTTTATTTTACTTTACAACCTCTCATTCATTGTCTTCTGTCCTTCTCTCTCTCTCCCTATCATCAATCCATCGATTACCTGCCGAATAATCACCATGAAGCTGTCTCTTTTCACCTCTGTCGTCCTGGCTGGCCTTGTCGCCGCTCAGCAAGAGAAGCTCCCCAAGTGTGCTGTATGTCGTGTTCTTTCTACGATTTTCCGATGAAATCTATAAGATATCGCCGCGCGAGAACCCACGCTAATATGTCATTTTTATCTTTAGCAACCCTGTGTTGACCAATACACCACTGGCGGCGGCGTCGCTGGATGCGGTCAGCTTGACATCAAGTGCATCTGCAGCAACCAGAACTTCCTTTCTGGAATCGCCTGTTGTCTTGAGGAGAAGTGCGATGCCGCGGGCAAGGAGACGGCTGTCAAGTACGCCAAGCAGATCTGCGCAACCGCCGGCGTGACCGATCTTCCCGACGACGTGAAGTGCGACAAGAGCGCTGCTTCTGGCACCACGTCTGGCAGCGCAACTGGTGCTACCACCCCTACCTCAAGCGACAGCACCGCCACGGCATCGAGCACAGGCGAATCCTCTACCGTTGGTTCCAACGCTGGTTCGCGCGAGGGCGCTGCTGGCTTCGTTGGTGTCGGAATGGCTATGCTGCTTGCGCTATAGAGGTATTTGGAATTGGGCTGAGCTGAGCGCTTACCCTTATTAAGAGGAGCACTGTAATGGTAATGGGCTATCAGTAAATCCCACTGGCTGTTTTCTGTTCTGTTCTAGGTACCTATGCAAGGAGCTGAGCTGAGTTATGGAGTTCGAAACCATGTACTACTAGTGCGCGATCGTCGCAAAGCCGTAGCCGTCAGCACTGGTAAAGATATCACCCGGTGACCTTTGATTCAAACTTGACCTTTAACATCAACGCAGCCATTGCCTATTGGCTATCGATTTACTTTCTTCTACAGAAATACGTTTGTGTCTCTCATCGTATGTTGACTGCATCGACTCTTGGTTAATTTGAAGCGCTCATACCAGAATCATTGGAGGTAATGAATACCTGTGGGTGAACCTTGACAGAAGAATGAACCGACAGTTTTCGTATATGATCCATCCATTGACGATAAATGATCCCCTGATGATAAAGCGGGTTTTGGTGAAGATATGGTGGATGCTCTTTGATAAACGAAGACCCCACTAACAACGTCACTGGAGGACGGTGAGCAGTGAGAAGAACCCCACCATGCAAGAGCTCTCTCGAAGGATGGTCCAAATCTCTCTCCACCGCCATACGTGAATATTTTACACTCGTGCCGACTGCGCATACCTCAACAATGGCTCCCAAGACAATTATTGCACCCTCTATCCTGTCGGCTGACTTTGCTCAGCTTGGCCATGACTGTGCTCGCACCATGGAGCAGGGCGCGGACTGGCTCCATGTCGACATCATGTGCGTTACAGCTCAATAATAAAGCAATTGCTACCATGCTGACTTCACAGGGATGGTCACTTTGTTCCCAACATCACTTTCGGTCCTCCTGTTGTTGCGGCCATCCGAGGCCACGTTGATCAGCCCACAGAGGCTCACGGCCGGGGCACCTTTGATTGTCATATGATGATTGCTGAGGTAGGCATGACTTTCCGAATGCGAATAAGAAATACCAAGAGGCTTACGACGGAGATATAGCCCAAGAAATGGGTCAAGGAATTCAAGAAGGCTGGCTGCAACCTTTACTGCTTCCACTACGAGGCCGCCTTCTCCAGCGCTGCCGAGAATCCCGAGCAACAGACTGACGAAAAGACCAACCCCAAGGCACTTATTCGATATATCCACGACCAAGGGCTTTTAGCTGGCATTGCTATCAAACCTGATACTTCTGTCGATGTGTTGTGGGAGATTTTGGAGAACAGCGAAGAGAAGGAGAGACCTGATGTAAGTCTGGCTCCCATAGCCAACAAGCACTTATGCTGACCTATAACTATAGATGGTTCTCGTCATGACCGTATACCCTGGCTTTGGCGGCCAAAAGTTCATGGCCTCCGAGTTGCCCAAGGTCCAAGCCCTGCGCGAGAAGTACCCCGAGCTCAACATTGAAGTCGATGGTGGTATCGGACCCAAGACAATCGATGAGGCTGCTAATGCCGGCGCCAATGTCATTGTTGCAGGCAGTGCTGTGTTTGGAGCCAACGATCCCTCCGAGGTTATTGCGCAGTTACGCCAGTCGGTTGATGCTCGAAGTGCAAAGTAAGTCTGCTTGATATAGTGAGGAGCGCTGGTATAAAAAGATGTTTTAAACAACGATATGATGAGAGATGAGTGAATATGCGAAAAGTTGGTTTTTGGATGGAATGATGAAGTTAGGTACCCGTCTATTTCAGGCCAGAGTTCCTGACGTTCTGTTTCAGTGCTTCCATCCGTCCCATGTCGTTACTCTGAGTTGTGTTGAGGTTGCAGTGTCATGGCCATCAAGAACCTTGGCGCATATCTGCAATCTAATTTAAGCGTAGTTCATCATTCAGAAGAGTACCGGCATGTAGTTATTTGACAATCTTGATAATTGCTGCTCGACCAGAACTCCGTCGGCGCCTACTTGTATATGAGGAGTAGGTATGTAAAGGTTTTATGCTACCCTGCTGCGTTCAGTCGATAATCAGACGAGGTCCACTATCGGTCCCATCATGGGAGCTCCTGTTAGCGTCTTTACCTGTTCCATGATAAAGGAATTGGGTAAGCGACAGGACAGTTAGGTGCAATTGAGATGTAGTAAAATGGAATTGAGTAACAGAATACCAAGCCGTGTACGCGTCAAAGAAATTCATAGTAATATGGCATCATATTTTGGACCTTCTATCATCGGCAGGGTGCATTACATGGTGGTCCTGAAGTCGAGGATGGGTCGATTTTCGGAACCAAAAATTTCAAAAGATTGGCGACGTCAGCCCATTATTTGCGACCAACCTTGACTTTTCTCACGTCCCGAATTTATTTCCCACGGCATCCCCTTTCTCTTTTTATCCTCGCACAGCCTTCCCAGATCCAATTCGATTGCGCGAGCTACCATGAAGAGAAAAGCGGGAGCTGCCGCCTCCAAGGCCAACAAAAAAAAGTCAAAGCCTTGTGAGCATGGTCAATCGCTCCAGTTCGCAAGCTTCTACTAACAAATTGTCTTAGCCCTCAGTGCTGAAGAGGCCCAGAAGCGATTCCGCGCCGGCCTTTTTGATCAGAAGGTCCTTAACTCGTACACCAAGCAGTATGCCCAATCGGAACCCTATAAACACGCCGTTATCCACGGTCTCGTCGACGATTCCCTCCTTCGATCGGTGCGCAGCGAGATCGAGGCCAATGTTGAGTTCACACCAAAGGAGACCGATATCTACAAGATCCACCAGTCTGGAGATCTTGCCAACCTCGACGGTCTGGACGACGAGTCGCTGGCCAAGCTGCCATCACTCCTAAAGCTTCGCGATGCTATCTACTCCGAGGCCTTCCGCAACTATGTCTCCCATGTCACCGACTGCGGCCCATTGAGTGGTCGCAAGACAGACATGGCCATCAACATTTATACTCCCGGCTGCTACTTGCTTTGCCATGACGACGTCATCGGCAGCCGTCGTGTCAGCTATATCCTCTACCTGGTCGACCCTGATACGCCTTGGAAGCCCGAATGGGGTGGCGCGCTGCGTCTGTTCCCCGTCCAGGAGCTTAAGGACAAGGAGGGCGAGGTCGCAAAGACTCCTCTGCCTGACGCCACAAAGGTCATTCCACCTGCGTGGAATCAGCTAAGCTTCTTCGCTGTTCAGCCTGGTGAGAGCTTTCACGATGTAGAGGAGGTCTACCGTGCCGAGACTGAGAAGCAGCTCAAAAAGGAGGGCGGTCGCATTCGTATGGCTATCAGTGGATGGTTCCATATACCTCAGGTCGGAGAGGATGGTTATATCAAGGGCGAGGAGGAGAGGAACGCAAAAAACAGCGGCTTGATGCAGCTCCAGGGCAACCCTGCCCAGTATGACATGCCTCAACCCCAGGCTATGAAGGTAGATAAGTCGGAAACCAGCAGGGGCTTTGATGAAGCCGATCTCGAGTTTCTACTCAAGTACATGGCTCCCGCTTATTTGGTTCCAGACGCTCTGGAGGAGATTTCAGAAACCTTCAACGAGATGTTCGAGATCACACTTCCGGATATCCTGGGCAAGAAATTTGCTCAGCGTCTCAGAGGATATGTCGAGGGCGAGGAGAAGAAGCCCGTGCCGCAGGATACTGCTACGATAGAAAAGAACTCCTCATGGCGCGTGGCCAAGCCTCCTCACAAGGCTCGATACATGTACCAGCAGCCCAGCGGGCCTGATAAGCCTCGTATTTCTAAGGAGGAGTCGCCCATTACTGAGCTTCTTGATGTCTTCTTGCCAAGTCGCCAATTCCGCCAGTGGCTTCAGATGGCCACCAAGACCACTGTTGAGAGTGCAGACCTTCTTGCCCGCCGTTTCCGCCGGGGTCTAGACTATACCCTTGCCACTGGCCACGAGGGCAAGGCGCGTGTCGAAATCAACCTTGGTTTCACACCCACGTCTGGTTGGGGCGAAGATGAGGAAGAGGATTCCGACGACGAGCAGAATGGCGAGGACGTCAAGGGTAAGGGAAAGGGTAAAGCCAAGGCCGTTAAGAAGAAGGAGAAGAAAGCCGAGGAAGAGGTTCCTGAAGTTGGCGGACAAGAGATCTTCATGTCAGGCGATGATGATGCCGATGAAGACGCAGCCGTGTACAAGACCGGCGGCGATGACGACAACATCCTCTTCTTCCAGGCCCCTTCTTGGAATAAGATGACGATTGTCCTGCGTGACAGCGGTGTTCTTAAATTCGTTAAGTATATTAGTAAGAGTGCCAAGGGCGATCGGTGGGATATCTCTGGTGCTTTTGAGGTTGAAGAGGAAGACGACGACGGCGACGACGACAATGATGATGAGGAGGAGGAAGATGGAGACGGAGACGGAGACGACGATGATGAGGAAGAATTCCAGGGCTTCTCGCCGTGATTGAAGAAGACACAGAGATTGACGAGTGTAATCGTGCAAAGATAGATACCATGACATAAAAGCACGGCAATGATTCAAAGTCTGTTTGAATAATAATAAATTCCCATTGTCTTATTTCCCAAATTGATGCTTAAAAGTCTGTCAAGACTCAACCGTGGTATCGCTCTAGCCAACTCCCTATATACCCATAATTTCAATATGTACATTTATGCCCCGAATTGCCATCAACATATCGTTGTTGTTTCATACTTCCAAAGCCGATTCTAATTTGTCGTTAAACAGGCTGGCCACTTCTGCTTGTAGTAGCTCTGTGACACCCTGAGCCTCTTGGGTTCTGCCAGACAGAGATAAGTGATTAACAGTGTCGTGCCCCAGGAAAGCAAGCCACGAGACAGTGCTTAATTTGGCAGGCTTGACCTTCTTAGGCCCAATGGAAGTGACAAACTTTCTAAGTCTCTCCTTATCTTTGAAGAAGTTGAGCGCAGGAAGATGGTCAGGGTGTGTTGGGTGATAGAGGTGAAGGTGGGCACGTTCCAGAAGCAAGGGCTGGGATAGGCGATCAGCCGTTGCGATGTGAGCATCAAAGAGCGCTTCGGATGGCGCGGGTCGACTGTAAGACTCGACTGTGGAGAACCATGATACAGAGCGCCACGAAGAAACCAGAAGATCCGAGAGTAAGGGGCTCGTCTTAAACAATTGCTGCGCTTGCAACATGGTGGAGATGCCTGAATCAAGGTTGCCATACTGAGGCTGACACTTTGTCTTGACGATCTCTCCAAGTAAATACGATGCTCTCTTGAGACGCTTTCCCTCTGAGATACCCCCAGAGTCATCGTTAACTGTTCGCACCAGCCATTCCCAGGCAACTTCCTCCATTCCCTCTGCCACCAGGAAAGGGGCCAGTGTCCGAATAAAAGTCTGGTTGTCCATGAACCGCAAGTCTTGCTCGGCGCCACAAGATCGAAGCCATCTTATAACACGACCTGATACCCCTGATGTAGAAAGGCCTGCAAGGCTAGCTTCCTGTGCTTGAAGTTGCTTTGCTTTGGCATGCATGCAACCGATCGCAGCCTTCGGGGTCATCAATCCTCGAGCTACGGCATGGTCGAAAACCTCTATGGGATCACGGGTTGGTGTTGCCAAAGTCGGCGGTGCTAGACTCGTGGGGTATGTTGATGCGGTATCTTTATTGTAGCTGAATAGCGGATTGGCCAGAATATCCTTCAAATGGAGGTTTGCAGCCGATAGTCGGGCATGGTTTGTTGGATCGACAGATTTCGCAGCAGGCTGGGCAGGGCTATTAGAGCTCTCTCCATATTCACGATCGAGTTGCTTTCGAAAGGATGCCTTGAGGCCGTCAAGAAGCTTTTGAGACTGTTGTTTCGACAAGGGTAGGGGTTCGTGATAGGATGCGAAGAGATTCTTGAGCGACTGAACCGACTTGGTGGTGAACATGATTGGCAAAAGGGCAATTAATGAGCTGAATGGACAGAGGTATCAACAGCAAGCCCTGCCTTAGATGAAGCCGAGACTGCAACGGTTCAACAGATCGTCGCATACGTCGCAAAAGGCGGGGTTATGGGCGATGTGTTTGGGTCATGCGTCCTCGCGTTGAACCTGGCTGGCATGATGCCATCGTCGAACGAGTCGAGCCACAAAGCGGGACTTTCAAGGTCATGTGATGCGAGGTGTTGAGCCTCGGGGTGGCGTAGGTAGGCCAACAGCACATGTATTTAAACCTGGCCCGGGACTCAATCTAATGCTTCGCTGTTCTTGATCGAGCACTGGCAATCAGATAGGCTATACTATCAAATATCTTGCGGATATCGTAACCCCTATCAGAGGCGAGTGAATGAACCGAACGTGAACATCGATTGAGTGTTATCCAAAGCAAGGAGAAAGCTTGGGTGGATCCGAATTGCGCTAAGGGTACTAAAGGCTGCAGCAACCCCCTGGCTTGGATTAATAGCCTGTCCGCTGGTGTATCACGACTTCGATTGAGATCTAGCCTCTTCTTTTCTCACGCTTGACAGATGCCCGAGAAAGTACTGGTACATCGATCCCCAAAGGGTACCTGACAGCAGCCAGCCTCACACAGCCATGAGCGTGAGCGCTGACAGCCGAACTTTGAGGTGCCGCATTCTCAAACAAGCAAAGATGCTGTATTGACAAGAAAACGCCCGAGTGTAACCGCCAATTGCGTCTCAATAAGACTCGAACACAGCAGATAAAAGAGCGGTGATGGGAACGTCCATGTAGACATGCATTGGATTGCATAGACTATTGTCGAGGACTTGACTGGCTCTCCGCATGAAGCATTTGATAGGCACGTCCCTGTCCCTGAAGTGCAAATGTGACGTCCTTCTCCAACATCCAAATCCAAGTCCGATTCTTTTGTTATGTGCTCGTGTGGGCTACTTGCAGGGGCCCGAACACGGCGAGCTTCATGATCCTTGGTTGGATTTGGGGCGCTAAGCGACCAGAGGAAGGCTAAGTCTCAGTCTCTTTCTCTCTGATGGTCGAGGTACCGCGTAGCACGAGAACGGCTAGGGACAGAAGACGTGAATCATGTAGCTGTACTTGCGGCCATGCCGTTGAGGGTATGGACGCCACCTGGCAAACTGTCTCCAATGTTTAGGGCGATCTGCTTCCGGCCAGGGCAAAGTGTCGACGTCGGACGTTTGCAATTGGATGAACCAATTTAGACAAGCATCAGGCGCAGCTTGAGCCACTGTAACAGAGCTGGAAGATAGTGCAGTCTGAGGGTCCGTCAGGGGTCAAGAGACCTGGAGCTGGAGGAGAACATCAGAGGATAGGCAGGCTGGGGTGCGGGCCAACCGCTAGAGGCAAAACCTTCGTAACCTCCTCCACTACCACTGATCAAATGCCCTGAAGGTCAACCCAAAGCCCACCTCAAGGTTCTTTGCTTCTGGGGAAAACCTCGTCTTATCCCGTCTCCTCTCCTCTCCCTTTGACTTAGCACCAAACCAAACCTTCCCACCACCTACCTTCAACTCTTCTCCATCATCTGGCCTCTCTTTCCCACCAACGCCCTCATCTGTCGACCACGGATACTCAACCTGCCTGTTGCTCCTTCAGAGGACAGCTGACAGGTCTACCTTTTTTCTTCCATTGTTTTCCTCTCCACACTTTGAGCCTCCATAGCTCTCCTCCCGCACAACGTTGACCTTACGCACACGCACACACAACACATAATCAACCACAACCCATCTAATGTCCGAAGCGACTTCACGGACATCCGCCTCGCGCGGCAGAGGCTCTGGCCGCGGTGGTAGAGGAGGTTTCGCCGGTCGCGGCGGCCGACGAACCAATGGCGACAAGCCCGACCACAGCACCGCTGATTCCCAGGGTGCATTCGAAGATGAAGGCGATTTTGGCGAGCTTCGAAAGCAATATGGCAATAAGACTTCTGTGATCCGCGAGATGTTCCCCGACTGGTCTGAGGCCGATGTCCTTTTTGCTCTTCAGGAAACCGACGGCGACGAGAACGAAGCCGTCACACGCATCGCTGAGGGTATGTCAGGCTTTTTATCCATCCAGATCTCAGTCCACCATCGCATGTACAAGCTGTTGAAATAGTTGCGCGTTCATTGCTCCTTTCTCTGCAAACCCGTGCTCTTTAATTGTACCACTAACACTTCTCCTTTTTCTAGGTACTATTTCGCAATGGGGTGAAGTTTCAAAGCCCAAGAAGGCTTCTCGAGCTAAGGCTAAGGACCAAGCTCCTACTCCTTCGAACGACGCGACGTCCACTGGGCCCCGAGCCGCCCGCGGTGGTCGAGGCGCATCTGAAGGAGGTCGAGGTCGAGGCCGAGCTACTGAACGAGGAGGTCGTAGCACCCGTGGCCGACCTGCTGCTGCTCCTACTAATGGCGCTGGACCTAAGGAGAACGCTGCTTTGTCTATTCCTACAGAGGAGTCATCTGCATGGGGCACTAAGGATCCCAAGGTGGGCACCTCAGAGGAAAAGGAACCCATTGCTGAACAACCTACTCCATCCGCGACTGAGGCTCCTAAGCCTGCTGCTCCCGCAGTCAAGACTTGGGCAAGTATGCTACGACAGTCTGCTCCTCCAAAGGCCCCGCCCAAGCCTAAGGAAGCTCCAGCTGCTCCTCAGCCAGCTGCTGAGCCTGCTGAACTCGAGTCTGCCCCCGAACCTCTCGAACCCGAGCCTGAGGCTGTGCCCGAGCCCGAGCCCGAAATCGCCCCTACCCCCGCCGACGAAACTGACGAGACTACGCCCGTTGCCGATACCACTACTCCCGCCGATGTTCCTCAAGTTAATGTAGAGCCTGAGGTTGCTCTTCCTCCTTCTAAGGATGAGCTTACCGAATCAAATCTTGAACAGGTTGTTGACGAATCCCAACCGCCTCCGGAAGGTACTGTCGCAAGCACCGCTGCTGACTCTTGGGATCCTCGACAGAACGCTGCCAGTGTTAATGCTACACCCATCTCGGCTGCCCAGCAGCAGCATCAAGCCCCTCCTAGCGGATTCGCCGCAACTGCCGCCAAGGCTACTGCTGAGCGAACTACCCGTGTTCCTAGCCACCACCACCAGCGACGTGTCCTTGACCAGGAGGAAGCTGTTCGAATGCCCGGCAACCGTGAAGTTGACCGTGCTGCCGTTCAGTTCGGAGCTTTCAGCTTGAACGAGGATGAAGACATTGATGGCGAGCGAGAGGAGCCAGAGACTAGAGCCCAGCCTCCAGCCGACTCACCTGTCACTCATCCCCGCACCTCGCTTCCTCCTGCCACCCAAGCTGGTGCTCCCGACTCATTTGCCCAGAAGCCCGCTCCTGCAGTTGCTCCGATTGCGGCCCCTACTGGTATGACCTTATTTTCGACTTCGCCGTCCCGCTTGTTTACTGACCGTTCCACAGCTCCAGCTGCCCCGTCCCAGGCTCAAGCTCAGATCCCCGGCCAAGCTCCCGCTTCAAGCGCTCAGCAATACGGCCGCTTCGGTCAAGCTGGTGCCCAGGACCCCATGGCAGCTCAGAAGCCTTTGGATCCTTTCAACCAGCAGAGCGCCCCTTCTTCTCAGCCCCCCTTCGACAATTTCTCTTCCCAAACCTCTCAGGCACAGCAACCTGGCGCCGCTTTCAGCTCTGCGCCTAACGAATATGCGTCCTACTACACAGCAAACCAACCCGACCGAAACCCCTACAACTACTACGGCCAACAATTTGGCCAGCAGGGAGGACAGGGCCAGGAGGCCACTGCTTCCCAGCGACAGTTTGGCGGTTATGGAGCCTCTCAGGCGGATAATCTTAGCCAGTATCCCCAGAGTGGTCTTCACAACCAGCCACGATTTGGTGGAAGTGCCGTGGATGCCCAAAACAGCGGCAACAGCACTCCCAACCCTACTACCCAGGCTCAACAGCAACAGGCTCAACAGCCTGCACAGCAACAGCAGCAGCCTGGCCAGGGATCTCAGCCTCAGTCACACGGCCAGCAGTATCCCGGTTACAACCATCCCTACTACAGCAACCCCTACTACCATCAATACTATTCTGGATATGGTCAAGGAGGATTTGGTCCCTACGGAAAGGGTGGTATGTATGGCCAGCCCTACCAAATGTCCCCCAACGCGCCCTATGACCACAGCTCCTCTCCTGCTGGATTCGGTCAGTCTTCTCTCCACCGAGACAGCGGTCTGGGAGCATCTGGTTTGGGTGATTACGGCCGTGTTGCTACTAGCCAGGCTGCCAGCCAGCCTGGTCTCGGTGCCAGCTCTTTCGGCAGTGTCCATGACACCTTTGCCCGCGGAGCCGCTTCGTTCCAGACTCAGGGCCAATCATTCAACAGCCCTGGTCAACCTGGCAACGCTGTCGCTGATGACTTGAAGCCCCCTTTTGGTGATTCAAAGGCTGGATCTGGTCCCTCTCCTTCCCTCGGCGGAGCTCGGCCTGGATCAGCTACCAATGCCCCTGCTGCTCAGAGCGGTCTCCCACCTCCTCAGAACGTTGGTGGCTATGGCGGCTACCCCAGCCACCTTCAGGGTCACGGTATTCATGGCAGCAACGCATATGGCATGGGCGGTAATGCCGGTGCCAGCCAGCACGGAAATAGCCCCTACGGTTCCTACAACCAGGGCTTCGGCGGTAGCGCTTACTATGGCAGCAACCAACAGCAGCAACAGCGAGGCGGTTGGGGAGGCAACTACCACTAGGTGAAGTAATGCCTCGTAAGAGAGTGTAAGATGCAGGTGAAAGCAGAGGAGAGACGATGAGAAGAGGATTGATGAACGTGATTAGGAGTCAGGGGTTATAATCAGCATGATGCATATGGTTCATCCGTGGAACCAGACGAATATTTTCTCTCTCACACCTCAATGTGTCTACGTGTACGATTGTTTCTTTTTTCGAGAATCACCTTAAAAAGATCAGGGTGGCATATGGCAAACCAAAACAAAGAAAACGGAATGGGACGGAATGGAAGGGCAAGGCGTTTCGCCATGGTCTTTTTTCTTTTCTTTTTCAACTTTCACTCCCACTCTCATTCTCCCTGGTGCTTTTTGTTCAGGTCGAATCAAACAAACAAACGAGACTGCGTGCGTGTTATTTTCTTTTTCCCCGGTTGGGAATTTGCTTGCTTTGATGAAACAGTGTTTTCTTTTGGGGGTTTTCTTCGAGGGAGATGGCTCAACTGCAACGGCTGGATTATTTTTTGTTCACTCACAGGCTTTTTGGGAGACTGGGTTGAATGTGTTCGTTTAACGATGTGTATTCTTTCTGAGGACAAGGGGAAAAGGACATACAAGGCGTGCACGGGAGAAGGCAAAGGCAAGGCAAGGTTAGGGCAAAGGATTGATTTGGCCAGGCATGAGATTGAGAAGTCCTTTAATATGGACTCTGATCCAATGACATCAATGAAAATAAGAAAATCTTATTGGAGAGGAATTATTGTTGAGTCTATTACGTGAAGAAGACTGGTGACTGATGTGATGCATAAAGCTATGGTGGACATGTTGCAAATATGGATTGTCGGTGACAGGTGGATGGAGGAGGACGTAAGCTTTGGGGGTTACAATATGCAGTCGTTCTTGTTTGACTGCCGACAAAGACAGGCTCATGTATCGCACGCATCACGGCAATACACATATGCATGTGCTGTGTTAAGTAGGTATGGTTAAGAATCTAAGTCTGCCGTGGGGACAGCTACATATTTCACCAAAGTTGCATATCTCAGGTTGGAATATGACAGATGGAAACGAGAAGACGTCGACGGGATAAATTGCCCCTGGTAAAAGAATTAGGCCATCTGGGGACTGTTTAGGGATGGTCCCCTCCGGCAATGAAACCCGGCTTTTATGTATTGTGTGATGAATGGGTGGGGTTCAAGATGTCAAAGATCTACCATGTAACGCTGCTATTGCAGTCTTTCTTTAGTGATCAAGAAATGAGAGAAGGAATTCGTATATATGTTTCTCGCTATGTCTATCATGCTCTTGACTCGATGAACAGTAGAATCTTCCATTGTTATAATACGAATAAAAGCTAGATACTCGAATAATCTCATGTCGTGTCTTCAGCCATTCCGACTCGCCTAGACAAGTTAGATCATCTCCATCCCCCACAGTTTTGACTCTTACCCCAGTTGATTTGATTGATAATTTGTATTGGATTGGGGGCTCTAGCCAGGGTTGGCTGTCGACGGTTAGGCCTGCAGCAGGTAGGCTACGGGTAATATATTAACCTCGACATTCCCCCGTCATTTCCGTCGTTTATCTTTCTTGTCTGTCCAGATCATGAATTGGTGACTCTATTTCTCGATCAAGTCACGTGGTTCGGGATATTAGAAGAGAATGGCTGATCGCGGGAATGAGAAGAGGCTTGACTCTGTAGTCGAGCCTGCCGTTACTCAAACAGCTACTCTGGCCATCACAGGCGAGGAAAATAACATCACCACAGAGACTCCAAACAGAAACGAAAAGGCACTTTCCAATCTGGGTGTCGATAACCGGATTCCTAACGAAAACAACACCTCAGATGAAGGAGAAGGTGATACGGAATCAGTGGATTCAAAAGATGAGTTGAAGTTGTCCAAAGCTCGTTGCATAGCTCTTGTCTGTACCGTCACTGGGGCCTCTTTTCTCAACGTGGGTTAACAATTACTAATGGAAGATACCCGGCTTGCTAACATTTAGAAGACCCTTTCTAGTCAAAGCGTGGTCATTATCCTCCCACAAATTGGTCGAGCTCTCGATGTTCCTGACACGAGACTACAATGGGTCGTCTCATCTTATGTCTTGACTTTTGGTTGTTTTCTGCTGCTCTGGGGACGCATAGCAGATATCTATGGAAAGAGACTGATCTTCATTCTGGGATCTTTTTGGGTGACAATTTGCTGCATTGTCAATGCTTTTATCCCTACTGAGATTGCTTTCGACCTCTTTCGTGGACTTCATGGACTGGTACGTCAGCGTTTATGTCCATCCACACTGAAGAGTATATATAATTGACGATCCCTATTCAGGGCGCTGCTGCCAATGTACCAACTGCAATTGGTATTCTTGGAACCACGTTCCCTCCTGGCAAAGCAAAGAACTATGCCTTTAGTGCATATGGTGAGCTACTTCTCGATCTGTCTTGTCCGCATGGGCATAAACTAACACATGCAGCTGCCGGTGCCCCTCTAGGAAGTGTCTGCGGCAATCTGGTCTCAGGTCTCATCGCTCAATGGGCCAGCTGGAAATGGGTCTTTGGCGCTCTCGCCATAATGGCCGGTATGATCGCCGTGGCTGGTGTCTTTTGTATTCCGCCTTCGCCTCCAGAGCTCCGACTCGAGCATACCAGCCTCCGTGCTAAGACGGCGGCCGTTGACTGGATCGGCGCTACACTAATTACTTGCGGGCTCTTGGCTCTTACATTTGCTCTCACAGAGGGAAACGTCGTAGGCTGGACTGCCCCTTGGATTCCTGTACTCATTGTTGTCTCACTGGGTATCATTGTCGCCTTTTTCTTCTGGCAGCGGTATCTTGAGCAAAAGACAAACCGACCACCACTCGTCAAGGTGTCTATATTCAGCAACTGGCGCTTCACAGCTGTTATGATCATCATGGGCTTGTTCTTTGGCGGTTTCAACAACTACCTCATTTACGCTACCTACTACTTCCAGGACTATCAAGGCTTATCACCTCTGCAGACAATGCTGCGATTCATCCCTACTGGAGTCAGTGGCTTCGTCGTCGCCTTTTGCACGGCCTATCTCCTTTCACGCATCCCGACTTTCTTCATCCTTGCCTTTGGTCATGTCGCTGTCTGCATCGCTGCTCTGCTCTACGCAGTACCTATTCCCCCAACTACCTCGTACTTTGCTTGGGGCCTGTGGGCTATGATTCTTTCTGTCGTCGGTGCTGATACAGCATGGCCTTGTCTCACCCTCTTTACTTCCCATGCACTCCCTAGAGAAGATCAAGCTGTTGGCGGTGCTCTCATCAACTCGTCTGGCATGATTGGCCGTGCCATTTCTCTAGCCATCGCTACAGCTATCCAGTCATCGGTCATGGCAAAGGCGAGAGGTGTTGACGTGCAGCATGTTGGACCGGTTGAGGAATGGGATGGTCCGTCTCTCAAAGGTCTTCGCGCAGGAGCTTGGACAAATTTTGGTATTCTTTTCATGGCTCTTGCACTGGTCGTGTATACTTTCAGAAGCATGGAAGTAATAGGAAAACTACCCGAGCGACCTCAAAGAGCTGAAGGGGTAGTCAACCAGCAGGATACAGATGTTGAGCGACGCGCTTAGTAGGGTAAAGAGACACATCGACCAAGGACATACCGAATGATGGATGACAAAAACTGCATACAAATGATTTAAGAAGTATAAAGTAAGGCATCCCACTTTGTTCAGCAGGCTAATATATTTAAAATCATCATAAATAAAGTCCTATAGACATATAACATGACTGAAGCAAAAAGTAAGAGTCGACCGTCTTGAAGCATGAATATACATGCTACAGTCACTTAGGTTTTCTTTGAGCTATAGGACTGCATTAAAATCTTACTGCATGTTCAGGATTGATTAATGCATGTGTCATATTGCTGTAACAACCTGACCCTATTGAGCAGACCGGAGCTTTATTACCCCGCGATGTCCCGTCTGGGGCTTATATCTTTCCGGGCCGGCCTTCAGTCACGCCGAGAAGTGGGGCCGCTCCGATCTCCACACGCTCTTCAGCCGAAACAGACAAAGGCATCACGATATAAAAGAAAAGGAGTCATTCTAACGTAGCGTCAGCGACCTAAGTTCCAAGACGTTGGGTGTATCGTGCCAAGTTAAAATAAAACACTTGAAATGGAGAAATTCGATATCATTCTCATCGGGGCAACCGGATACACAGGTCGTCTTTGCGCAGCATACATGGCACAAGTACTTCCGGAGGCCACATCTTGGGCCATAGCAGGGCGCAGCGAAATCAAACTAGGCCAGTTATGCAAAGACCTTGAGCTTCAACGATCGACATGTATGTCTCCTCGAAGTTGAGTTTTGGTACCGACTTGATAACCTCGACATAGGCTCTGTCTACACTCTCGACCTCACCTCTGAAAAAGCTATCACCGAACTTGTCAATAAAGTACGCGTGGTTATCAACACTATAGGTCCTTATGCTACAACTTGCGGGACATCGGTGATCGAGGCGTGTGCTAGAAATGGTACAGATTAGGTGGATTGGTATGTATACTCTTACTCCCATTCTTATGCCCATTTACATTAGACCAGCAGCGGAGAACCCGCCTGGTTGCGGGATATGATCAACAGTTATGATGAGATAGCACAGAATACAATTTCAAAGGCAAAATCCCATATCCAATACGCAGCTAACATCTAACATAATGTTGCTAAATTATCATGACCACAGGCTGGGCCGCCGTCCCTGCAGACCTATCCGTCTATCTCTCCATTCTCGAACTCCGTAACCACTTTTCTCTTCCATTGCGTGAAATCCTCGTCTGTCTTGAAGACGTCCGCTGTTCTTTCAGCGGCGGCAGCCTCAACTCGGTATGCAGTTTTGAGCCCGTCACCCTGGCCCCATTCGATATTTCTCCTGTGCCAAGGACTGATCCAGAAATCGCCAAAAGCGGTACAATTCCTGCCCCTAATATATTTGGTGTGCAAATGGTTGATGGATTAGGGGCTTTGGTACAGAGCTCCCACGCACAGATCGAGACGGCTATTGTAGGACGCAGCTGGGGCTTATACGCCGAAGAAGGACCGTATTCTCTTGGGCCTGAGAGTTATGGGGCAGACTTCTTCTTTTCGTCTTGTATGAAGTGTTCCAACCTGTTATCTGCATGGGCGTTCCGATCGACGTACGCCATTCTGCAAAACGCTATAGCCAAAATACCCCCTTAACGTTACCTTGTCACACGAATATTTCCACCAGGAACAGGGCCATCTCAAGAAGCGCGAAGGGGGCACTGCTTCAAATATCGTGCTATGGCTATAGCGGACGAGGAAGAAGGTAAGCCTGCGCCAAAAGTCGAGGTCAAGTTCATTACGATGGTGATCCATATGTCTTGACAAGCGTGGCTTTGACCCAGGCGGCGTTGATTCTTCTCCAAGGGGACACGCCAGGCCATAGATGGGGAGGTATCCTGACGCCTGCTTCACTGGGCGAAAGATTTGCATAAAGGCTAAAGCAGCCAGAAGCAGGCGTCAAGATAAAAGTCAATGTGATAGTCGATGGAGTCTGTTAACGGTGTACTGTAATTATATCATGTATCGTATACAAGTCAAAAGTCTATAGAGTAAACGACACCGCCACTGAATATACAGAAAAACGTGCCTGTGTCTTGTGGGTATCAAAACTCCAAAACTGCCTCGCTCATCGACCCCCGATCTCTTCCTCGATATTGATATGTGCCAAATCAACATCATCCTCCTCTTCCACTGACTCGTCACGAGCCATGCGCTTGAGCCTTGCGCGTAAAGCAGGATCCTGTTCCAGCTCCTGCCACAGCTCGACATCCCATTCTTCAATGTTCTCGCCGCGTCGGCTTTTCCCCCAGGGCGGCCAGTCCCAGAGTCCATGCATAAGAAGGAGACGCTTGACGCACTTGAGTACTATCTCAAAAAGGCCGATAAGACCAAGGACGATGAACAGCGTTGCCCACCATACAGCATCATCTCCAAACAAGGTGGTAAAACTGTCCCTAATGGCGTAAGGCCCAGACGGCTGAGATCCATATGCCGCGTCCAGGAAAGACAACCAAGCGAACCAGCCAATTGTTGTAAGAAAGAAAGATCCAATGACAATCTTGGATTTGTAATGTGTTTCAAAAATGCTGATGGCGTTAGTTATTATCAACAAATCATGCCTGATATCCACTTACAAAAGTTTCCAGTTGATCCAGAGAACTCCAGCTGTAAACGTGAGCGTACCAAGCGCATACAATCCTTGGTCGCGTACCGCGGGTGTTATCCAGCCATGGCCAGCCCAGACGCCGTACCAACAAATCACACCCTCAATGGCGCCAAGAAGCATCCATCTGGCGAATTTCCAAATATTGAGGCCTTGGTTCCGTTGTCCATAGACGTAAAGCTCAGGAACAGCGAGCAATGTTTCGGCACTGAGATCCTGCTCCCAGACCCCCATACAGATAACACAGAGACTAGTGAACAATGTATTGAACACAGTCAAGCTGGTAGCTTCGTATAGGGATGTGCCGCTGTAGCCCGTATATCTCTGATACTGCGCTGTTGGCAGATAGAAAAACATTTCCTTCCAGAACGTGTACAGAATAAATTTAGAGGTGCGAACATAGTTCCACCGCCCATGAACGAGCAGCATTCGTTGCAAGAATCTGAACTGAGCGATCGCATAATCCGCTACACGAGCAGCTTGAAGACCCTCCTTTCCGGATATACCAATACCAACATGACTGGCTGAAATCATAGCCAGGTCATTTGCACCGTCACCGATGGACAGGGTGAGTCCCCTTCGGTTCTTGCCCCGGTACTTCTTAAGTCGAGATCTGACAGTAGTGACAAGTAGCGCTTTCTGGGCTGGAGAGGCCCGGCAGCAAATGACTGAATCGACCTGCAGCATAACCTTAAAGAACTTAGCAGATAGTTCTGGCGACTTTTCGACAGCTGCAAGGGTCTGGCCGTCAATAACGACAACACTGTGAACTGAACCAGCCTGCAGGTCTTCCTGAAGAGCAACCAATTGTGAGTCGAGCCCTCCCTTGGAGACATCGAGGATGTACAGATCGGATCCGGGTCGACAAATTCGAGCAGAGTGTGCAATGTTGATAGCAGTTTCCCGCTTGTCGCCAGTAAGCATCCAAATCTTGATGTTGGCTTTTCGCAATCTCTCAATTGTTTCGGGCACTCCTTTCTGTAGCTTGTCTTCGATGGCAGTTGCGCCAACCAGGTCAAACGACTGTTCAATCATGTCGCCCGCCTCTTCGATGCGTTGTTTTCGATTGCTGAGGCTAGTTGCGGCTTCGTCCCATATTTTCTTCCAAGCCTGGTACTCTTGTTCTGTAATGAACTTTTGCGCAAAGAGCAAGGTACGGAGACCTTCTGTGGCAAAATCATCCAGATGCTTGAAGCACTTGGTGAAAGTTTCGGAATCATCCAGAAGAGCAGGATCTTCAAGGAAGGCAAGATGGTCAGGGACGGGTTGCTGGTAATGGGTAGGAGTGTTGAGGTATTGGCCACGAGGCATGTCAATCGACACGCCTCGAGTGGCAACAGACAGGCGAGGCTTATCTTCAGACCGTCTCGAAAACCGGCCAAACTCAAACGACTTGCTTCTGTCCACATTGGGTCGTCTGCTTGTGCTTCGATCTCTCGACACACCAGGGTTTCGTCGGATCGTGAGACTAGGCCTACCACCAAAGCTGTTTCGTGGTTCTTGCTGCTCGCTGCGTCGGCGCATCTCACGTTCCATGTCGGCACTCTTACGGACTTCGTTTGCCTTTTGTTTGGCAACTTGCGACATCTTAAGGCGCGGTAAGATGGCGGAATCTGCGCCCTTGCAGATCACAGATATACGACCATCGGGAAAACGAACAACAATAGACATCTTCTTTCGCGAGCTGGTAAATTCGATCACATCAAGAACCTCATATTTCTGCTCCTCCTCTTGGCCGTCAGACTGAGTTACTCGCAAGGTGATAGTTTGGGTAGTTCGACTGATAACAAGGTAACCAAGCTCCTGCGCAGCCCTAACTAGAGCGAGCTCATCAGGGGATGCGGCTTGGAACTCCAGCTCTCCATTTTCCTTGTGCTCAGGCAAACAGGTATGGCACAGAGCCACTGCCAAGATGTACTGTTTGGCTTTCTTAGCAAAGCCCGAGTTAGGTCGAAGTCGGAGGTATTCGATAAGATCAATGGTCGTCACATCAGGCTGAATGTGATCCGGACGTCCTGTAGAGCGCCATTGGGATGACGACCTGCGACTTCCAAATGATGGCCGTGAAAGTGCCATCGAAGGCCTGGAGGGCGCCATGGACGGTCGACGAGACATGGAAGGGCGCGGCGACATGTGAGATGGTGATGGCAGAGCTAGCGGCGTAGATGGTTCGTGTGATGATTCGGGCTGTTCCTCCCTAATGACCACTGTAACAGGTTCAGTCTTGTAGACCGAAGGCTCACCAGGGTCTGACTCTTCATCCAGCTTGATGGCCTCGATTCCGTCAACCTGTTGTTCCAGATCCATCTCATGCAGCCAGACCGTCCCAGCAACGCTGATCTTTCGGAACTTCATGATATTGTCCGTCAGGGTACCTGTTTTATCCGAAAAGACGTATCCCACCTGACCAAGGTTTTCCAGAATGGTGTTAGTATTGCATCGCGCAGGCGTGTCTGTGTCCTCATCGTACATCTTGAGATCCCCGTTCAACATCACCAACTGGCCGATCTTAACAATCTCAAGACTAATATAGAGAGCCAGTGGGACAACGTTGTTGAACATGATGATGAAAGCAATGATAATTTGGTAAAAAGGCACTTTGGCTTGTTCCAGGTACCATGAGTGTCTTTCGGTGCTCTTCTGCCACCTGACATAGCCCATGGATACTCCAACAGAAAGAATGACAACATAAGTAGCGAGTGTAACGACAATCTTGTTGACAACTCGTTCAAGGGCAGGCTTCTTTGCTTTGGGATGCTTGTTGGCGTTCATGCGGATCTTGCAGTCCTCTCCGGTGTTGATGACAATACCAACTGCAGCGTTGGTGTTTCGAATGATGCTTCCACGGTAGATGACTTCGTTTGACGTCAGGGGGACAGTCTTTTCATTAACAGTGACACGACCATCGAAATTGTAAAGATCTGGGTTCGGGTCCTCGACAACAAACTCGGCCTTGCACTTTGAGATACCCTCGATTGTGTCGCAACCTTGGAGAGCAGGCGCAACCTGTTTACTCTTGAGATTGGTCTCGCCGTCGAGCGCCATGGTTTCAATGTAAGCCAATTTATTCTCTTCATCGCTATCCAGTAGGATAAGGTCGGCGGGGATGGGTTCGTCTCGGCAGAGTCTGATAATGTTTCCAACCCTGATCTCGCTCCATCTCACAGGGACCCATCGCAATCCATTGAATTCTTCGTTGGGGGCGAGGTGAGGTTCGGCGGTGGAATTGGTCAGGAATGGGTTCCATTTCCTCCATTTGGTAACTGGCTTGATCTTTCCGGTGTACTTATCCTCACGTCCCAATATCGTGGCAAACCCGGCGTTCTCAATCTTGTCGAGACGGTATCGTCGGTAGTCATCGTATCCTTCCTTAACAATCGTCAAAAGCACAAAGAACAGGAGCGGTAGAATCGTCGTGTAGGATCCGGTTGTCGAGAGGCCTGGGATCTGCGTAACGTCAACAATAAGACCATACTGACCAATCACCAGTTTTACATACCATCTGCGGTATACCAACGCACAGAAAGTAAAAGTTCCCGACGCGGGTGAATTGGAAAAAGAGTTGTTTCGGTATAAAGTCCCATACTGTATAACGGGATGTTCGGATGCTGTTGGAAACGTAGGGGAGGCCCCGGCGGTCGTCTATCAAAGGCGATTCGTGTTCAAGCTCGAGAGGCACATGGCGTCCATCGGTTGACGCGACAATGTGTTTGCGACGCAAGATAAGCTCGACAACGGTCTTTTGATATAGATCCGCAGCAACGTCCTTTATGCGATTGACCAACGGGGCCGATTGCCCGGCATCACTTCTGCGACGACGAGTATTGGTTTTGCTATTGGTTTTTGAAGGTTCAGTTCCTGATGGCACCTCGACCTCCGGGCGGTCTTGGGACATGATGGCTTGGTGGTAGGATAACAAGCGAGCGTATTGAGGATATCTTAGTCGACAACATGCGGGAGAAGTGTCTGCTGAGGTGACGTATTCAATCGATCGGAGGAGACAGGGGGGATAGGCTAGAAACGAGTGACATGTATTGTAAAGATTCTATTGCGGCTGTTAATGCCCCTGGGTTAATTATTCAAATCATGAGGCTCTATGGTTTCTGCCCTGTTAAGAAGGACGGTTGGGGATATCATGCGAGCCAAGGGAGAGGTATGTCCGGGTAGGAAAGTTGCCTTGATCTCGATTTGGAGTAGGAATTTTGCCCTGCCTTGATTCGGTAGTGGCGTGCCTACCTACACTTGCACTGAGGCCTGTGCTGTATGTAGCCTGTAGGTGGTCTGTGTCGTATCGTATCGTGCCTATCGTGGTGTCGGGTTTGCTTAGTCCGATGGCTCGGGACAGAGATAATTTGTGGCTGACGCGTTTCGACGGGAATAAGAAAAAATTGATGGATTTTGAAGTATGAGAATACATTAATGCAATTCGTAATACTATCGAGAGCTATTCTTGTGCGTTTTTTCCCTTCCTGTTATAGCTGTTAAGACAAGATTACTGAGTATTAGTCTTGAAGGGATATAAATATTGGGTGGAGGACTGACTATTGCCTCTATCTCTCTATACCTACCTAGGTAGGTATCTAGGTAGGTAGCCAATCTTGAATCCATTGACGACTTCTCCCGAGAAGTAAGCTTTGGAGATATGCCAACTTCAGTTGCTAGTCAAAACTGCTAACTTGCTTTGATACAGTAGATCCTTGAACAAAAGTTCATGTTTCCATTTCGGTCACCCCCCTTGACAAAAGGTTAGTACTCAAAGAAAACAAAGTCCCTTGCCCGGAGTAATTTATTCATTTGCATCTCATTTAAAGCCTGACCCTGGATCCGATTACTGTATTTACAGTGGATCTCTTACAATGAAACCTGGAGATGATCACCGAGATTTCTGCACTGTACTGATTGTACCCGTAGTCGACTTTCAGAAGCAATTGATATCCCGACTCGAACCCTGATCTCATCGGTCCGCCTCCCTGTTGAGCAGGCAGGTGTCAAGGATCTTCAAAAGTCGACCTAAGCTACTAAGCCAAGTCAAGCAGGCCCTGGTTTATTGAACCCTTGTTAGAGTGACGGTCCGCTATTGCGTACAGCTTCGCTTGTGATTTTGTTTTGCTTCTTCCGCTGTCAATTATGCAGCTATCCTCGGCAAAGAGATTCCTAGAGAGCGAATCCACGCAAAGGTAGCCCTGTATAAATCACTGTTAGACGGATAATTGGAAAAAAAAAATGGTGATTTGATTTGTGCTGTACCCGTCCAATCACCGCGATAGCTTCACACGATGAATAGTCCAGGTTGTTGTAGTGCAATATGTTGAATACAATTAGGTAACTACCGTAATTAATATGCTTGTCTGTTTGTCAAGCAGATTCCTTCCCACGCCTGTTGCTCCTCCTCCTCCTCCTCCTCCTCCTCTTCTTCTTCTTTCTTCTTTCTCAACTTTTGTAGTGATGAAAATAATATCCTGAACAATAGAAAAGACAAATAGCCTCCCTCCCATTTTTTGCCCATCCCAAGGCACCTTTGCTGTAGTTGAACAAAAACGCGGAAACAAATAACAATGACGATTTTGTGCGAATAATAACAAATAGCCACCCAATTTTTAAAAGCGTTCGCTGAAAAGAAGAATAAAACAACCTAGACAAAAGACATGAAACAATAAGAAAAATGCGCCCTGAAAATCACTCCCTTTTTCTGATGCGTCGAGTTTGCCTCCGAGTGATCTCCTCTCTTGTTTTGGAAATCTTTGTCGCTGTAAAACCCCCTTCTATGGATTGGGATTACGATGCTCCGATGCACTATGGTGCGCTGTACCATCCATGCTGTTGTTACCTACCTAGGTATGGATGACAGTGGTGGTGGTGGTGGTGATCCTGCTGTAACCTCGATTTTTCTTGCCCCTTTAGTGCACTCCCGAATGCTCAAACAGGGCCCTGATGGCATCATTGTCCATCTTGGCCTCAAGAGCCAGTTGGAGCTGGATCCTCGCCTTTTGCGGATTCAAAAAGCCCGCGCCGATTCCTGCCTCGCAGGGTCCGACAAAGCCCCCCTCCGGTCTCCGGCTCACTATCACGGGAATGTCGGTCTCGCGGACGATGCGTTGAATCTCATCGGTTCCTTTGGACGTCCAGAATCCAGCGCCCATTCCCGCGAGGACGATGCCCTGCGCACCTAGGTCGATCGCAGCCTGAAACATGCCCACGCTGAGCTCCTGGTAAGCGTAGAGCACATCCACCTGAGGTAGTGCTGATGACCCTGCTCCAGGGTTTGTGGAGCGTCCGAAGCGGCGGCTGTGGTTGACGAGCTCCAGATCGAAATGATGATGGCCAAGAGGTCGCGATGGCGGATAGAAGAAAACTGGCTGGACGTTGACGAATGTTCCTAGCAGTCCACTATCAGGGGCTTGGAAGGCATCCAAGTGGTTGGCGTTCACTTTTGTCATAAAACGAGCAGATCCAATACGATCATTCAAAGCAATCATGACTCCTCTGCCTCGGGCACTCGCTGTCGCTGCCAATGTCACCGATGACAAAAGATTCATTGGTCCATCAGCGCTGATGGCAGTTGCTGGGCGCATGGAACCTGTCACAACCACGGGCTTGTCGCTCTGAACAGTAAGATCGAGAAAAAAGGCAGACTCATCCAGAGTATCTGTTCCGTGCGTCACAACAGCGCCTTGAGTAAAAGGGTTGTCCAGGTCATTCTGAATCTGCTTCGCCAAAACCCTCAACATGGTCGAGCTCATGTCTATGCTGTCCGTGTTGGCGAATTGAACACCCCTCACGTTGGCAACATTACACAGTTGCGGCACCGCATCAATGAGAGAATCAACTCCCAACGCAGCTGACCGGTATCCCGTAGTCTGGTCAGCCGAGCTTGCAGAGCCAGCGATAGTACCTCCAGTGGCATAAATAGTGATGTTGGGGAGATTGGGGTTGAAGCAGTTGAACCTCGACGTGACAGAAATCTCGAAAGGAATACCCGTCTGTATTGGCGCGTTTTGTTGAACCGAGAAGTGAGGTTGGACGTGTAGGTCGAGGACAGGGGAACCCCAAACCGAAGCAATCCACGCACCAAACGGCAGTAGGGCCGTCGACGGAGCCAGCACAGCCAGGACAAGCCGCCACAGATAGGTCGCCCACGAAGCTGACGATGAAGCAATCTTGATGGTAGACGAGGCTGCAGGCCCTGAGCAAAGAACGGGAGCGGTGGTGACCAAAGTGTGGTCGTGAACTCTTTTGAAGCTGGGCATCATGATGTAGACTGAAATCTATAGATCAACTTGTAGCTAGAGGCAGTGTAGTGCAGTTATGCTTCATTGGACGCTTGTCCTTTTGTCTCGCCAACAAGGTCCAGCCTTTTGTTTTTGCTTCGTTCTCAAGATGTCTAACGAGTGAGAGTAATAGAAGATTAAACGAGTATAGAAGAGAAAGACGAACGCTCGAGCACATGCTCTCATACAATGGAGATGCGATGCTCCCCCATTCTTGTACTGGGAGTATGGCTAATCCATTTTCATCTATTTACAACTATTAGTCAATTCTCCAATCTCCAATCTCCAATAACTATTCAGCTAGTGATGGATGTACTGTACGGTACTGTGTCCATCCATGTAATTGCGTATCCATCCATCCACAGATTTGCAGTACTGTACTGTACTGTTTGTATGTATCCGTACGTACGCACGTATGGATGTACTCTGGCTTTGCTTCTGAGCACGGTGCATCGGCCCGCTAGGCGAATCGTAGTCCAGTATATGTATCTTACAACCCTGGACACATAATCTCTAGTCTGGGTCTGACATGGTTGCTTCCAAAGCCATGACTTCAGAGAGGGCTTTTGTCGCTGTTACTGTACCCAGGTCACTACAAAAGACTACCACTAGGAATCTTTTTGCGCCAGTCAACAGCCCCCAGTCCAGGGTCTTTTTCTCATTTCAAGCCACTAAACATGGGGGGAGCGGAGGAGTTGGTTGGGACTTTTCATGGATGTCGACTTTAGTTATATGGGGCAAAAAACGGTTATGGAGAAGTCTACAGAAGTGAAGTCAAGGATGCTTGTTTGCTATGCCAGGCTAGCCTAGCCTAGCCTGCAGGATGCACGCAAGCAAGCAGGCAGGCAGGCATAATTGTAAGGGGGGCAGGCAAAGGATAGACAGGACAGGATGGTACTCTGTAGGCAGTTAAGGTACACTTCCAGTACATCAAAAAGGTGGCAGTGTAAGAGTTGATGGTGGTGATGCTAAGTGTTACTGCCAAAAGCAGTCTACGGATGGATGGATCAAGTTCATGACCATATCTGCACGAATTATGCCCATATTTTGCCTATTCATTACGAAGGTGAACTTTTGAGCTCGCTTTCTGATGTTCTTTATGAGACACGGATATGCATGTGCATTCTTCGACAGCCAAGACAAATAGAGACATGGATGTATTGTAGGATGTCGATAATAACACTCTTTTTCGGTAATTTCACGACTATCCCCGAAGAGTGCTTACATCCATTATGTTGTATCCCGGTTGTTTTTCTTTGTTGGTCTTGAGAGCGGATCACCAATGGCATTATTAGATGCATATTAACTCGTGGCATGACATGGATACGACAAACAGTTGAACACAAAAGTCTTGCAAGACTTGCGCAGTATCTACTCAAACAGCATGTGTTCTGAATACAATTGTATTCTCGTATGAGAGTAGTGTAGGTACGTATGGAGGTTCGACCATGACTCAGACCTAGCAGAAACATGATTACTTCTCTTTACCTACATACACAACTAGCAGGTACATACATCAAATCAAACCCGGGCATTCAGTCTCAAGTATCCAGAAACTCGTTTATCAAACCTCTGACATGACAGTCACATCGCTACTGCAATGTGCAGTACGACGCTGCCAAGGTGCACTACGCACGCAAGACGTACATGCATGATTAACTCAGTCCGTACAGGGGGGTTAGAAAGCCCATGGATGGACGCATCTGTGGGGCTTCCTAACCTGGGTCACTCAGCCGAAGCCCCCATGGTCTCCGTCTCGTTGCCTTTGAGGCAATTCCGACATCCGTCTTGCCTTAGCCTGTACAGCACATACATAACTACAGAGTGTACGGATAACTACCTACTCACTTACAACCATTCATGGATACCATGTCGAACTAATTCTGAACTCCAATTCATCCGGGCTTGTTCCAACAATTCAACCTGCTTAATCCGGTTCGGCAATTTGGCTTGTTTGTCCCGAAAAGAAGAAGTGAGCATGATAAGTAAAGGCTGTTGGTTGTTCAAGTTTGTACACACCACTTGATAAAACTGATGGCGCAACCTTGAACTCGCAATTCACATGATATTACTGACACGCACCTCATCTTGGTTGATCCTCGTCCTCGTTTCTGTAATAATACCAGGCCAGGTTCTAACTATGATCTGCCTTGTCGTAAAGAGGGCTGATGGGGGATTTCTCACGTCACACAAACGACGGAAATAACAAGCCGGATCGGCTTTGCTTTCAGCTGTTATAGTCACTGTCGACCACCACCCAAAAGTAAAAATCATGTTGGCTTGGATGATCTTTTGTGTACTACGAGGAAGAGCCTGCCAGCCTGCATCGTCATCCCGCGAATAGATATGTAGCCAAGAATAACCCATCAACGTTATCACATTAAAAAAAAGGGTCCTCAGATCATATCCCAGTAGACGCAACCAAAAAGACCAGATCCCCACTGAGACATCCAGTGTACATAGCACATACTATCACAGCTGTCGTTGAAGAAAACCCACCCGGGTATAGAATTCCTTGAGCCTTCCATCAACCGAAGGCGGGTCTTTTTACCATGTCATAGCCCACCACCCATATATCATGGGGGCTTGTCTTGTAGACTAAACTACTATGTAAGAGGTAGGGGTCAAAAAGGAAAAGAAGAAATTTTTCTTTTCTTTTCCCTTCCGAACAGGAATTGACAGGTACGGATACGTAGCGAGTCAAGGTGCTTCCCGCCGTTTCACGGCATTCCCGCCCCATCTTATTCCCACTTCTGACGACGATTTATGCCGGCACTTTGGACTTGAGTGCTGCATCGATACTGTAAGTAGGCATGTATGTATGTATGTATGTATGTAGTAGGCCCCGAGCTAGGCCAGGTATATAGACAGCTGGGCAGATAGGTAGGTGGTTATGAGATATCCACACTTGACCAATGCCCTGATCAAAAGAATACCTACTCTAGATAAATCCACTACGGTACGGTCCGCTGATTCTATTCCGCGCCATATCTACTATCCATATCCATAGGAGTATGTACTGACAATACTGTGATACAGTACAGTGTAACATGATATATAGAATTACATGCTTCAAGTACATTGTTGTCACATCAAAGACCGGGTCTGAGCTGAGACACACGTACGTCGTCAGCAGTGTTCAGGTCATCCCATCGCAGCTTGCATAATCGATTTACATGTCGAGAAGACTGAGTAGACAAACAGTTGGAACATACATACATACATATGTGACAGACTAAACACCCTTCTGAGACATGCAGCATCACAACTTAGCCTAGTTCCACCTTCTAAAAGAATCCAAGTGCATAATATACCACAGACACATGTGGTTGCGAGCGAGTGAGCGGCCAGGTACATGACATGTACTGTGCTGCTATGTTGGTGTACTATCGGGGATAACTAGCTCAGAGCCTGCAGCTGGTATCCGCATCACTATGGAGCTAGGGCCGAGACCTGTCAAACTGGGCTACATGCATGAAACGACGTCGACTGCTTTGTTTGAATGTAGAGTTGACGGCCCCTACTTTTCTGTGGTAGATTCATCAGATGCATGTATATTCACTCCTTTGTTCATGTCATGTATGTTGTGTATCTCTGCATAAACGAAGCAACACAAAACTCTGTCTCAAGCTGATGTTATTGTGTGATGTGATGTTAGATGACAAATGATATGCAACCCATATGGGGAAATGGTGATTACTTGTAGTATGTATTACCATACGCATATCATCACGATCTCCTACCAACATACTTTCTTTCTCCCACCCACCAACCGCCCACACCATACACACACACACACACACATGCCATGCAAGTGACCCTTGGGCAAAAAGCCGAGGAAATCATCGGGAGGGGCACCAAAACATCCCATTCTTCATGACGTTGGGTGCCACCCTTCTGCGTAGTAGCGTGATGGCCACGGTATATGCAAGTCACTTTTCCTCTCTGCATGCTGAGTTGTTTCCGAACATGGGACGACTCGAAATTCAGGGGGAGATGAGGAAACTTAAAATCGCAACCGAAACTCTCTCAATAGAAAAAGAGAAAAAGAAAAAAGAAAAAGCAGACCCAGTCTTATCCAGCATAAGATAAAATTATCAGCCAAAAAAATTGCGTTTGTCTTGAATATCACCAGAGTCAAATTTCTTCTGCCCAGGAAAGAAAGTCATATGTCTTGAAACCACATGATTGTATTTGTTTGATAATCGCTTTAGTGATTCATGAAGTAAAAAGAAGGGAAACAAGAAATAAGACTGTTTGTCGTCAACTCCCCAAACGCCGCCTGAAACTAGAGCCCCGAGGTATAAGAGTGCCTTTTCCCGTCCTTGAATAGTATTTATGCTGTAGCACTGGCATTAGCCTGAGGCAGAGAATCCATGCTGGTGCCGTTAGCAACAAGCCATTCCTTCTTAACCAATTGCTTGCGTGCGGCATACAGATATTTATATGCTGTCTTGACTGTTCCGTCACTGACACCTGCCTGCTTGGCAATCTGGTGTGACGGGCAGGCTTCTCCAACAATGTGGCAGGCCATGTAGATACATGCTGCAGCCACCGACAGCGGCGATCGTCCGGCAAGTTCTTTGATGTCGTTGGCCTGTTCGGCCAGGTCGCGAGAGATCTTGGCCACCTTTTGCTGGTTCCTAAGTCCAAGCTGGGACACATAACGACCGCAGAGATCTTCGGCGCCCACAGACGTATTCTCGTAGTTGGTGACTGTGTTGAGACCTGTGGCTTCGCCATCCTGCTCCTGCAGCTTTTGCAAAAAGCTCTGGAGCTGCTTGAAGACTCGGCCGACTTCCTTCTTGCTCACACTAGTCAAGTTGAAGATTTCTCTAAAGGTTCGGGGTACGTTATTCTGTCGGCAGGCGATGAAGATGCATCCAGCGATGACGGCTTCTTGCGGCTTTCCCTTGAGGAACTTGTGCTTGTCGACGAGCTTGAAGATGTGCTTGGCCGCGTTTGAAACGTTCTGTCCCATATTGATAGCTTCGCAAAGAGAGACGATTTCCTTATACGCGAGCATGAGACCCTTCTGCGCCTTGTCCTGCGTGGTGTTGTTTTGCGTTCGCGATAATGCCTTGTGCGCCTTGTGATCGGAAAAGGCTACAGTGGTAGCGAGTTGCTGTCCCTCGACGAACTCATCCTGAGGACCACCGACACGGCTGGGGTCATCACCTCCCTGATCGTCGTTCGCAAAGGTACGCCATTCCGATCTCGTGTCGATAATGCGGCTACCGACCACGAGGCCGCAGTCTGCGCATACTGTATCGCCGCTGGACCACTCGTCGACTAGGTTTGGGGGGTTGATGTTGCACTCGGGGCAGACTAGGACATTGCTTAGGTCTTCTTGGAAAGTAGGGTTTTCTTTTCCGCTCGGGGGCAACATCTCGCTGAAAGGAATGGCGGCGTAGGTAACGCTGTTTGTTGGAAAGTGCAGGTTGGTTGTCGTGGTGCTTTGTTCTTGCGACCGCGATTAAGGGTGGATCCGGGGTGACTAAGCTGAAATTTACACTGGAGCTTAGGTAGGTACCTACCAGCTAGTCTACATAGTACTTTTAGACTTTTGAAAATTGGGAGGTATTTGAAGGAAGGAGGAAGTGAAGACAAACTGATCAATAGGTTGTCCTTTTTTTATGTGAGAATGAGATGTCTTTTTTCTTGTTTAAACTTTACACACTATATGACTCAAAGCTGCAAAATGAAAGTCAATAGTAGACTTTGAAAATCGCATAGAACTACGAGGTGCCTTATATGATACATATCCGCAGTGGGCGCTGCTGCCTGATTCTTCTGCATGATTACTAACTTGCACCAAGTCTGTCATTACTCAGTGATCTTACGTTGATTTACAAGCCTCATAATACTGACTTTGTCGGTTGTGTGGGGAAATCAGAAGCGGGCTCTTTAGCTGTGCTTTTGTATTGTGCGAAAATAAGGTTGCTCTTCGTGCCCTATTTTTTATGATATTATAGCTGTGCGTATCGCGAGGTGTTAGACTTCGGTCTTCGACTGTAGAATTCGCCACCGAAACCATCAATACTGACTTTGTCCTTCACTTTCGTTATAATCGTCACGTGATGATCCGACTCGAAAAAGCCCATGGAATGGAACGTTTGTTCTGGATCTAGGTAGTCTGCAAGATAAATTAACTGACTAATTAAATCTTTTCTTTGCTCTCTCAGCAGCCCGAATTTATGGTGCTCTGAGGGAGAATAGAATGGAAGCTCCTAGCCTAGGACCCTGAAGTTGTCTCTATTGTTGCAGCCACAGCGGATACTCTTTTTAGTGCCAATGCGTTAGCATTTCTAGTAAAGCTCCTCTTTCGACGTCATTCCTTTGTAGCATCTTTCTGGATTGTTGCTGGATGATGTTTGCATGTACGAATTCCACATTGTAGTCGAGAATTGGCTGACACAAATGTCTTCGACTTCAGCCAGTCAGTGGCAATTGACATAAAAACTCGAACCTCCATAGCCTCTATTGTCATTGTCTGTACATCATGAAATGCTTCTATATTTCTGTCTACTTTTCTTTGTCCAGCTTTAGACGCTAGAGTTTGCATTGTCCGAAGTCGGCCAATCATGCAGCTCTAATGGATCACTCCGCAGTACGTACTGTCGACTCACTCACTCATTCAACACATTTGAGTCAATAGAACAAACATTCAAAAGTTGAACAAGAACGAAGCGGGCCCAAGCAATTCCCTTTTCAACTTCATTCTCACTCAATCGATCTCTGTTATCCCCTATTTCAATACCAAATCACAACAAGATGGCATCTCAATCCCAAGACAATGGGCAAAATGCCCTTCCACCTGTCAATATCAAACCTCTTCTCACCAAGCTCTGGCCTGCCGAGTCCGCCGTCTCTCCTCAAGAGATTGCCGAGGCCATCTCCCATTTCTTCACAAACCAGGTCACAGAGGCTCAAACGGCTTCTCTTCTCATGGCTTTGCATTTCACAAAGCTTGATTTCAGAGCAGATGTCCTCGCCGAGTGTGCCCGTGTCATGCGGGAAGCAGCTGCACCCATTCCTGTCGAGGAGCTCAAAAAAGTCATTAAGCGAAGAGGGCGTAAAGAAGGAGACTACAGGGGTGGACTAGTGAGTCTTTAAGCCAAGCTTATCTATTCATCGAATACTTGACTAACCTCTTTAGTGTGACATTGTTGGAACGGGAGGTGATGGCCATGATACCTTCAACATCAGCACCACCTCATCCATCCTGGCGTCAGCTCTGCTCATGGTCTCCAAGCATGGCAACAAAGCCAGTACTTCAAAGTCAGGTAGCGCCGACTTGGTGGCCTGCATGAAGCCTCAGCCTCCTATTATCAGCGCTGTCCGACCGGACACTCTGGTCAAGGCATACTCGGAGACCAACTACACCTTCTTGTTCGCCCCTGTGTTCCACACCGGCATGCGCTACGTTGCACCTATCCGCAAGCAGCTCCCTTGGAGGACAGTCTTTAACAACCTGGGCCCCCTGGCCAACCCTGTCGAGGACGTTCTCGAGGCTCGTGTCATTGGTGTTGGCAGAAGAGACCTTGGCCCTGCCTTTGCTGAGGCTCTGTGTATGGCCGGTTTCAAGAAAGCTCTCATCATCTGTGGTGAAGAGGATCTCGATGAAGTCAGCTGTGCTGGAAACACACTCTGTTGGAAGGTCAAAGAGAACAGTTCTGGAAAGCTCGAGGTTGAACACTTTACCGTGCACCCCAGTGACTTTGGTCTGAGCACCCATCCCCTCAACACGGTCTCCTCTGGTAAGGAGCCTTCTGAGAACGCGGAGATCCTGTCCCGAATCCTGCACAACGAGCTCCCTGACAATGACCCCATCCTCGAGTTTGTCCTTCTCAATACTGCCGCTCTCCTTGTCACGTCTGGTATCTGTGAGGCTGACACCAGCAACATGGGCGAGGGAGACGACGGCAAGGTCATCACCGAGCGTGGCCCTGGTGGCTTGCGCTGGAAGGAGGGTGTGCGAAGAGCTCGCTGGGCTCTCAAGGGTGGCGAGGCCTGGAGACAGTGGGAGAAGTTTGTCAAGGTCACAAACGAGATTGGGGGCTGATCACTTTTAAAGTGCTGATTTTACGGTATTCTAGTTGAAACGGTATTTACAAAATCAAAGGGTCGAATTATAATACAAACACGCCTTACATGATCAAACACGAGTTTTTTGTGTTTTCAACGCCACCAGACCTATGGTATATGCATTTCCTTCGTGGGTGTTCAGTCTATTCGTGTCAAATCAATGGGATTGTATGTTTGTCGTCGTAATAGTATGGTATGTTCATGCTTCGTTCCTCATTATCTGGCTTCTAGGCTATCAGAAAACTCTTCCAAACCCAGGTGAAGCCGGGCTTGGGGTTGAGTTTGACATTGTTGGTGAGATAGGAGAGTAAGGGTTCGTGGAGCTGGACCCAAAAGATTGTGGTTGAGGTCGAGACGATGAAGAGCTTGCGCGAGTCTGTATCTTGGTGCGGTCGACTCCAGGATGGCATCGCATCAATGTTGATTTGTTTCGTTGAATATCGGCTTCATAAGCCTTCCAGTCCGTCCTCAGACTTGTACTGCTATCTTCTTCCTCAGTATCGCAGTTGTTGTTATCTTCAGGTCGCCCGGTCGTTCTTGAGGAGGCGCGGCTTTGCAATGATTTGCGAATCATGTTTGACCGTTGGTGGTCTTGGTCGTCTGTTTTACTGAGGCCTGACTTTGTTCTTTTTTTCTTGCCAAAAGAGAAAGAAGTAGATGGTTCATCGCTGCGATTCTGGCGTGGCTTCACCCATGAGCAGATGTAGCTGAGAATAGGCATGACGATGGTGGTGATTCAAGGTAAAATGAGCGAAAGAAACAAAATAAATGATGGATGAGATGATTATTGGCTTGCCAGATGTTTACTTCAATAGCAGCAGACGTTGATATAATAAGTTTTTTGAGACATTCCATGGGTTGGCTTATGCTGGCGAACCACCACCACAAAAGCAAAGATGCAAGCCATAATCCAGATAGGATGATCCTGGTATCAACGGGGAGACGGTTAATGTGCGCCGCCCGATGCCACGTAAGTAAAGCACGTTGGGTTACTTTTTTCTCTTTGTGTAAATCTGAGCTTAATTTTTGGGCTGATCTGCGATGGATGGGCGCACAACGGCTCCCACGCTTGAGGCGCTGGTTCTATAAATGGGGAGCCAAGGCCAGGGATGTGGTTTCAGGGTATAAGAGAACAAGAATTGTCGGCTAACAAGCTTAATTCTGGTTTGAATGCCGCGGTGAATGCGATTAGCCTGGTTCACTCTTGGTTCGTCAAGTCTATCTGCGAAGCAAACAGCATGTGCTTTCTTATAAATTCTTCGTCTGATATATACATGGATTAATGATACGGTAAGTTGATTTGGTTAAAAAATAGATCGCCAAGAAAGCGTGACAAGAGCGTGAACAAGGATCGAAGTCCTTTCTGGTTCTAGAGTACAGCCAAGACAAGAGGCAGAGGGACAAGAGCGAAGAAACTCTATTCCCGTTGTCTCGATCGAGAACAGGGGAGCAACATCCAAGCACTAATACGAGCCGGCGGTGGCTGTGGTTATTTTGAGCCTATAATCGAGCTGGATATGAGACATGGATGATATCAAAGGCAGTGATTGGGGTGCGTTGTTTTATTCAGCTAGCAGTGGAAAAACGGAATTATGACGAACCAAAAGAATGACGACTTTAGTACCATAGTGACTGAAGCCTTCAAATAAAAGAAGAATGGCCTGGGCTCCTAGAAATCCCACCTGTCCTGGCTGTGAAGTTCCAAGTCTTTGGTTAGGGTAGCACTGGTAACGAAAACAATTGTGGCTGAAGGAAGCTTCGTCAATCGACTTTTATTGAAAATGATCGACATATGCTGCGGACAGGATGCAACGCATGACACTGGCGCAAGCTCACAGGCTCAGCTATCGGGGAAAGGAATGGTTACAAAAAATACTACGTAGGCTGTGGGTATTTCAAGTTTATTAATGACAGTTGTAGATAAGACACCTCATTCGGTGAATTCCAGACTCAATGCGATTGTTGGCAATGAATGCTTCTCCTTTTATTATTTACGTTGTAAATGGTTCAATTTCGTTAATAGCTTACAAGTATTTACGCGGCAAAACACCAACATAGCCGATAACACCAACCCTTAAAAGGCATTTATCTAAACAACAAATTAATAAAGTTTACTACATCTAGGGGATCGACTACATACAACTCCCCAACATTCGGAGCCGAATGATTCTAGAAACGGCAACTTATTACTCGGCACCGAGGCCGTGATGATTGGGTCATCCGTCACCCGTAAAAGCCGAGGTGAAGATCCCCGCAGCTCTCTAACTAAAGTCCAGCTCCAGATCAGCTCCGTAGCTAACCATCCGGTTCCGATAATCGGTGTACACTATATGTATTCAATCCTCTATACTATCAATTATAAACTTGGTTGACTGAATCACTCAATTGGCCTCATTTCCCATCAAAACTCAACCTCCGTCCTACCCATTTATCTTATCTGCTGAGGATGAGTTTATCCTTTGCTGCCCGGACTCTGAGGTCCCGGCCTACGCTCATCGATGGATGTGCACGTAGCCTGCGTCGATATTCCAGTGCCGTAGGAACCAGACTTCCACTTGAGGGTATCCGCGTGCTGGACATGACCAGAGTCTTAGCAGGAGTGAGCTTCTCCCCCAGAATCTGCGCCGTAGATAGCTGCTGACTCCTGCAGCCATATTGTACTCAAATCCTAGGCGATCTCGGGTAAGTCTACTCGTGTCAGATTATATACTTAGACTGTTTTAACATGGTCAATGTGTAGCGCTGAGGTGATCAAAATCGAGCATCCTACTCGAGGAGACGACACCAGAGCATGGGGGCCTCCGTACGCCAAATACAAAGAAGGGTCATCGGCCAAAGGGCCTGGAGAGTCGGCGTACTTCCTAGGGGTAGGTCTCATGCTCGCAATTCGAGGCCATCTATCTCATGTTATTCACAGGCAAACCGAAACAAAAAGTCACTTGGCATATCCTTCCAGCATGAAGAAGGTGTCCAAGTTCTTCACAAACTTGCGGAAAGATGCGACGTCTTGGTCGAGAATTACCTCCCAGGAACACTGAAGAAGTATTCCATGGACTATGAAACCCTCCGCAAGATCAACCCGGGTCTGATATACGCTTCCATCACCGGATACGGTCAGACAGGGCCGTACTCAAACCGGGCTGGCTACGACGTTATGGTGGAAGCCGAATTTGGCCTCATGCACATCACTGGCGAAAGAGATGGTCCTCCAGTAAAGGTCGGTGTTGCCGTGACAGACTTGACGACTGGTCTTTACACCAGCAATAGCGTCATGGCTGCTCTCCTGGGGAGGGCCAAGTCCGGAAAAGGTCAACATATCGATGTAGCGTTGAGTGATTGCCAGACGGCAACATTGGCAAACATCGCCAGCAGCTGTTTGGTCAGTGGAAAGAAAGATTCAGGGCGCTGGGGCACGGCTCATCGTAAGTCTAGCCAAAATATGGAATCGAGAAGCTGCCAGTACTAACTCTCGTAGCCTCTATTGTGCCATACAAGTCATTCGAGACCAAAGATGGAGGTATTCTCTTTGGTGGAGGCAACGATCGTCTTTTCGGTGTTCTCTGCGATGGTCTAGGTCAGCCGCAGTGGAAGGACGACGTACGCTACAAAACCAATGCCGACAGAGTCACAAACCGCAACGATCTAGAGGCCAAGATCGAGGCCATAACGAAACTCAAAACGACGCAGGAATGGCTTGAGGTTTTCGAGGGCAAGGGTTTGCCTTATGCTGCCATTAATGACGTTCAAGGAACGCTCAACCACGAACATACAAAAGCCCGCAACATGGTGATCGAGATGGAACACGACGAGTGCGGTCCTTTGAAAATGATCAATACGCCTGTCAAATTCTCAGAAACGCCTCCTACTATCCGCAGTGCACCACCCATGCTAGGACAACACACGAATGAGGTGCTGCAAGAGCATCTTGGGCTGAGTGAAGCTGAAGTTGATGTACTGAGAGAAAAGGGCGTTATCGGATAGATTACTAATATAGTCACTACCTAGGCAGGTAGGAGGTGGAGATACAGGTACATATAAAGAGAATAAATCAATCAGTAGTAAGTCAGATTTTCCCTTATTGGTGGGAGGAATGTTTCTATTGTGCACTGAAAACAATACCTACCTAGGTAGGTAGGTAGGTAGGTCGGTAGGTAGTACCTGCCGCACTTAGAGAAGGATTGAATGATACATACCCACGTGACCACGTGTCGCTGATTGTGAAGAACGTCTCACTTTGAGCCATGTAAATTAATGGAATCTCCTGATTCAATCATCAACAATAGCCAACTTTGGCACGAGTACCCTCAAAGACTCTCTCTTATACATACTAATTTACTCCAGTAAAGAGGTTTACTAAACTGTTCTCACAGTTTCGCAAGACCAGCATCGTCGCCCTGCATCTCATCTTAGGTACTCATACACACACGACCACTAATGACCCAAGACTTTTTTGCATTACGAGAAAATACAGAAAGATGGATCAACATCCAGATGGAATTCGCATGCAGGATTTGGACCCTATGCTAGGAGTTCCTACAAAGTTAGACGACACGGTCATAAACGTCAACTCTCTGTTACCATCGAACCCGAAACAGCCTTCATACACACCTCAGTTCTCATCTGAGAGCTCGGCCATTTTGAGACGCCTCAACGACAATTCTCAATTTCCAATCGATCAGAGTTCCGGGCAAATAACCGCCGCAAATTTAAAAGACACACTATCAATACCTACGCCGACAAAGCAGGGCCAAACGATAACAGCAGACTCATTCAACAGCGGCTTGAAAAGAAAGCGAGATGAATCATCCACCAACGTCGATTTTACCAAAAGCACCATTCCGTTCTCCTGGAAGGCCCCTCCACCTATTCAGCAAACAGCCATTGAAACTCGATCCATAGAACAGGAAGCCCGTTGTTCCGAGTGTAATGGTCCAAAACAAGCCGGTCCTTTGGTTACTTGTATCAGTTGTCTTACACATTGGCATAAGAAATGCCACTCGCCTGCCATCGGCAATGGTCCTTCAATTCCATCAAACTTCACCTGTGCATCGTGTACTGCAAGTCGAGAACAGGCAACCAAGCTGAGAGGCAAGGTCAGTCAGCAGCGGCAACAGGAGATTGATCGTCTTCGTCAAAAGCGACTATCATCTCTCCCCAGAGGAGTCGTTCCTGCAAAACCTCATCTGGTAGGTTTCGGCGCTGGCCAGGCTCCACACAATTCAGTAAGTATCACACCATGAAAGCTCAACAGGATGTGACAACTAATACCGCGAAAGCGAGCTGAGTACTTTGAAACCATGTCAAAGACAGATATGCTCAATGTTTTATCGTTCTGCGATCAACTGAAACCCAATCTCTTGGTTGACGTTCTTGTTTCCGTCTCAAAACGACATCCTGAGCTACCCATGTTTGACTCGCCTGACTGGGAGAGTCAATTGTTGAACACTTCCCGGCCTATCAAGGCATCGAAACACGATGAGAGACCCCGGCACGGCCATATGCTACTCAGCAAAGCGGCGAAGCATAAGCAAAAGACAACCAAGAAGATTCTAAAACGCACTCGTGTCATTGAGGTCGTCACAAGCGCTCCGGAAGAGGACAACGTGAATGTCCTGCCGCCCACTTGGGTAAAGGCTGGCGAAGGGCTGTACTCCAAACTACTACCCGAGACAGAAGATAGATTAATTCTTATGGACGATAACGACGAAGAGTCATTCAGTCACTTTTTGGTAGACGGGGCTGGGCGTCAGATTATGGAGCCTGTAGGTGCTTAATGGGAAACATTGCAGGTGTTTACTATGGCATGCTTTTTTCTTCTTGTGACGTTTTTCTTCGGTTGGCTAGAGGTCTGGTATCAAGCAATGTATACCCAGGAATTATTAGAGCGGCTGAACGCAGGGTAGAAAAAGGCCAGACGAAATTTGAACTAGTTGCTATCTGATCCTTCTGTAAGGCTCATCACTAACACGAGGTCATCACAAGATAGGTAAGTCTGCGATTGTATAATATGATATTCTTCAATTAATTTAAGAAAGGCATCAAGACAGAAGCCAGTGGGCGTGAGGGCGTCAGATCATCCGGTAATCCGAAACCAAAATAAAGTACATCTTCAGACATTCCTCCAACCATTAAAAATTAAACCATTAGTACCCGGATCAGTTCAGTCAGCCACTCTTTTGCATTGTTCGTGTGTCATTGCTAACCGCTTAGCAGTTGCACTTGAAAAGACCCTTGATGCTGGCGTGAATGCTGCCAACAATGCGGAGGAGACCCTCAATCTTGACGGTGGCGCAGGCACCGACCTTGTTGACGAAGAGAACGGAGTCCTTGACAACGCAGAAACCAGCAAGGCCGTTGACGTAGCCGCCAACGTTGCCGCGGACGTCAATGTAGTTCTTGCAGCCCTTGGAGCAGTAAGAGACGCAGTCGTAGACAGCGCAGTTTCCGAGGCCGAGGCGGCAGGTCAGAGACTTGATAGAGTCGGTGATGGCGAAGGAGAGACCGCCAGTGACGGCGCCAGGGCGGACAGAGTATCCATACTTGTTGGTGTTGAAGAGAGCGACAGCATCGACGGAGCTCTCGAGGTAGAGACCAGCAAGACCAGAGCAGACGGCCCTGAGGCTAACGCTAGCCTTGGCCTTGACATCGATGGCAGCACCGCCATAGAGGTCAATCTCGGCACCGACGGCCAGAGGGGCAAGGAAGACGGTGTTCTTGAGGCTGGCCTGGCAGTAAGAGTGGCGGGTGTCGTACTTGACGATCTTGTAAGGGGAAGCAGCGCAGTAAGTGCCGAGCTTGACATCAACACCAGCGTTGACGTAGGCACTGGCCTTGGGCTTAGCGTAGCAGCCGGTGGTCTTGGTGCCGGCACATCGCTTGGATCGGGCGTCCCAGGTCTGGCCGACGGGGCAAGAGCAGGCCTTAGTCCAAGGGCAGTAGGACATGGCACCGGGGCAGGAGAAGCTGGTGCGGGTCTCGAGGGCAGAGCCGGACTTGTCGAGGTTGATGGTGAAGTCAGCGGAGGAGATGCTTGAGGTGGTATCGAGGAGGGCATCAGGAGCGGGAATGGCAGAAGCCATGGTGGCCATCGAGGCCAGAGTGACGAGGATGTTGGAGAAGTACATGTTTGCTGTTTGTGTGTATTTGTTTGTTTGTTTGTTTGTTTGTTTGTGATAAACGATAGTGCGTATAGCTTGTAAGTTGTAAACGAATGTCAAGTTATGCCGTTGAGGCCGTGGAGTGAATTGAAATTAGTGAATGAGTTGAAAGAATGAGAAGATGAAGCTGATGCTGATGAGAAAAGGTTGATGATGCGGGCCATCAAGACCTCTTATATAGCCATGGTCTCTCTTCTCTTGTCTCTGAATCCAAAGACATTTTTATCTTTCCCTCCAACCGAAGCAGTACAGCCGTAGTCTGCTCTGATAGAGCACGAGGCATTACCCAAAATTACTACCCGGCTAGTGATCCGATAGCCTTCGGTGCAAGGTCCAACGGTGTTGGCGTTGAGAGGTCCAAGCACGAGGTGACAGAGAGTCTGGATGTAGTCGGCGGACAGAGAAGCAGGCATCATCTACGCGCTGCTAACCAGGACGAGGATGGCCTGGGGGGCAACTTTGGGGGGCACAAACTGATGGCTTGGGCTGTCATTTGGGCTCTGGATCGTTGCTTTGAGCATTTATTTTGTCTCTATCGGTCTTGGCTACGGGCATTCCGTTGAGCGTTATGCTGGTTTCCTGGTTTTGCTTCGCTTCGCTTTGTTCTGTTTTGTTATTAGTTGAAGAAGTTATCTTGAAAGCGTAGAGTTGACGGTTCGTTCAAGGATAAAGCCTTTACTATGATATATACCGACTGATGCTACCAGAATTGTACAGACAATTCATTTTATTTACAAGCATATCTCATTGTATTGAATCCCGTGCCTGTCTGTCCGTGTGTGTTTGCTTCTCCTTGTATACTTACAATTTGGGCAAGAATCCTAGGGCTGCCGGCTAACAAAAAGGAGTTCACTCACTTCTCTTCTCTTCTCTTCAGCAAGACCAGGATAAATGTTTCATTTTCTCGGGCCGCACTGGTCGATCCAGCAAATCAATTCGCAGCTTTAACCCGAAAGAGGTTAAGCTGACGGCTTGAACGTTGGTTAGTCTTTTTGAGGCGTCGAGTTTAGTTAAATTACCGACTGAAAAAGAAAGTTATTTCAGGCCTGAGAAAGTAGCTGCACAGCTTCAGTTGAGTCTTGCTTCTTTCAGGGAACGTCCTTGAAGAAAAGTGGTTGAAATACGTACACAGTTGAAATCTGGAATGGAAAGTCGCAGACAGCTGTATGGTTATTTTTAAAGTTGACGGTGCGTGGAGAGATATTACTTGATACATATGGATACAGCTCTAATCATGGCATGATATGATACATGACCAGGGGGGGGCTGAATTGAGTGTCTCTTTATGTGGAGGCGGAGATCTTCAAGGTTTCGAGCTTCGGCAGATCGACATTCTCTCCTGTTGACGCGATCTGTCAATGAGATGAGTGACATGTTTGTTATCTCATCCCGCTGGCTAGACTAGTATGTAGGCACTCTTTCAATGTAGATCTTTTCTATCAATTGCTACCTAACATTGTTCCTCAAAGCAAATGCATCACGAAATGCGAGCCCGTATGGTACTAGCAGTTCAAAGTAGTAGATTCTTCCCCCTGAACGGCATGCGGTGGCGTACCTGAACGGTACACCTGAGTAGTGGAGTATCGTAAAGAAAGCTCAAAAGTCCAGACGCAGTCCTTTCTGCCGCTGCGGGGAATATCTTATTTTTGTTTATTCTCTCTTGCTTGAAGGTTTCAGGCTCTGGTAAACACCCAATAGCGGCTTACGCACGGTTCATCGTCTTTTGGTGGTGACGGTGATGGCTTCGTTATCCCATCTTACCTATGCTTACCATACCATCGGAGTAGAGTGCTACACAACGGACTATTGTTTCTGAGTTAGGACTTGGCTTGTTCTAGTCTCTATCAGCATGGACCATCCTTGATCATCAACCAAATTTTGTTTAAGTGACCCCAAAGCTTTGTTCAGCTTCTTTAGCACTACTGGCATGATATATTCAGTCATTCACATGACACTATGGACATGTTAACCGAGAAACTTGGCGAGCAGTTATAGTGGAACATCTCTCAGGTCTTGCTTGACTCTTGTTGAGAGTTTGTGTTGGTCATGATTCTGAAATGAGTCTCTCATGACTCTTTACACAGTCTGTGCCGAGAGAACCGACTGAGTATTTACCAAATAGCATCCACATCGGAATTAATGATATTTTAATTATGTTGGGGACTTATTCCCACTCTTTAGCATCACTTCAAGTAATGTTGTCTAAGAACTATAGCTGAGGATCCTCTTCAGTGGCGGAATTTGCCGTTATACTGCAGTCTTGTTCAGGACTTACATGCTAGTGATAGGCATCGAGTCATGTTGTTTAGTTAGCGATAACAATAGTTGAGACACGGCACAATAGCGAAAGAAACGGAAAGAAAAAAGATCCTGGCACAATAGATACCTAATAGGAGGAAGGGGACTAGGACAAGATGCTAGCATAGGTACCCAACACAGCATATTCTTATCTCTTCAGGCTACGCTATACCTTTATACTCTGTACATGATTCTTTGGCGGTCCTTTGCATCTTCAAAGAGTATATCTCAAAAAGCAGCATCTATAATAATATAACCATAAAAACACTATTTATACATTATATTTTAGCTCTTAAGAAAGGATATACTAATACGTCTTTAGATTGTTCTATTGCTATAAGGTATGAACTTTATCTCTTGTTGCTTTCGATGTTTCTCAAAAGGTTGAAAGACAGCTCTACTCCAGAACCCTCCTTCCTCGGGTAGGTAATTACAACTTTACAATTCATTTTACAAATGCCATCAGATACTCACCATTTCAATTAGTTTGCAAGAAAGTTATAAAAATGTCGACCTCAAACATGGTCAAGGATGTAGTGTTGATACCGAATACCATACCCTATACCAAGCCAATGTAGGTAGACATCGTCACTTGAACAAGGTGTTTCAATTCAACGACTTGCGTTCTCGACATCACCGAGATGAACTAGATTGAACAAGAGAATGTATTCATAAGTTGTGGTCTTTGCCACTCAATTGGTGTTCTTCTTCCAGTCTATATCATACCAATGACAAGGACGTGCACCAGGTAGTTATTACATCCACTTCGTACTCTGTACCCTGCCATATGCTCCTATCCCGATAATGGCGGATCTGCATACATGGATGAGTGAGACCGGGTACAATTATCCCGAGGCTCATGCTCCATATTATATTTTCAAGTCAACTTCACTCTCCCCCATCTGATCAACAATAGGAAAAGTCATAACTCATGATGAGACACAGCTCCAGCCTCGCTTCTCCAAGGCCGACTGTCGAGAGTTGAACCACCAGGGTCCGCTTCGTCCCCGTCTATGTCCCCTGCTGGACATAAATCGTCTTCGGATCTTTTGTCGTTGCCACCAGGAGCCTAGCCGAGCCCAGCATTCTGTCGTTTGCTGAGATAGCACAATGTGAACAAGATCCCATCCCCTAGAGATGGAATTAGTACATGGCACTTGGAGATAAAAGTCAAGACATGGGCAAACTTACAGAATGGCAGAGATGAGACTCAGCACTGGCGCACCGGATTGTGATAGAGGTAGACCCCAGTATGTGTAGTCTTCGGGAAAGACTCCATCCACTGCAAGGAAGGAGATCAGACTGCCAATAAGCAATGACGCCGTGAATGTCCTTAGCAGGACAGCAGAGCTAGACCATGGCTTATCATGGTTGACGATGGACCACATGCCAAGGCCAACGTCGCAAGCGAGAGCCGCGATAAGAACGGATGCTTTGAGGCTACAAGATTAAAAAGTTAGCCGGGTTTCGCTTGTTTGAGCCTCAAGATATACAATGCTATCATATGTGCAAGGGTAGATGGACGGGATGGAAACATACCCATGGCAGGAGTTGACAGCTCCGGTATATGAAACAAGAAAGACGGCCAGCATCAGAATGACGAGCAGACATGAAACAATCTGCATGAAATCCACCGCGATCCTGACAGCCCGAAGGACAGGTCCGGACGGTTCATCAGCCTCTTCCGGGAGGGGCGTCAGCAGAGGAGTGACCTCCCTGGCGATGGGCTGAGGGGTCGTGGAGAGTCGTGGGAGAGACCGCGGCCTCGGGACGATGCTGAGGTTCAGCGGAGGAGGGCGTGTTCCTTTGCGCATGCTGTCGTCGTTTTCTTGTTGTTGATATTGGTTATAGTTGATGTTGTTGGTAGTAGAGAAGCTGCTGTAACCCGTCGCAGACGTAGGAGATAGAAATGTCGAGTTCGAATAGGAATCCTGGTCCCTGACCCCGATAAAGTTTCCAAGCATTAAGAAGCCGGTACAAAGTATTTTGAGAGTAAGGAAGAAATTTGCTGTTGATATTGAGAAGAGAGAGAGAGAGAGAGAATATCCTTTCGTTGGTCCTCGATTCGTATTGATTGTATTGTTGTAAAAGACAGTGGAAGGAAATAAAGAATGGGAATACCAAGAACAATAGAGTAAAGGAAAAAGACAGTATAATAATATCAATTGGTTAGAAACAATAAAAAAAGACAGACAAGACAGAATAATAAAACAAGAAAACAATTCAATAGAAAACGTGCAGAACGATTGAACTAATAAAGAAAGAAGAAATCCTCCCTTTCGTTCAGGCAGGCTCGGACGGGGATGGATACTTTTTTTTGGCGCGCGCCAGAGACGGACGGGACCTGACTGACGTTTGAAACTCTCGCCCCTCGACTCCATTCGGAAGCGCGCCGATGGAGGATGAAAGCCCGGGAACCCGACCTGAAAGACACCTGAAAGTTCCAAGGATCAGGGGTTGTTTACAACGGGAGGGGCTAAAGTGCCTCCATACGCCCAAACCCTTGGTTATCATCGTATCCGTTCGGTTCTAACCTTAGGGAAATGCAGGGGCTCGTCGCACCACGAACCACTGCTTTCAGTTGGCCACCGCCCACAGACAGCCAGTCCATAGAACTTCCAGCCGCCCATGCCATGCAAAACAGTGGGTGAGAATACTTCCCCGTCTATATTTGGTAGTTTTCACCGGTTTTGAACGGTAACGGAATGATTGAATTCCTCTCTTGGCGCTGAGCCCATACCTGCCGTCTTGGCGTAGAAAAGGAAGAATTAAATGTCATCATGATGCGATTTTTGATTGGATCTGCGCTTGTTTCAATTGCGATAGTCAGTCACTATGTCATTGTAATGTTGGGCGCGGATAATTCGGCTGCCTCCCAAGACTCCCTTCTGTTGTTGATGCTACCACATGCTACAAGCAGGGGTAGTGTCTCGTATCTGCATCATTCCTCTTCTTTTACGGATACTTTTCACTTGAATCGTTCGTTTACATTATCATTTCAAGGTGGGTCAGATTAATAAATCAATCAATTCTACCATCATGTCATAGCTTTTCCATGCCATTTATCCCCATCCATCTATCAATCAATGCCATCATCCTCATCTCATCTCAATCGTACTCATAACCGTCACCTTCAACTCAAGCTCAGACTTGCCTTTACGACTTCATTGACATGATCCACGCCATGAACAAATCAGAATGAAGGGTTAGCAGTAGATAACAAAGTATCCCCCCGCAAACGCTCAACATTCATATCAATGTTCGCTTCAGGTCCCATGTTTCAAATGCCTCAGAAGTATCTGAAGAATCATCACAGCAGAGTTGAAAGCCGCCCGTCCGCACCCAGTCCGCTTAGTCACTTGACTATCACAGGCTACAGCATCTAATCATGAACGCGTATCATGAAAGCAGCGTTGTTCCTTTAATCTTTCCACTCTCCATCTTGGCCGTTCTCGCACCAAATTGTATCTGTTACCACTCGTTAGCAAACAGTAACCACCATATCACACCAAATCATCACTTACAGCTCGCTTCTTCTCTCGTGAAACAGAACTCATCCTCAAAGACTGTGCAACAAGTCTCAGCACCCTCTTTTCTGCATCCAAAATCCCTTCACCACCTGCATTCTCAAAATCACACTTCTTCCATACCGGGGACTCAATCGCCCATTTGACGAACCGCTCATCAAGGTACGGAAACCTTACTTCTCGACCCCAGTGTGACATGACCCGGTCGTCTCGGCCGAGATTCCTCTTTCCGAGCCGGCTCACGTCGAGCTTCAGCTCCTTCACAACTCCAGCATAACCACGCTGCGTGTAAGCCACGCCGTGTCGACCATATCCCCCAAACAGCTCATCGGCCCCCAGTCCTGACAGCAACACTCGTGCTGTCGTGCTGTAGGGCTGCGGTGTCGCTTCTGTACTCGTCTCGCCTAGCCCTTGCCCCCTGGCGGCAAAGTACAGAGCACAGGCGATCGACAAGTCCATCTCTGTATTGTGGGGGTAAATTAGCCGAATAACCTCAGGTCGGTGCTCCAGATTTTCAGCATAAGGCACGTTTACCTGTGACGAGTCAGTGCTTAATCTCTGTGCGTCCCTTGTTCACCTACAGTCACGAACCGCCATGTCCTACCGGGGCAAACGTGGCTGAGCTCTGCGAACGCATTTCTCCCTGTCATTCGGTCCGGGCACTTTTCATAGAGCTCCTCTCGAGATAGATCGGGAAATTGCCCTGCTATTCTGGGGTTCTCAAACGCCACATTGATCAAGTCAATGCATTGGTTTGGCTGGATCATGTCATGGCACAATCGCGCGAGCACGGTACAGTCGAGGCCGCCCGAGAAGAGCACCGCGACTCGTGCATCCGTCGCTGTAGCGTCGGGAGGTAGCGGGACGTCCAAAACTCGTAGTCGGAGTGACTCGACCAAACTAGAATGTAGTTCCTGCACAGATGAAGAGTTTGATTCCAGTGAAAAACTTTGTTGTGGAATCTCGTCATTGAACACACCAATACTCGACACCTAACAACGTAAGTAGCAGGCTTTTCGGGGCAAATACTCACGCACAACTCACCAAGGAAGTGTCGGCAGTCCAATCATGTCGCTCTGGCAAAAATCCAGCAGATATATCAGCACTCAGATCTAGAGTATAGCATCCATCTGCTTCAACCTCAGTCCATCCATCGACCGGCGTCTCAGCAATGCTTGATAGAGAAAAGGGAAGTCCATCTTTGACAAGTAAAGAACGGCGACCTAGGCGATCGCGCCCGTAGTAAAGCCGCTTAGCAGGTTTGTCCAGATAGATGAATGCGAAAGGTCCTTCGATATCTCGTAGGACGTCCATAACCTCTCCTGAACCCTCGCTGGTTTCCGCCAGCAGAGCCAGAATAGCCTCACCATCGTTGCCCTGCACGAGCTCCCCTCTAAGAGCCCAAGCCTCTCCGTTCCAGCAGAGGACAGATCCTGTGACAGGGTCGACGAATGGCTGCCTCGCTACGTGATCTCCCCGCAGCGACAAGACAGTCGACGTAAAAGTAAGAAACAGTTCACCGTGGCTGTTATTGAGCTGTGTTCTCACAGTACCAGTGTGATCTGGTCCTCTGTTACAAAGACATCGTTCCAGCTCTGACGAGAGGCTCTGGCCGGGGCTTGTGTTGATGGAGGCATGAATTCCGCACATCTTGCGCGTTGTAGGTAGAGAGACGCGGTTGAAAGAGTTGCATGGGGCACTTTCGTTCATCCACCAGGAAACGAGATATCATAGGTCCACTTTGACAGCATGCTACCCTGTACCATTTGAGACTTGATATCTGAGGATTAAGGGTTTGCGCTTTTTGTTCTCAGCACAGAATTGAGTGCTTTATAATATTGCGTTTTTTCATAGAACTATATGTGATATAGTGAAGCTAAATGGCTACGCAACGATCTAACGTAACTTTCGCCAAGAGTCCATCCTGAACGTGTATGCAGAAGCGCTGCAAGCCAAGGTTTAGAAGAACCAACCATAAACTATTGACGCTTCGAGATTAACGTAAACCCAAATCATTAGGTTTGCTATTCAAAAACCCAAAAAATATGTATGCAGCATGTTCTCAAGTCACTCGTAGGACGAATTCTGTGATATGCGTTTATTTATATCCCACGTAATAGGAGGGAGAGGCGAACTCTATAACAGCTACATAAAAACCATTGCTTGCTGAATCGAACGAACTGCGCTCTGAAGTGGTGATGGGAGAGTGAATCGTGTTGCGCTTCCTGATACCCAATCTGAGGGCTAATGAACATTTCCTGCGCATAAGAACCAAAATAAAACAAACCGCCTTAAAAGGCCCATTCCTTCAAATAATTCTCAGGGAGAGCAAAGCGATCTCCAATGAGCAGGCAAACGTCTGCAATAAAAGAAAAAGACCCTATCCCGCACTGGGTGGCCCTATGAATAAAAGTTTCGTGTCTCATCAAACCAAATCTGGTTGGTAATTTTAGAGGGAACATTATACAATTTGAGTAAGTCCCCCTTTACTCATTGTTATATCGATGATAACTCGGTAAGCCTTGAGCTTCCTAGTCAAAGTTTGACGAGAAATCAACGTTGGCCCAGTCCATCTGAAAAGGGTCTTGGGAGTTTTGGGAGAAGCCCATGTTGGCACTGGGGATCTCACCAAAGAGCGGCTGATAGTCATTGGTCTTAACCATGCCATTATCGCCAGGGAAGAGTGGAAAATCCATTCCATCTGTACCAAAAGAGTCATCAAACCCCTCATCAACATCTCTCAGTGAGTTGGGGGTGAAGAGCATAGCAGTCTCCTGACCAGTTGGCGAGAATTGAGACGGAACAGCTTGGACAGGGATCTGCTGAGGAATCTGCTGAGGAACTTGCTGATACATGGGTAGCTGCTGTTGTATCATCTTGGGGTTGCCGTACATGATAACTTGCTCAGGCGAGGGGAACTGAGCTGGAATCTGCACATGGGCAGCGTAGAGATCCTCGTTATCGAGGATGAAAGCTGAACCGTTTTGGTATGGCGCGTACTGCTCATAAGAACTAGCAGAAGCGGGCGAAGTCGAATCAAGAGTCAGATCCATATGCATTGCCTCGGAGGGAATGTTGTTAACCGACATCCAGTCAGAGTCGGTAGGGTAAAGAGGGAAGTCATTACCCATGAACTGTGTTACGTCGTTTTGAGGAGGCGTGGGGACGCTGTTGTATTCGGTCGAAGATGGCGTCGACATATTGCCCAGAGGGGGGGTCTGTTGCTGAACGCTACCAGCGATCGACGGCAGCTTCTTTCCGTTGGTCTTGGTTCGTACATAAGTCCAGCCATGAGCTTTCTCCATATGCTGCTTGCAATTCGATTCGCGCTTTGACTTGTAGGGACACGGCTTGAACGAACACTCATACATGGCGGGAGCATCAGAATGCTTGTCGTTGTGGTGACGGTCCATCTCCTTCTCAGTTGGCCAGCCATAGGTGTGGTACTTGCAAGTTGGTACAGGGCACTTCCAAGGGCGAGAATGCGTCTTTTCGTGCTTCGTAAGATCGCAAGGTCTCTTGAACTCCTTGTTACAGCCAGGCTCACGGCATTTCTTGGGGGCCAGTTCTTCGGGAGAAGCGTTCTTCTTGCGACGAGCCATAGATCGCTGGATCTCCTCCTCATCCTCCAGCTGCTGGCTAAGAGAGCGCTTCATTTTCATTGGCGCGTCGTCGTCTGTCTCGACAGGCATACCAGTATCCAGGGAGATATACGTGCCGTCCTTGCGGACACGAACGAGCTCAGCAGGACGGCCGTTCTCGGAAAGGCCACCGATGAGCTTGATCTCCTCAGATCTTTGGGGAAAGTTAGTTGGATAATCCAAGGGAACGAAGCTGGGTACATACGCGTCGATATCCATTTCGTCTCCGCGGTTCTTGGCGGCGAGTTGTTTTCCGTACTCTAAAATCTGATCCTTGAGGTCGAGGAAGTATCCGTTAGTGTAAGGCCGGTCTGCTGGTCGAATTTGTTCGCGATCGCTGATATATTCGACTGTCGCTTGAATGCATTCGACGGATGTAAGGCAGAAATCCAGGTACAAGGATGCTGATTTGGCTTTCTCCTTTAAACACAAAGTCCGATAAGTATTTTCCCAAACGCCATTACTAGTCAGAAGCTGACTTACCGGTGCCATAAAGATCAAGGTTTTCTCAAGATCTCGCAAGCAAATAATTTCCTTTGATCGGATTCTTCTGGGAATGTCAAGCACAATAGGCTCAAACTCCTTCAGGGTCGGCTTGGCCAACAAAGGGCGCAAAGTGTGCTCGTGAATGCGGTTAATGGCTCTTGGTCCCAGTGAAGGGAGCTTCCCCGCAGTTGCAGCAGCGGACCTTGTGAGGCATCGTGTTTGCACCTTTGCCTCCTTCTTTGATGCAGTCGCTGCGCCCCGCTTCTCGTTTGTGGAAGCCACCGACGTGCCCAAACCGCTGTCGGAATGGTCTTCAAGGACCCGCGAAGAGCGGCCTCTGGGACGCAAGGTGCGCCTCTCTTCTTCTTTTGTCATCTTGGGATCCACGATGGGTCCTTCGAGGAAGCCGCGAGGAATAGGAAGACTGGTATCGCGAAGAGTCTTGAGCTTTGACCCGGATGACTGAGAGAGCTCTTGAGTCTTAGCAAGAGCCTCGTCGATGTCGTTGAGGGTCAAGGCTACGCGTCGACGGTTGGCATCGACGACATCATCCAGATGGGACTGAGCTCGAGGGAGAGTGGGAGGGACAAATGTGATGTCCGAACTCAAAGATGGTGATGTAGGAGAGTGGAAGGTCGCACCCTTACGGAGGGTAGAGCTGTTCTTAAGAGACAAGGCATTCTCGGTGTCGCAGTCCGGACGAGTCACCGGAGTCCTTCGACGAGGGTGGGAGAAGGACATGGCTTAGATGCAAGGTGGGTATGAGGTAAAAGGACAGTCGACTGATGGATGGCCAGAGGTGTCCTGAAGCTAAGTCGGGGAGTCCCGTTAGTTCAAGAGCTTGGCCTTTGAATACAAGCAGGTGAAGGATGAAAAGGTGAGTCACAGTCGATATCCCACACCCAGGGGCAAAGGAATAGATAGACGTTGTTGATCAAGGCCAAATTGGGTTGCTGGGTGATTGACTAATACGAACAATCGAAAGTGATGGTAGTGAAATGCGAAAAGAAGCTAGAGTCGACGTAGAGACGAAGAACAAGATGTGAAGATGAGATAAAATATTAACCATACCAGGTTGGAGATGGAAGATGTGACCGAGGATTGATCAGCTTTACTGTCGGCGAGCCAATGCGGTGGAGGTGGCGCAGGACGACAGGGAAGGCAAGCAACGAGCGACTCGAGCTTATTGTGTGTGTATTCCTCAGGCGGTCAATCGACCCAAAAACTTCGATATGATATGTCCAGCGATACCAAAAGATGAGTATCGAAGATGGAAATGCAGGCTGTTGAAAGTATGCGCTGTGTTTCTTTTCGTTGCGCTGTGATGCAATGCGATGCGATGGAAAGAAAAGGCGGGTGGAATTGGAGGAAGAGAGCCCGGACAAGACGGACGGGGCGGAAAAGGGTATAATATGAGGGTTGACGGATGGGTAGGGTGTACAATGCCGTGATCAGGGCGTGTGAAAGTCCCTGTGATTGAGTTGCTGAAGCAGGTGGCGGCCTCAGGATAAAGAAGAGAGAGGTTTGAAGACGAGAGTCAGATTTGCGAAGGAGGTAAAGAAGGAAGACAGGATGGACGGTGAAATTCAGTTCGGCGACTTTGGACGAGGTTATGCTTAGAAACCAACCGGGGGTAAACCTCAGCCCATCCAGACTGCTGCCTGGAAGTCCCTCCCGGATAGGTTTAGCTCTGCCAAAAAAGGCTTAGGGCATGGCGGGCGGGCTGAGGCGTAGTCTGTGCGGAGGAGAAGCACTCCCTGCTCGAGGTTGAGCATGCTAAGCTGCACCCTGTTGAGTACCAATATCGCTAACAGAGGTGAGAAAGGTCAATTTCTCGTTGCTCACCAATTTCTCTCTCATTCTCTCAATTCGCACCAAAACTCGCTCTAATTCCTGAACAGAGCCGCAATGGATTCGACTTCGGGCTTAGGGTTTCGGGTACCTCGACTATGACAAACAACATCTTCGTATCCCCACAAACTCCGCCATTACCGATACTTCCTCTTTCACTTGCACCCAAGTTCCATAACCTTTATGGTTCGGTTCATAAGAATGATTGACGGTTACAATTCTTCCCAGTTTTTGTGAGGCAGAACAATTTCCAGACATCTCATTGATCTCATCTCGAAGTCAAGCATAGTTTGAATGTTTTGGGGGCCGGAAACATAACCATTGCGTACCGACTGTCGTGGCCCTTTGCGTACACGACAAATGATACAACCTCCCTCCTGGTTTAGACGCGACCAGATCTCATGCCAGCCGTCATAATCATAGACACAGACGTAAAGGGGTAAAGAGAAAATGGTGTTGTTGATTGTATCACCGAACCGCGGATGACGTCGGGTTGCTGCTGGTTTCGCAGAAATGGCACAATCAGCATACTGAACCTATCGAAAACGCCTTGAGGAGAGTCTGCAGGGATCGACGCCCCGCCGCCGCAACTTGCATCTTTCTGATGGTCCGTGACTTGATTAAACCGTCAGCAATACAGTAGTAGTCACGGCTGCTGCGGTTTGGTCTGGTTTTGTTCAGTGCTCTGCTTCTGTTCCGTATGATCCTCGTGTAGCCATCTCTCGTCCATTGGCATTGACTAGCATAAAGTGGCCACTGGCTGCTATCCCATTCGCTCCCGATCTGCAACGCCAACAATCGAGACTGATGGTGTTGCACTCACACTGCGCACTGTACTTGAATTGATGCATTGCATTTCGACCCTCCACCTCAGCCCTCTTTGACGGCTGTGCCTGCAATGGCGTTGCGCTGCCTCTCTGCAACTCTCTTGATTGTATTGAATTCTTGGATTTTTGAATTTGAGCTGCATCAAGAGGATCTTGAAATGATTTGATCCACCACGTTAGGAATGGAGCTTGAGGTTGGTTGAGAGAACTCGACGACAACCAAGACATCAACCAGGGCATGCATGCATTATCGTCTCCAGACCCTTTGAGCAGCAGATAAACACACACAACTGAATCAAGGCATGATCGTCACAAAGAGAGATCCTTCCATGAATGAGGACACGACGACTCACACCGTACCCAGCTATCAAGCATCCTCGCTTATCCTCAGATCAGGAATGAACACCAGACCAAAGCTCTGAGTCTAAAAAGAATTCTCCTTGACTGGTCTGGTTCCTGTTCCGGTATTCATTCATACTGGCCAGTGGCCACCACCAACGCCTTCTCCCCGTCCCCATAGTGCGGACCCGCGGCCAATCGACCGGGTTCGTCCTCGCATTTGCTCCATGCATAGGGCTGCTTCTCGGTGCAGGGGTTGGCCAAAACGATTGTCATGTCACCGTTGACTCAATGGCCGGCGATTTCCCTTTCGGGTCCTAGACCGTGGACCCCCCATCTCTCAAACTGTTACATTGCATTCGCATTTCACCGCACTGCTAACCCCCAGAGGTCTTGTCCTGAAGCATGTGTCCCCGACTGAGGCCATTGTGCTAGATCCATCGGTTAGTGTCCGCCACAGCCAAACGATGCTCTTGAGAAGAAGCACTTCCATCGATCAGAAGAGTCACCGTTGCTGCCGGCTCTTGAAACTTGCATCAGTCTGTCTACAGACTATAAGTCTTGGCATGTCATTTGTGGAAATATGCAAAGGTTCTTTTCTGTAGAGGGGGCTTTCGTATGAAGCCATCGTATTGCCATCTGGACTAGGCCGCTGCCAAGCTTAGGAATTCTGTCATCCAGTCAAGAGACCAGATGCACGTACGCGATCAAAGATACATACTTTCGACAAAATAATCATCTCCTACGTACGTCTCCACGCAAGCGCGACACTTTAGCTAGCCCCTGCATTCGTTTATTCATCCCGCCAGGACTTTTTGTATGTATAATATCTTAGTCCTACTTCTTGTGCTGTCGTCAACTTTGAAAGGCCCCTACCATGGGCCAATGGGAGCTTACTTTATCGAGCAGCCTATCTCTGACCGGGGACAAATTTGGATGCCTCGAGTGGTCAACCCCATTCTCAAGGCACCCGTATTTTTGGTTCGTAAAGGATACGTATGCAGTTTGGTTGGATAGCAAGGACTGAACAGTGTCACTAGCCTTTCTGAAACGGATTGTTTTCTTTTCACTTATCCCTGTGTGACTGGTTCCTCGACGGTCCTACTGACGGGGCTGTTGTTTATCGCGGGTTTGGGATGACACAAACAAACTCGACGAACTTTCGTAACGAGCTTATTTGGATTGTTTGGTCCCCTTGTATAAACAAACCCATGATCAAGGCACCCGAGAATTGGGACCGTTTACTGGCCAATGTTTATCAGTTTGATTGTCTTTGAATACTGAATCCCGTGACGATCGTATACTCGCTCTGATCCAAATCTTTTGTACGCCGTTGCCTGCCTATCTTTAGCCCAACGTTGAACACAATTTATATTTAGTAATATACAGTACTGGCTCATATTATCTCGCGACCATGGATCTTTAAGTAGTAGTCTCTTTCGTTGGCAGGTAGATCAGATAATTTCCCTCGGCAACATTGGATCCAGCGTAGATCACGATAGATCGTTCAGTTGCTTTGGCTTCCGGCACGAACCAAAGTTTGGTACTGACCTAAACGATGATTATTGTATTTATCTCACATATTGAGTATTCGAACAAGATATTATTAAGTGATACATTTGCTGCCACAGCTGATCCTGATTCAAGCGTGATTAGATTTATAATACTATTGTATCCTCGGACGGTATACAACATTATACGTTTTACTTCACCATCTGAAAACTCAACAATGAGACGCAAAAATCTCATCAAAACTGCAGTTTAACTATGGTGCTTTTGTTTTACCTTACCAGACCTTATTGGATGAGAAATCAATATCATATTTCATACGCCAGCCAAGTCCCAGAACACCAGATACTCGTCCAACTCTATCTCAACTTTACAATCTAGATGTACATAGGGCGTTCCGGGTATTCATCGTACTCGGGGATAGGAACAAATGGCGCCCTCAAATCACCCTCAGTGAGCGGTGAGACCGCCTGAGCGCGGTTAATTGGCGATCTTGACCTGGACGACTTAGCACGCCGTTCCCCTCGCAGCGCTGCGACTCTATTATGGACTGGAGGACGCTCGCCATCTACAGGGTCTGGCGCAGGGCGAGGAAGACGATCCATTACGTCCATTCTCCCGCGACGGGCATGGCGGCGAGGACGTCCCGAACGACTGTTGTCAATGTTGTCCCGAGTACCCTGTTGATGTTCGCTCATTGAACGGACACTGCCATTGTTGCTGAGGGAAGCTTGAAGCTCGCAAGGACTAGGCTCTGCGCCATTGTCGTGTGGTACCACCTTTGGACTTCTGCTCACTGCATGGGAGCTCTCGCTGTTTTCGAGAGAAACCTGCAATTCGTAAGGACTGGGATCCGAAAAGTTGTTGTTTTGGCGGTTAGAAGGGGACTGGAGATTCATCAGCTCAATTCCATCTCTCCCATAACTTACCTGCAATCGGGAAGGCTGGCCAACAAAGCGAGCACGATGAAGTCGCCTAGCGTATCCGTAAGAAGGAATCTGCGAAGATCCAGGTTCTCTCTGCTGCGGAGAATGGTAGCTCATCTGATCCTGTGCTCGATAGCCATCAGGCTGGTAGGATCTCTCAGGGGCTCTCACCGGACGTTCGTTCAGACCCCCACACGAGTAATCCGATGCCTGCGTCTGTATTGTTTCCTGAGAGCTTCCAATACCATAGGTTGGCTGTGTGATGAAGTTTCCGTAGTTTCGACAACCGCTGTCCCTTTGATGTTCGTCGCACTCGCGGCATGATCCAGTCATAGTCGTGTGAATTGTGATTTTGCAATGAGTACCGCTAGGGTACAGCCAGTCGTACAGCGAGAAGCAGGAAAAGCAACCATCCACCCGATCCTGCCAACAGCGCTCCTTACAAATGAGGCTGTTGTGTCGACAAGACGCGTAGTCGTAGACGTGGTACTTGCACATGGCGGGCAAAGGTATGTTGATATCCGAAGTAGAGAGGATGCTGTTCAATATGAAGAGGCGCGAAGATATACGCCTTTGGTGTTTTGGGATTCGTGTTCGTCGTCAACTGTAAAGTTAGTTAGAGGGAATTGTAGTAAAGGTGTTTCGAAAGTCAAAAGAAAGACATGAGTATCTGAGATGATTTATACCCAGTCTTCTGATGAGACCATGGAGTATCCTGATGGTCAACAATTGTACAAGAGTGATGAGAATCTGGACAAAGCTCTTGTGCATTATCTTGTTCTACAATACCAAAAGAACAGCCAGACTATCGCAACAGAACTTAGAGATAAATGCCTGCAAGCACTTCTTTGTTCATCTATTATGACAACAAACAAACCCGCAGTACAAATACAATGGGATCGCACGCACGTATCCTGCTGAACAACTCATCTTGATCAGTTTGTTCTGTATCAGTCCAAGAGACGTATCTCATCATTCTAAAGCAAATCACCTTTCATCGTTTTCTCATCATGTCGCTATCTATCCTTTTCCCCTGTTTCGGCCGATTCATCAAAATGTCTCCTCCTGTCGAGAACCAGGCTATCATCGTCGCTGGACGACGACAAGAATATTGCTCTGAGCCAACATCAATCTCCCCTAATCCAAGTGGGCAAATGAAAACACTGTCATATCCAGCTAGTAAAAATGACAGCTTTGTTCCGCGAGCTCGGGAAAATGCTCGGTACAAGATCAACGAATCTCGCCCACGAACAGCATCAGTCTTGAGGCAGGTTTGGCGGTTGGTCTCCGGTACGTCTTCCTCTGAATCTCCAGCTCCCAAGACCGAACCAAAGTATGAGAATGACTCTGATACTTGGTCTACCATTGCTCTGACAAGCCCCACCAATGAAGGTAGGTACAGAGTACCGCAACCATCACCATATCCCGAAGACCGACGCGGAAGGACTACTCGTCTTGACGAGTCTCGAGTTCAGTCCTACTGGGACACCTCCTTCTTTCCCAAAATCCAAGTACCCTCCGCCTCCAATTCAACTAGCTGGCCCATTGCTAACGATTCTGAGCCTGGAGAGGACCTGGGCATAGAGGTGGTTAATTGGAACCATGGGCCATGCCGAACTGTGCGCATAGTTCATAATGACCCACGCCAAGCTGTGCAGCCACAGGCTGCGATCATTGTCGACCCTTCAACAGAAGATTTCTCATCAGACTCAGAGAGTCTTGTTGCTTCTACTCATGACTCCTCCTCGGTTCTCACATCTAACTCTGAAGATGAGACCTACGGAGAGGAGGAAGAGGAGGATATCGTTGTGCAAGTAAGGCGAGTGACTAGAGTAGGAAGAGTCACTCTAGTCAAATTGCCTGAACTCAACCGAAACCAGAAAGAAAATGTGGAAGAGAGGCGCACGCCCTCCATCGACCTGGCTGACTGTTCAATTGAGAGAGATGATGCGCAAAGCCCTGCCTCGATCAGTCTCAGGGTGAGGAAGTTGTGCTAGAGAAATGGAGATGTGAGCTGATAACGTAGAGGGCTGGACCCCTGGTTGTCACAACTCAGGAATCTTGGTGTTTGAGCTGGACCTCGACTAAGATGTTATGGCTGGTTCATAATTGGTATGGTATTGTTCAAGTCGTGGTTCTGGCATTTCTAGTAGGTTCTCTGTTAAACCTTTTGTTTCATAGACATGTCGTTTGATTGTTCTCGAATCTAGGCTAAGCCATCTCTTTCAATTTATCTCTCTAGGGGTATCTTGGGAATTTCCCTTCTCTTTTTGTAATGTGATCTTTTAAGCCATATTTAAACATGCGCCCAACCTCGCTCAACAAGAACCTGCATCTCATTAATCAGACAAAACTCACCAGGCTCTCTCCTCCCCATGCCCTCCTTCTCCCACGCCGCCACCCGCTTTCTCACCACCCATGAGTCAAAGGGCGCTGACACCCATCGCATAACGCGGTTGATCCAGAGACCAGAGAAAATCTGCCACGTAGACACCCAGGCACCTTGCTCAGGATGCACGGCCTTGTATGCGGCCGAGTTGTAGCCTACACGAACGTGTGGGTTGAGATATACGCCCCGTGTTTTTGTGAGAGGGTTGTCTGCGTGAATTAGACAACACTCGCAGCCTTCGAGATGATGTTCTGCTAAGGAATCTGGAATGCCGCGGAATCGTAACTTCGAGGATGAAGTGAAGGGCTCAGTAGGCATAGCAACTAAGATAGTCAATGACTGAAATCTTGACTTAGGAGTGTCAAACGAACCGATTCCGTTCCAGCAACTTGCGACAGGCACAGCATCAACATGATTAACGAGCGCATTCCTTGAAACGCTCGATTTGAAGTAAGGCCATGTGTGCATCGCATGCGCATAGCCAGAGGTATCTCTCAGCGCGAATGTATCATAGTACTCTGGCGGTCTCGAGAAGTCCAACGAACAAGCCGCAGCGTAATCACCGCCATTGGTACCCAACAGCTTGAGTATATCTTCGGTCTACAATTGTATGAGAAGTTGTACGCCCGCGATAATAAGTGACATACCGTAAAGACAACATCATTAAGAAAGAGAACCTTGTCGAAATGCTCACCCTTCTTCTGCAAATCAATCAGGTCCTTCAACGTCCTGTTTCTCAACTTGGCCAGAAACGGTATTCTTCTCAACTCGCGCTTCCCTCTCGGCGTATCGATCCAGCCTTCGCCTTTGTCCGGATTTTCAATTTCGTCTTTATGTGTCGTATCTGACATGTCCACGCGATGTGGCACGCCCATATTCTGCAGCTCCAGCGCCATCTTGTTCAGTTCGCGCTTTGTCTTGTCCCAGCTCCCACTCTCGTACACACTGACAAAAACATTGTCTTTCCCTAAGGTCTTGGAGAGCTCTATCACTGCAGGGGCCCAGTGGTCCCGTATCACCCGCTCGTTGTTGAAGTGCATGCTGGCAATGTAGATTCGCTCCGGGGGCTGCGAGAGCTTCGGAGCAGGCGTGCGGTCGGCATCCAGAAGGTTTTTGTGGATACGAAGAACGTCGAGGATATTTACGAGGACCAAGAGGACCAGAACGATCTTTGGGAAGCGCGAGCGGAGGAGGCGACGGAAGTAGAGGCGGTTCGTACGGGAGACCATGATTCCTTATTCGCGATGATGATGACAGCGAAGTAGCATTGTAATGCCCGATTAGTGTTGAAACAGGTACAGGTATACCGTGCGACGATTTGGTAGGAGGAAATTCGAAATATCATCGAAGAACAAAAATCATGATTGAATTTGACTGATGTTTAAGAGAACAAAGTATGTATCCCTTGCTTACCTACCCAGCAGGTAGATCATGTCAACTATTGGAGTACAGTAAGTTGCAGTCTACTACCTACAGTACCCATTTGGGCTCAGCCTCTTCTTGGCCGATAGCCCGCCCTACGATAGCGTCATAGCAGGGGTAACTCTCACATGGGGGGTTCTTGTACCAACTATTTTTGCGTATCATACAAGCAACCTGTATAGGTATTTATAAATACACGGATATCATTGAGCTATAGGTACCACGATATACTCTGGATCTATAAGTGCCAGGCCATGACTCACTAACGAGGATCCGGGGTACATATTTTAGTCTGGTAGTTTACAGGGGCCCAAAGCTCCCCTACCAAAACCGGCCAAATCATTTCACTTAATAGATCGCAACGGACATTTTAGTTCTTCCATGATCAATTCGTTCAAGTACTTTGAGGAATATCAGGCTAGCTTCTTTATACCTTCAACATTTTACATCGTCAACAGGAAATTAAGAAATTAGCTTCGTCAAGTACTAATGGTTCGTTTCTTCATTGAACCCTAGCATTTCTTCCATTGATCGAGGCGCAAGAGAATCCACCATGGAATTCACGCAAAATTCCTTGGTCCTCCTCTTGGATCTCAATCCAATAAACCACCTACGCCGCCATCTATTTGGCAAAGTGCAGGTCATATCCGAGCCACTTCCTTCGGAGAATAGCCTCGACAGAGAGGCCAGGGTAGCCGTAGGTAAGGGGCAGGAAGAAGTACCAGCCAGCGATGATCAGAGTCAAAACAACACCACAAGCGATCCAAGCGGGAACCATGCTCTGGCCAGAGAATCGCTCACGGGCGGTGACGTGGTGCCTAGGGCTGACAGGGCCCTTCTTGTCCTTAATAGTGATCTCCTCGGCAGGCTCCGAGTTAAAGATGAACTCGAGAAGAGCACCGGCGACAAGACAAGAAGCAAGGTGAGCTGGAAGGTAATGATGCAAGAAAAGCTGTCGTCCCATGAGGAAGAAGGGGAAGTAGTGGGTAGCCCAGGCCAAGAAGAAGAAGCCGGTAGAGTTATACAGGCGAGAGCGGGTGCCTTTTGAGTCTGTCAGTGTCAAATTCATGAGGTAGGATTGCGACATCACTTACGGCGATCTAGAGCATCAACTCCACGGCGCAGAGAGACCTGATCGGCAAGAAGAATGCCAGCGTACACAGCAAGAAGACTGCTGGCCAACCACCAACCGACGGGGTTACCAAGGAAGTAGATCTGCTGGCGGGTCTCGCTCTGAGTCCAGAAACTAACACCGCGTAGAAGGAAAGGCCATTGGTAAGGATGGCTGGCATAGGGGTGGCTGCTAGTGAGCTTGCTATTGTGGTAAAACATGGCACGCTGAAGCTCGAACCACTTCTGAAGGAATGGAAGAGATTTGACCTTGCGCTCGGGCTTCTGGCGACGAGGGTGATCGACAGGAAGCGAGGCAATGTCCTCGGCAATCCAGACGTTAGAGCTGGGCGCAATCTGCTTGTTACCGTTGATCTCCTGCTGCTTATAGCCCCACTCAGGCAGAGGCTTAGTGTGAGTCCACATAGCAACCTTGCTTGGGTTGTGGATGAGCTTGAAGTGACCAGCAACCGACTTGAAGTTTTGGTTCTTCTTGCCATGTTCGAGGCGAACCTCAAAGAGGGTTTCCTTCTCGCGCTTGCCGAGAGCTTCTTCAGGTGTAACAGCTGTGAACTCCTGGTTGGTGGGGTAGTAAGGAGAGGCAACATCGTGAGAGAGAAGGATCTTGTCAGTACCAACGTGGCGAAGGCGGACCAGGTCATGGTTCTTGACGATACGACCAGGCGTCTTGTTGTTGTCCGCAGGCCAGATCTCCCAGTAGTTGTTGGTATCGTTGTAAGGGTAACCGGTGATCTGTTGACCCTGGCTAGAAACACGGCCGTCATCATATCGGAGAGGGTAACGGTCCTCGTGACTGTGGAGGTAGGTCTTGGTCTCCTTGTGTCGAATAGTGATGCTGTCGTAGTACTGGATGTCTATCGCATTGGCCAGCATGACGTTATCGCTGAGGGTCTCCTGGAATTCGGGTGTCATGAAGTCGTCACCAGGACCGGATCGGTAGAGAACAGCGAAGTGAACCTGGAACCAGAAGAGGTAGAACAAGAAAGGCATGATGATCAGGCCAAAAGCACGAGCAGCAAAGTGCTTACCGAACTCTTGCATACTAATAGCACCACCAGGTCGGTTGATGTTGAGAAGATCCCAGAGATCGATAACGACAGCACAGCCAATGGTAACGAAAGCAAAGACACCGACGTACTTGACCGAGATATCGCAAGAAAGAGCGAATCCGGTAAGGATAAGCCATTTCCACCACTTGCGGGAGAAGGGCTCATGTCGAAGCTTGTACCACTTGATGTAGAAGAGAAGACTGCAAGCCATGGCGAGAACCAGAGTAGCATCCAAAAGGATAAGTCGGGTCTGTCCAATATGGGCGTTGTCAAGAAGAAGAAGACCGGCAGCGAGGATACAAGCAGGGAGACTGTAGCCAGACTCCCACATGATGAGGTATGTAACGGCCACGGTCAGGGCGCCAAGGGTAGCGGGCAGAGCTCGGAAGGCCACGTACGGGACCTTATTCGCAATGTAGGAGTCACCGATATTGTCGAAGTGGAAGTGGCCATCGTAACCGACTAGCCAGCCGACAAAGGCGAAAAGAAGCTTGCCGAAAGGAGGGTGGACATCGAAGAAGTAAGTTCGTTCGAGGTAGTAGGAAGCGAACTGTAGGCCCAAGTCAGCCATTGTACTAGATGATTTGAATATTGGATTGAAAACTAACCTTTCCAAAGTGCACCTCGTCGAAGACAACCTCGTTAGGGTGGCTAATACCCCAGAATCGAGTCACGAAGGACAAGACAGTGATGATAGCAAGACCAATCTTGTACTCGGTCTCGCTCTGGGCAGCGGCCCGTTGAGCACCGGCTTTAGCAAGCTTGTCAAGCTCAGGGTTGGGATTGAAAGACTCTTCAGAGGGTTTCTTGGATGGCGCGCCTCTCTGTCGCAGGCTGCCCTGCGCAGGCGAGGAGCTTCGAGCCATGATGGATCTCGGTTGGCTATACGATGCGATTGTTAGTTAAGGAAGGCTTCGGGCATATAGTTGGAGTAGGGGAAGAGAAGTTCATGACTTGCATCAAGTGTTGTACAGTACAGTATACCGTACCAAACTGCACGCAATGGATCAAACACGTCTCACAAACGGCCCAGAGGAATGGCGGATCTCAAACTTACCTCAGGGGTTTGATAAAGGTGCCCTGAGTTACACCAAGAGATAGGTAAAGAAGAGCAAATGGAATAGGGAAACAAAGGAGTGAGAGAAGGATAGGGAGAGGTATGCACAAATAAGAATTGCGCACCTCTGAAGATTGACAAAAAAGAAGAAAATGGAAAGGAAAAAGGGGCGGTTTGATAAAATAGGAATAAAAAAAGAGAAGCCTCCCTTTGGAAGAAGTTATTGAGGACAAGATCCAATCCAGCGATGGGACGAGACGGGAACGAGCTACTAGTCTCACTACCTAATTACCGTCGAGGACAACCTGGCCAGCTTGCCTCTTCTTTTTTTCTTACCTTAGCTCAACCCCCCTGTCCAGTCCTTTGGGGATGGACGCAGGGGTACGGAGCGAATCGACTGGATTCATACCCCACTCATTAAGTAGCTCTCAGCCACTTGACAGCTGTTGCTGCTAACAAATTCCATGTCTTTTTAGGGGATTCAATAGGAGCTATGGGCCCAATTACGCGGCGTTTGAGCTCCATGGGTTGACCCACTGTGACCAACTTTCAGCTTCTACCAATGGAAAGATGGAAGTTGCCTGTAAAGGCAGGACAGGGCTGACTGAGATGGACTGAGATCATGTTTAGACATAGAGATAAGTATTGAGACAACAAAACAAATACAAACGTTCTGTACATCAACACATGCAAGATCGATGCCATGTTTTCCATGGATCGCGAGAGAGGTTCCTACATGCTTCATCTCGTTCATACCTTAGTAGGTAGACTGCTTTTCTTTGAAGCCCGATCCAGGCTCGACACACAGATCCGGGAAGACCATGTGCTAATCTCAATCTGGGGTTGAATAAGACTTCAATAGACACAGTTTGTGCTCATTATTTTACCAAACAACCGTTTTCAAGTACCTTTTGCCTGTACTGATCGATTGAATTTCTTGACAAAGGCTCCAGTGTATTGGATCCTATTCGCAAGGTTACAGCCACCAACTGCCGATCATGAAACAAAGCCATGACTTCCTTATGTGTTGTTTGCCATGTCAATGGTATACGCAAAGAAGAAGTACCTCGGGGCCATACAAACAGACATAGGGCATTATCAGAATACAGAGAGTTACTCTTTCACAATCTTAAGCTAGGTTTGTCAGGTGACTTTATAGGAATGGTTTCATACTATAATACAATCACAAAGGCCATTCGTCATCTGAGGTTCTTATACTGATAACCAAACTCATCTCAAGCCACGCCTACATCATGAAAGTGAAATAATATTCTACTCGCTGTTTTGGACCTTTAGATCAATTCTGGGGGGGAGTCTGGCGGATGACAGAAACGCTGGTCCAAGTTTCACACTGTAAAAATAAACAGCTCAGGAATCATGGTCTAAATAGCTTAAACTGATGTACTAATTCGTCTCATGTTTCCCGCGGCCAATGTTTCTGATACCTGAGGGCTGTGTCCGGAGGGCGTAATGGGAGGGCGTAATGCGGGGCATTACCGTAAACGTCTTCAGATCTCCATACCAAAAGTCAAGCCGATCAACGGAGCTCAGCAGCAGTAATTAACTGATTCAGTGTACTGTAGCTTGTTAGCTTGACAATACAGCCAATGACCAATTCCAATTGAATTCTCTTAAGGTGTGTTATGTGTCTTAGTAATAAGCCTCGGGGGTCCGCTTCCGAATAGTCACCGAACCTCCGGGAGCTCTCGTTCAAAACATGGCATCTGAACCCTTGTCTCAACTCTTGCTTGCACTTAACTGACTCTTGAACCCAATTTCAGACAACTTTCTGGCATCCCCATTTACACTAAAGGTACGTCAGCAGCTGTCAATATCAGTCTGTGTTCTGCAATGTCTTTCCCTCTCGTTGTTCGTAGAGCTCCCCGCTTTATCGCTTCGTCCCTTCGGACAGCTCCTCGTCAACACGCCATTGTTATAACAGCAGCAAAGTTCACACGTTCAAGCAGACACCAATCTACAATGTCTTCTGATCAGCAGATTGTCTTCACCAAGAACGCCCCTGCGGGTAAGTTGCTCATACTCTTGATCTTTACAACCCTTATACTGATGGAATCCTAGCGCTTGGCCCATACGTATGTTGAAGCTACCCCTCATTGACAGAAACAATCACTCATCAAATTTCAAACCAGTCTCAAGCCATCAAGACCCCCAACATGATCTACTGCTCTGGCCAGATCCCTCTCACTCCTGAGGGTGAGCTTGTTCAGGGTATCACTGAGCAGACTCGTCAGGCTTGCAAGAACGTCCAGGCTGTCGTCGAGGAGGCCGGTTCATCCCTTTCCAAGGTCGTCAAGACTACTGTCTTCATTTCTGACATGTCCTACTTTGCTGTTAGTCCTGCCAAAACATCGTTACTCTTCCATTTACTTACCCATTGTAGGAGATCAACACAGAGTACGAGAAGTGGTTCTCTCACAAGCCAGCCCGTAGCTGTGTCGCTGTCAAGACTCTCCCCAAGAACGTCGATGTTGAGGTTGAGGTCATTGCTCTTCCCTAGATGCCCGGAATGGACAAAAGAAACGAATGGTGACCATATAGAACCCAATAAAAGAAAGTATCGCGATCAGTAGGGACCCATGGAGTTTGCCAACCTGTCGACTTTCGCTTGCCCTTTTTGGCCCCCTCTACTTTTCAACGTCTATTCTCCCAACATACCTAGGTGTTCCTGAGGCAAAGATGACTTAGATATTAAGTGATACTAGGGAGTCAGGTGGGAGAATGAAACACAGCGAGCACGTAGACACAGTTGAAATTGGTGGATGTGATTTCTTTCATGAATTAGATCCTATCTAGTCCCATGACAAATGGTTCAGCTTCATTCTACAACTATGTTGGATCCCAAGGTCTAATTAAGCGCTCCACAGAACAATCCTGCCATCGACGCCGCTTGCTGTAATCTTTGTCAGTTTCTAAAGCGTGATGTAAACAACTTTGCGACTTACTGCTGAACTTGGTGACACGATCACCAGAAATCTCAAAAGGCCTAACAGTGCTGATAGTGTTTTGGTGGGTGGTTTGAAGCTGAGTATCATCTTTGGCCTTACCCTTGAGATCCATCTGCCTGAACATGTTCAGGGCAGACTCCTCACGGTGCTCGCCCAGACCGGTGCGGCCCTTTTGCTCGATGGGACCAGCCAACTGCCAGCCGCCCTCACCGCCCTGGAAGCGAAAGGCCTCGCAATCGTAACCAGCGGCGATGATCTCATCTTCGCTGGTCCAGATCAGGCTCTTGAAAGGAAGCTGCTGAGTAGAGACGGTAACAACAGCACGAGGGGGTTGCTCGGGGCCAGAGGGGTAAACGACAGTGATACTGCTGTCGTGAGCTGCAAAGGCAAGGCTATCTCCGCTGGGAGAGAAAGAAACCGAGTGCACCCATCCGGCCGAATTATTTAGATACTCTCCACACACGGTGTTGAATGGAAGACGCTCGCCCCAAACTCCGGGTGGAGGGCGAGCGTCCATACCCTTGATGAAGGCAGAGAAGACTCGCGCATGAGCATCGGTAGATCCAGCGGCCAGAAGAACTGAGTTAGGGTGCCAGGCAACACTGGTGATGGTGCTACGGATAGGTTTCTTCAGATGCTTGGAAACCCACCAGTCGTTCTCCTCCTCGAAGTAGCAGACAGCAATGACCCTGTCACCGGATCCGACGGCAAACTTGTTCTCGGAGGGAGACCAACGCACAAAAGTGGCGGCTCTGCTGATTCGAAGAAGGACGAGAGTTGGTTTGTAACCTTCAGGGGAAGGTTCCCATACAATAGCGTTACGGTCTGATGGTAGAAGATGAGCCAATGAGCTAGGATATGATACAAGTGGTAGCTGTATGCAGACTGACCCTGAGAGCATGTAACAATACGCCCGCTGTTAGGGGCAATATCAACACCAGTGACTGTCTTGTCGTGGCCCTTGAGTGAGTCCTTCAGCTTGAAAGCGCTGCCAACCTTGCCATAGAGCTCGACAGAAGTATCCCGAGCGACAGCAAGGACAGACTGATCGGCCGAGAAGGAGTGGTCGGCGATGGGGTTGTGAAAGAGGTGATGAACTTCGGGGGCGCCCATGATGATGGTATTTGCAATAGGAGGAGCTCTCTACTATCGCTTCAAGTCGATTGAGAGTATGAAGGTGTAAGGATAGACTCGTAACGTTCCGGCGTTAATGTACGTATTGTGATTGAGTTGGCGGTGGAGGTGGGGGTTACGTACTATGTATGAGGTAGTGCTGAAGCTCCAGCGGACAGGATGAGCACCACCCAATGGAGCTTTGGTGGGCCACGGCGGCTGTGCTCGTAGCGCGAGGCTGGTACAGTCACCTCCATAGGTTCGGAAAAATCTCCATTCCACATCAACACCGCTGAACATCAATATCATTCACCGAACTGCGCCTGCTTGCATCGTCAGAGCATCGAACCAGGTGGTAAACATATAATTGCGTGATATCGATCGCAACGCATCCAACATCGATTAGAAGCTATCTCATTGAGTGCAACTACCACAATGGCCACTACAGCCACCGCGCCTCGCGGTCTTCAACCAAACTCATCCTTGCCGGCCAAGGTGCAACCTATTCCACCCAACCAGACGTCAGTACTTGTCTTTCATGCTACCATTGAACTTCACTGACTTTAGAAGTCTCTACATTACGAACCTTCCCTCTTCAAAAATCCAGAAAGACGATCTTCGAACCGCTTTGTACTTGCTCTTCTCGACATATGGATCCGTGCTGGATGTTGTCGCTCTCAAGACCATGAAGATGCGCGGTCAAGCTCATGTTACGTTCCGGGACGTGCAGTCTGCTACACAAGCTATGAGATCTCTGGAGGGACAACCATTCCTCGGCCGCGACTTGGTTGGTAGTCCGCTTCCCCAGTAAATGCTTAGGGTCTAACTCGATTCAAGAAAATACAATATGCCAAGTCAAAGTCCAACTTTGTGGCCAAGCTTGATGGCACTTTCAAGATACCTTCCATGAACGCAGGCGCCGCCAATGTTGAACAGACCGAACTGCAACAGAGCATCTTCAACGCGCCCCCTCCCGGATCAGCACCTGCACCTGCACCTGCACCTGGATCCAGCCTTCCCACGAAACCTACTGCGAACACCGATCAAGTTATGGAAGACGCCAGTACACCAGGCGATCGGGGACAGAAACGAACTCGTGACGAAGAGGATAGTGATTCGGATGTGGCGATGGAGGAGGACAGTGATGATGATTGATGAACCAATGGAAGGTCGGCCATATCTATGAGAGACGCAACCTAGACCCGTCTACTGCATTGCCATCTCTTTGGGTACCCACAGGCCCACGCAGCCCCCAACAAGCCCGAGCCATATCATGAGGTAGTTCGTCCGGTCGCACTCGAATTTGGAGATGGCGTCTCCTAACAAGCATGGGTGGACAAAGAAGGATGGCACGCCCGTGATAGGGTGATGCTGTGAGCAAGGTGTTAGTTAGGCCAGCCAATTTTGACGATACCCCGAATCATGAATTGACTTGTGCGAACAGCTCTCTTCTCAAGACTTACATCGGCCGATATGCCACCTACATTGCCGAGTGTCCGAAGACCAGCTTTATATTCATCAGGCACAAGACGGCGAAAGACAGTGTCAAGGTCAAACGAGGGCTCATCGGCGGGTAGGTTGCGTAAAGTGAACCATAGGCAAGGTACACGATATGTAGGGTGAAGATGAACTTCGTATTCCACCATGGCAATTTCTGGACGAGCCCGCTGTCTTACAAGAGCAGCCTGCATTTTCGTAAGACAATCTTGAATTTGAGAGGAACAATACAATGTACTGAGGATAGTTTACCTCATCTGCTTCTTCAGCATCTAGCATATCCTTATCCTCCGCCATTGATACATGATGGGTCCTCTTGTCTGAAAAGGAAAACCCGTCCAGGTCTAACGAAAGATCTCCATGGTCTAAGTCAAATTCGAGAGGACGTCTTATCTGAACATATGTCGTGAAACCTCCACCATAAGAAAAGTCGGTGCAGAGTGCGTTGCAGAGTCTGAGTTTCCAGCGTGCTCGCTCGGGGCCTAGTGAGGCCTGACAATATTGCCTGTCGAGATGATGGCATGCTTCAGTGAACTCTTCGGAGCTGAGCGAGGGAAAATTCTCTATGCTCATTTTGCTGTTTTATGTGCTGGTTAAGATTATGAACGGCGAGTAGGTATGTAGTTAAGTTGGGTATCACCTCCACGTGCAACTACAGTATTTTAGGTGCATTGGGCCCACGTTGATCGTGTTTAAATGTTCGCCGAAACCTACACAAGAAACGATAGGGCTACCGACGCTATTAACGTTTGACTAGATGTAGTGCAACGATGCAAACTGTAGGTACTCGCCATTTTCTACTCATGTGGTGCCTCAAAATAATAGAGAAATGCGTGATACGGAAGAAACAGAGTTCCTTCTTAGTAGTGCCTATCATCTATAGGGTAGGTATACATGGACCTAGTAGTTATACATAGGTAGATATACTGAGCACCATTGATCTAAAAATTCCCTGACTGAGTGCATGAGTCTAGTCTAATCTTTCATGCGCTTACATATACAAAACCATCTCGAATAATACATGTCTAATGAAACATTCTGACTGTTCTACAGCAAATACAATCCAAAATGTAAACGGAATGCTGGATCCAAGCGCTCGGGCCAAGGTGCTACGTAACATTAACACTACTCGGTGTGTACATTTTCCCGAGTATCAGTATCTCAATCGACACTTGTACACCCTGGTCGCGTGTCGTGAAGGCAGAGCTACCCCGAGCTCCTATTCCTGACACATGCCGTTTACTATTTTCTACGCGTAATATGTTTGAGATTTAATTTGGTTCATTATTGACAAGTGATACTTGCAATCTGTACATAATAGTCCTATTGTTTCAGCGGATCGTGCCTTCTTACCCTTTTCGAGTCATTCACGTACCTGCTTGCCTTTTGGAGCTGCAGCTCCCCATACCTCCTTCGCTCTAGTCCCACCTTGAAATACAAACGCCAAACCAATGATTCGAGATCCGTTCAACCTCCACCGGAACATAAACACATTTAATCGCCCGCAATCTCGAAACATTCCTTCGCCATCGCGGGTCGAGGCCGATGAAGTAGCTATGGCCTTCTCTATGCCCCGAACCGCCCCGGACTTCAATAGCCGTCAACGAGAGCTCGAAGACAAATTCTGGGGTTCTGGACAGAGATCCAGCAAGTCAGATCGATTACCGATGTACAAGGACAAACCCTATGCGTCGCCGTACGACGACGAAGACCGGCCATGGTGGAAACGTAAGAAGGTGCTGGGTATCATTGCCCTCATCTTTACGTTAATATACTGGTTGGGATCTTCCTCCAAGGCAACTAAGAAGAGAACCGTAACGACCGACTGGAGCTTCGCAGGCTTGTCCAAACACGATAAGAAGGTGGATTGGGATGACAGAAGAGATCGTGTGGTGGAAGCATTCGAGCTGAGCTGGGATGCTTATAGGCGTCATGCTTGGGGTGCGTTTGACTCCATACTATGGACAACTCACGTTGACTGACCAATGAACTCAATGCAGGATTCGACGAATTTCACCCCATAAGCAAGACAGGCGAGAACATGGCACCAAACGGGCTCGGTTGGATCATCATTGACTCCCTGGATACCATGATCTTGATGAACCTAACATCTCGCCTTCAAGATGCCCGCCAATGGATCTCGGAGTCTTTGACGTGGGATCAAGACCAAGATGTGAACACCTTCGAAACCACCATTCGCATGCTGGGTGGTCTACTCAGTGCACACTACTTATCCACCGAGTTTCCAGGTCTTGCGCCACTGGCGGAGGATGATGAGGGAGCTATTGGAGAAGACCTGTATCTGGAGAAGGCTAAGGATCTGGCTGATCGTCTCATGAGTGCTTTTGATTCACCTTCTGGTATCCCCTATGCAAGCGTCAATCTTCAAAAGTTCCAGGGTATCGAATCGCACGCCGATAACGGGGCGTCGTCGACTGCCGAAGCTACAACCCTCCAGCTCGAGTTCAAGTACCTCGCAAAACTCACAGGAGAGAAGGATTTTTGGGATCGAGTTGAAAAGGTCATGGGAGTTGTTGATGACCAGGGGGCCCAAGATGGCCTGGTTCCCATATTTATATATGCGAGCACAGGAAAGTTCAAGGATGAGAACATCCGACTCGGGAGCCGCGGCGACTCATACTACGAATATCTTATTAAGCAGTATCTTCAAACGAACAAGCAGGAGCCTGTTTATCGAGATATGTGGTACGACGCTCTCGAGGGTGTCCGCAAACACCTCGTCACCTACACATCAAAAGAGAAGTTCACCATTATTGGAGAGCGGCCTAATGGGCTGAGCAATTCCCTTAGCCCCAAGATGGATCATCTCGTGTGCTTCATGCCCGGAACGATGGCATTGGCGGCCACAGAGGGCCTCACGGAGGCCGAGGCACGCAAGCTTCCTACTTGGTCAAAGAAGAACGATGAAGACATGAAGCTGGCGCGTGAGTTGACGGAGACATGCTGGGGCATGTACAAATACATGGCAACGGGGTTGGCAGCCGAAATCACCTATTTCGAAATTGATAGTGAACCACCGGTTTATGGCAACCCTCGCCAGGGGCCAGCCAACTTTGACCCAAGCCCAGAGGCGGAATGGCGTAAGGACTTCACCGTCAAGTCTGGTGATGTTCACAATCTCCAGCGACCCGAGACAGTTGAAAGTCTGTTCTACATGTGGAGAATTACCAATGACAACCGATATCGCGAATGGGGTTGGGAAATGTTCAAATCCTTTATGAACCACACAGCTGTGAGGAACGGAGGAGGCTTTACGAGCTTGCGCAACGCCAACGTCGTGCCACCCAAGGTGCGCGACAATATGGAAAGCTTTTGGCTGGTAAGTAATGAATCTTCACGACAACATAGAGTGAGATGCTAAACATGTTGACCCACAGGCCGAAACGCTCAAGTATTTCTACCTCTTGTTCTCACCGTCGGATCTCCTACCTCTGGATAAAGTTGTCATCAACACCGAAGGACACCCGTTGCCTCGGTTTGATATGGGCAAGCTATTTACCACTGGATGGCAAAGACAGCCAAGGGATGCCAGTGGTAAGATTGTTGCCAAGACAGTCAAAATTGATGGCGATGGGAAGGAGGCGGTCATGCAGGATACCAAAAAGGTGACTTAGTGGATCGGAGCACTTAATGTCGTATCTGCGTGGATTGAAAGGTACAGCGAGACGATTTCCATCTTGGCCTTAGCATTCTTTATTGAAGCATGCTTTTAGCATTAACAAACAGTAGAATAAAGACAAAACCAGCGTTTTCTTCGTTATAATTTCTCCCGTGTCACTGTCACATTGTTCTTTTTGAACGTCAAACGAGATGAGACTGTTTTTGTGTGGCTTTGCAGCTGCCTTTCTCGTCCAAGCTTGAAGGAGCAACAAGCTAACACGGTTGTTACACATGCGCTAGATGATTATGGTTCGATAGCTTACGAGTGCTCATCCTTTGAATAAAAGATCAGGAGCCTGATAGTAATAGCTCCGCTTCCCCGTGTTTCCTCTATCTTGGCTGCTTGGCTCTTGAGGGCATGTGATTGCAATCATGACACGAGGATAAGAAACCCACACTGTAACATGATCGGAAGGGTTCTAGGCTGATACATTGAGTGATAACGGGCGGCTAACTAATCATAGAGGTGATTTGCTTTTTGTCGGAACCGAGAGCATGCAGGACAGGGAATCTGTCTGCATCTGGGCTGAGTGAGTGTGATTGACTAAAGTTAGTGGCTAACTGCACCTGCTAGAGATGGCTTAGAGGAACAGGGATTGTTGATACCGTTGTCTGTTGGCTTGCCTGTGAATCCGTGAGGGTTGTGTCCAGGCTTTAAAAGGTTATTCAATTGGATAATTTAATGGCGATTCTCATTCTTGAAGAGGCTCAATCGTAGAGTCTTACGCCTCGACTAGATCTATGCAGCTCAGTGGAGGTAGTCATTCCCGAAGGGGTAGCAGAGCGGGCGGGCAAGAATAGATTGATGCCCGCCCATCACTCGGTTGTCTACTCCAGAATCCAAAACCCAGCAATCTGGTCCAGGTCCAGGCGGTATCATCAGCGTGCGGGGCCCCAGCCAGAAGGCGTTATAGTGGGTGGCCCCCACAACGATAGCGTCACTCTCTCCACCAATACAGCACAGAGTTACAGTCCTAGGTAGCTTCTTCAACGCTTTGAGCGTTTGACAGCTCGATCTCAGTGGCGTCTAAGCCCGCCTGAGCTATTTTCGCTACTCACGGGCGTTCTCAAGTTCTAATTTGATTTTCTAGATCGTCGTGTCACTGGTCAGATTTAGATTGGATTCGATATCGGAGACCCTTTCGGAAGGATTGGGCTTGTTCAACGCCAAGCACGAATCCATACCTACCTACCTACCTGGGCCCATCCATTGTCACCGACTCGACTTGAATACCCGTATCACTGCTTGCTAATGCTAGGTAGGTACTTTCCTGAATGATAAGCCCACCTCCCTCACCTTCCTACTTTCAGGCCCTCCTCACGCTACTTACATCGACGTTACCCTGAGCTGCCTTGTTCCTCCTCTACGTTGCGTTGTTTAATTAATCTACATGCGAATCGTTAATCTCGACTAAGAGGTCTTTGAATTCCAAAACTAAGCATTCTACCTTGCGTATTAAACACTTATACTCTATCCGTTAACATAGTCATTGACCTACACCACTCGACTTCGACACTCCATCACTGCGGTTACTTTCGTGGCGATATGCCGACCGACTCATCATACTTACAAAGAAGATCAATATACCAACAAGCTAATATTGGACACCAAATGCAACCACACTCTCGTGCGCTCTGAAACAGCAGGAACAGCAACCACTAAATCACTGTGACTCTGACGAACACGACGAACCAGCGACCTTCGCCGACTAATCGCCTGCTCACAACATACACCTCGCACTCACCTCCAATCTATCCCAGCGCACATAGCAACGACGATTCTCAAGGAAGGGCCAGCTCCAGTCATCCCGCCGTTCGGGATCGACCAAGTGTGAGCTCGGCCCGGGCGCAACGCGCAAGCACAAGCACAAGCAAGGCCTCAAGAATGGCTCCTCACGATGTCGAGCGTGGTAGCATAAGCAAGATGAAGGAGGAGTCCCTTGCTCCCGGGAGCTCCTTCAGCATGCGCGAGCCTGAATATACCGACATTCTTCCACCGTCGTATTGGGGTCGCTTCGTAGATGGCTTCAGGCGCGACCAGCGGTCGAGCCTGTTCACCAACGACCCTCTCGGGCAACAGGAGGTTTCGGGAAGAGTGCACGATGGAGCGCATTACTATGATCTTCAGAGCGCTATGCTAGAGACGGCCAATTCTGGTCTGGCGAGAGAATTGAAAGGGCGGCATTTACAAATGATTGCAATTGGAGGTTCGATAGGTGAGTTTGTCAACTGCGGCTGCGACATGGCTGAATGTCAAAGCTAAGACATTTTGACGCAGGAACTGGACTCTTTGTCGCATCAGGAAGAGCTCTAGCAGACGGAGGTCCAGCGTCGATACTGCTGGCTTTCACTATTGTGGGAGCCATGCTCTTTTGTACATGCCAGGCGCTAGGTGAACTGGCAGTCATTTTCCCGATTGCTGGGTCGTTTTCATCTTGGGCAACCCGATTTATTGACCCTTCATGGGGTTTCGCCATGGGGTGGAAGTAAGTGACATTCTACATGCAAGGCTGGAAACAGGCACTGACTCAATACAGCTACGCAATGCAATGGTTGATTGTGTTGCCGCTTGAAATCATTGCCGCATCTCTGACACTCTCATACTGGGACGAAAGTCTCACTCGCGCCATTTTCGTCTCAGCGTTTCTCGTACTCATCATCGTCATCAACATGTTTGGCGTAAAAGGTTATGGCGAAGCTGAGTTTATCTTCTCTATAATAAAGGTCATCGCCGTCATTGGCTTCATGTAGGTCCTCTTTCAAACAATTACACCCATTTCCACCTAGGTCTGAATTGACATTCTTCATTTAGCCTTCTTGGTATTGTTCTCAACTGTGGCGGAACGCCAGACAGCGGTTATATTGGTGGCCGTTTCTGGCATGAACCTGGTGCTTTCAATAACGGTTTCAAGGGAATGTGCAACGTCTTCGTCACAGCCGCATTCTCCTTCGCTGGCACCGAGCTTATTGGTCTTGCCGCCGCTGAAACTGCCAACCCACGAAAGTCATTACCAACGGCTTTAAAGCAAGTGTTCTGGCGCATCACTCTTTTTTATATTGTTGCCCTTACATTAGTAGGGTTGCTCGTTCCATACAATGACCCCCGACTTACCAAGGGTACTAGTGACGCAGATGCAGCTGCGTCACCTTTTGTTATCGCTATTGAAGAGGCGGGTATTCAAGTTCTACCTTCGGTCATGAACGCAGTCATCCTTTGCGCTGTTCTGTCTGTTGGAAACTCGGCCGTCTTTGGATCTTCACGTACTCTCGCCGCTCTCGCAAATCTTCGACAGGCTCCAAAGATCTTTGGATACGTAGATCGTAAAGGTCGTCCGCTTGTCGCCATTGCTATTGCGAGTGCTTTTGGCCTCATTGCCTTCCTTGCTGATCTTCCCCAGCAAGGGGCTGTACTTGACTGGCTCATGTCCATATCGGGCCTCTCAACGATTATTACGTGGGGTTCCATCTGCGTCTGTCATATTCGCTTCCGCCGTGCCTGGGCCGCTCGTGGCCGCTCTGTCTCGGAACTACCCTTCCAGTCCCAAGTTGGCGTCGTCGGCTCATGGATCGGCATCACTCTTAACGTCCTTGTCATTATTGCCCAATTTTGGGTTGGGGCATTTCCCATAGGCTGGCAGAACTTGACGAGCTCTCAGGTTGCACAGAACTTCTTCCACAAATGGGTTGGCTTACCTTGTGTCCTGGCCTTTTATATGTTTCACAAGCTCTATTTCCGCACCACATTTGTAAGGACTCGAGATATGGACGTTGACACTGGACGCCGAGACTTTAACGTTCCAATACTTGTAGCCCAAGAGAAGGAAGAGCGCGCAAGTTGGCCGCGGTGGAAGAAGTACTATAAATTTATGTGCTGAACCCTTTCACATGGAATTTAGCTATTGAGACTGGGTTTGTATAATAACGAACTTTGAGATTTGGATTAGCACGGAGTTGGACGGGATGACATTGGTATCTAGCGATGGATATGATTTGCATTGGTTATTTTCTATATATATTCGAATTTGTCCATGTCGTAACTCTAAACTTATGTATTAACCTTCGGCATTAACACTATAAAGACGGACTTGATTGGTGTGACGATGCATTAGTAAATCGCTGCGAAATGCCTTCCCTTGTCATAACCTCAACTGCAATAAAGTGGCAGTCATAAGCACAAGTGTTCAGTCTCAATGACTCTTTGTACGAAGTTGTTAATTTGTTAGGCTGTCGGCTGTCATGTTTCTACTCAAACACCCACATCATACACGAGACAGTAACATAAGCGAGTAAGGCAAACAAAAGCGATTGGGATAAGAAACATCGTCATTCGAGGTAGCATACTGCTTTTCAAGCGCTGTTTTCGAGGGGGTAAGGGGTACTGGCGAACCGTCATAAGTCGTAAGTTGGATACGTGTACAGTTCATCATGAAACCCAATATCAAGACGATATGTGGTGTCATAGTGCAGAACTTATTTAAAGTCCGAGCGCCCCCCTCGACAAAATACTCGTCTCCTCTAAAAATCCCAAAAATCATCCTTCTTGGAGGATGCGTTTTGTCGTCGCGAAGGAAGGGGTTTCTCGCTCACGTCGCTCGCGTCACCATAAAGCCAGTCCCGGTTGGCTCCTTTCCGACCACCCATACCATCACCAGCAATATTGATCTTGTGCTTGTCTGTGTTCTCCTTAACCTCGTTATCGAGTGCGGTATTCGAGGCTGGTGTTCGTCCAGGGACCGGCCTGGTGTTCGTGGATGCGGTGCTGGCTAATTCGTCTGTCTCGCCATAAAGCCAGTCCCGGTTGGTTCCCTTTCGACCACCCATACCGTCACCAGCAATATTGATCTTGTGCTTATCTGTGTTCTCCTTCACCTCGTCAGTAGGTGCGGTGTTCGAGGCTGGTGCTCGCCCGGGAATTGGCCTGGTGTTGGTTGATTCATCGTTGGCCGTCTCGCTTGTCTCGTTGTAGAGCCAATCTCGGTTGGTTCCCTTTCGACCACCCATACCGTCACCGGCAATGCTGATTTTGGCACTCTTGTTCAGGGAAACACCAGAGGCGACCACATTGGGTTGCTTGCGTGTGGGAATTGGCTGGGCGACGTCTTCGGTCTCGCCATAGAGCCAATCGCGGTTGGTACCCTTTCGACCTCCCATGCCATCACCAGCGATGTTGATTTTGTGACTAGCAGTGTTCTCTACCGGGCGATTCTCCTTTTGAGTCGCTGGCGACTTGTCGTAGGTATCCAAGTGGCGATCCATCATTTGAACTGCCTTCTTGTGGCCTTCGTTTGTGCGCTGTTGTGGATGGGCTGGGGAGTTGTCGGCGATTTCAAAGTGATGATCGAAATCCTTTCCGCGTTCCTTTACGTTGGTAATGTTACCCAAAGGGAGCTCGTTTTTTCCTGCTTCTTCTATGTCAAACACTTGATTCTTATAGAGTCCGAGGCCCTCGTTATGAGCGTAGCCAGGGGGTTGGGTACTGGCGCGTGGCGCCTGGGGCACTCTCTCACCGTCGTCTGGAAGTTCGAAGTGTGGGTCGGCATCACGTCGAGGCTTGGCTGCCTGGTAAACGGGAGTATCCTCCGTAGCGTCCCTGTCCGTATCCCAATGGCGAACATCCTGTGTTCGCATTGTCTTGGACGGCTTCACTTTCTGGGGGGTCGTGAAATCCTCGAAAGACCATTGACTGTCGCGCTTGGTCTTGGGGAGGTCATCGAAATGTTGGCCTTTTTGAGGGCTGTCCTGGGGATCAGAACCGTCGGCGAATTCAAAATGAGAGTACTTCTTGGGGTGGGGCTTGATATAACGCTTTTTCGTGTGCTGCTGAAGCTCTACGGGCGGACGGTCGACGTCCTCCTGACCATCAAAAATGCGTGAAGGCTGGAAGTTCTTGCCCTGACCGCCCTTAGATGGCGACATGGCTCGACGACCAGCGCTTGGTGACGTGGGCTCGTCACCCAGAATCTCGGTGAACGATCGCTGGCGAGGTCGTGTACCCGCATAGGGAGAGACAACAGCGGCAGGCTCACCATCCTCAATTTCGTCCCGCGGGCCAAACAGCCTCAAAGATGCGTAGGGGTCACGTAAAGCGTTTTTAGAGTTAGTTCGGTCTCGCGCAACGGTCTCGTTGTGACTCGGGGCGGCAGTGCCCGCAGTCCTGATGCATGACTGTATAAATGCGATCTGCTCTCGGCTATCTCTAATAGGCCAGTTGCGGCCGGATTTTCCAATCACTTCAACTTGCTTAAGAAGCGAACCCTGGTCCCACTGAAGTCGGATCTGGACAATCTTGCCGGCTTCGTCGAAGGACACGAAGTGAGTCTGGGCAGATCAGCATGTAATTCAAGCAGGTGAAAAATGGCAAAGAGTATTTGCGCAGGTAAACAACATACGATAGGAAGATAGACGTCGCGAGCAGACAAAAAATTGTCGTCAAGACCAGGAAGATATGGACCGCCACCAGTTTGGAAACCGAGACCTGTGTCAATTTCTAAGACAATGACGTTTCCGCCATCGACAATGTTGAACACATCCTCCTTCTTCTTAGACACCTGCTTCTGAAGCCCGTTGAGATGTTTAATTATCTGTGTAGGACCGGCGAAGGTCGTAGTTGTAGTAACGTAGTGCAGAGCCGCTGTATCAGCCAGTAGTGACGAGCTGGGTGCAGCCAGGAACTGCTTGTAAGTGGCTGCCATGACGAGCACGAGGGGAATGCAACTTGTAGAGATTGATGATCGTTATTGGTGTATTAAATACCTGGTTGGCGAAGAAAGAAAGAAGACGAAAGGTCGCGAGTTCAGGAGACCGATACAGAAGAAGACGAAGAGAAGATGACAGTGAGAGGAACAGGTTGGGAAGAAGGCAGATAGATGAAGGGAAGTAAACACGGACGGATTCAAAACAAGCACGTGGAGGAAGGCACAATGAAGGCACAATACCCTTACAGTGAAGGCGGGCAGGATCCAAGTGGGCAAGTCCAATCACGAGTCTCAGATGGCAACTGCCTGTTAATTGACTGACGTTAGCTTGTTCGATGCGATGACCCCCTACCTAACAGGTACTCTTTACGTCCATTCACAAGGGGGGCAGTCTCCCTAATTTAGCACGAGGAATCTAGGATTTATTTTGATGGTGCAGTCTGTAACCAACATTGCCGGCCTTGGCTAGATCTGAGAACAAGATGGGGAAATGAAAGGGATGACTGCCCTGGTCAGAAGCGATGCACTTACACGATGTACCTACCATTTACAGATGATCACCATTCATGCAAGAAATCTCTCATGACAAAATTTGTCTTTTGAAGTCGTCGTCAATGCATCCAATGCTTCTTTGGCTCGTTATCAAGGGGAACCAAAAAGGGGGATTGAGTTGCGCCATGGCATCAGGAATGCCCTTCATGACCTTGCGATAGTTATAGTTACTCATAAGTTCCAAATATACTTACTGCCTACCTACTCCAGCGTGTCTTAGGAACTCTCGAAGTCAAATTTTATCGTGAGCTAACGGCTATCAATTGACCTCCAAACCCCTCTTGTTTACTCGCACGAATGTCGTTTGTCTGTTTGTTTGGTTTTGTTTGTTTACTGCCTACCTGGGTGGTGGATGAATATATGTCGTATTGGCACTAATAGAATCTAAGACGGGCCTCGAGTGCCCACTTCTTATATTAACGAGTGAGATCGATTTCTTAATCACAGGCATTGTTAGTACGGGACGCTGGCGATACCCCTCATCTGGGGTCGCTCTCTGAATACAATCCAACAGCAAATAGCAACGCGGTGCTCCTGACCCTCGTTGATGCATTATTCTCTATGCGGTGCTTAATTCTTTTATATTGCATGCTCACTATGCTCTTATCACTCCATATCATGATTGATTACTGTTAATTCAATGGTGAAACCAATAACCTATCTTAATCCTTTCCCAATCTGTAGTGGCCTCTATAGCTTGTCAGACTAATTAATGTACAGTACCTGAAAATACGGATCCCGACCCCGACCCCGACCCCGGACCAGGACCAGGGCCAGAGGAACACAGTGACACCACTCCACGGGCATTGTTTCAGCTTTTTAGCGCCTTTCCTCTTTGGGAGTTTCTAATGATCGGTTTCTCAATTGCGGCCAGCACCAGCTACTTGGCGAATGCTGAAGATGGTTGCTTTTAAAGTTGTTTTCACTTATGGAGTACCTTGGACTATGACGGTCTTTATAAAGGCTGGATCTGATCTTAGTCCAAGATCCTTAAATACGCGAAGCTCTGAAGCGTAGAAGGCGAACATGTACATGTGATCTTAGTCTGGAGGAAAAACATTGCCTTCCCTTCTAGCGCTTCACCCAGTCCATCATATGTGGCTATCCTTTCTGTTGATTTTGTCAACAATGATGTTATTATGTTCACTGTTGTCTCCATTGTTGCAGTTTTGCAAGGTTGTGGAGCCTGCCTCTTAATAACTTTGGGTTAAGAGCCTTGCTTTAATTGGCAATATTCTGTTACCGCGTATTGGGAGCAGTTGATCATGTTTTGACAGCTCGAGAACCGAGATTATTAATGCCTACCAAGGTATGTTCTACCTGGAGGTTGGTATGAAGTTCCTGTTTTTGAAGTTTGGACCAGACAGGCAATCATGATAACCAAAGCCACGCGATGCATTTCGTTGAGCAATGAAGGGGAAAAAACCCTCATCCAAGAAGGATCAGAGGAAACCTTCAAGACTGATAGAGCATTTGTTCTAATCTAACATACTAGGTACCTATGTAAGTATCCCTGTTATGTATAGTCTGAGTCCCTAAGCTGGCCACATCACCAAAGTTGACCTCAATGAGTGTTATCCAATGACGTGTAATGGCTGATGTGGCGGAGCTCGACGCCACACAAAGGTACTCGAAACAGCTGTCGCCTCACTGCTGACGTGCCTCGTAAGGAGCAAAGTGTCCTGCCTGCAAGTAACTTTGCATCAACACTTCAGCTGAACACGACTTCGAAACCGACATTATATCGTTTGCGAACCCTCTGCTACTCGGTAACCTTCGAATCCGCGAGATCCTCGCCTCGCCTCGCCTCGCTTCTTCATGATACCTTTACCTCAAGCTCCGCCGCAATGATGAGGTCCTCGATTTGGGCCGCATTCTCATGGCGCGCCCTCGTCTTCTCGCTGCTCTGGACAGCTGTGATAGCGAAGCAAGACAAGCCAACGGTTGACGTTTCTGTCGCCAAACACCCTCCCCTGAACTTGAATTACTTCGAGGATAGCGATGTCATCGTCTTCCAAGATGTCGAAGAGAGAAATATCTGGAGGTCCGAGGATGCAGGCAAAACATGGGCGCAAGTTTCCGACATCCCTGATCGAAGCGCTGTCTTCCTGTACCTCCACCCGTTCGATTCCCAAACCGCCTTCGTTCTCACCAAAGATCGAAAGCACTACAAGACCGAGGATCGTGGCAAGAGTTGGAGTGAATTCAACAGTGGTTCGATGCCTAGTGCATTCCAGCCGGATACTCTGGTATTCCACGCCGGCGATCCGAAGCGCATTATCTTCAATGGCATGAACTGTGATGGAATTTTCTGCGACGAAGAGACAACATATACTACCGATGGTTTTAAATCCGTTGATAAGCTACGTCCCAGCACCTCGGGCTGCTGGTGGGCCAAAGCGAACCGAGAATTCACCACCGGTGATGCCGAGCTAGACAAGACCAGAATTCTTTGCATCGTCACGGATCCTCTGAGTCTGTTCAAGACTAGCCAGAAGCTTTGCGTTTCCGACAACTTCTTCGCCAAGAGCAGCGGTGGAAAATACGATGAGTTTGAGCCAAGCTTGGATGGTCACCGCGACGTAACCGGCGTTGTTAGTGTCGCAGCAGTCAAAAGTTTTATTCTCCTGGCCTCATCCTCTGTCGGCAGCGACGAGATGACGCTCTTTGTCACAAGTAACGCTCAGCAATGGCACCGGGCCATGTTCCCGACAGACGACAGCCATGACCATACCCACAAGATCAACCAGGAAGCTTATACTGTGCTAGAAAGCACTAACTACAGCATTCAGGTTGATGTCATGACCTCCCACCCATCCACCCCCATGGGTGTCATTTTTACCAGCAATTCAAACGGCACATACTTTACAGAGAACGTCCCCTACACCAATCGCAATGTTAAAGGCAATGTCGATTTTGAGAAGATCAGCGGGATTCAGGGTATCTTCTTAGTCAACACGGTTGAAAATGGTAAGGATGTCGACGGAAAGAACGAGAAGAAGGTTGTTGTGACACAAATCACATTCGACGATGGCAGGACCTTCGAGCCAGTCAAGGCTGGTGAGGATCGAATTCACCTGCATTCAATGACCGACATAGACAACATCGGACGTATCTTCTCAAGCCCGGCCCCTGGTCTTGTGATGGGCAACGGAAACACTGGCGCTTCTCTTGGCGAGTTTGCCAGTTCCAACCTCTTCGTTTCCGACAACGCCGGCGTAACATGGAAAAAGGCATTGGATGGTCCTCACAAGTATGAGTTTGGCGACACAGGCAGCATTCTAGTTGCTGTCAGGGATTCTCTCAAGGAGGAAGTCGACAAGGTTTCTTACTCTTTGGACTATGGAGAGAATTGGGAGTCTGCTCCACTACCTAACGGTCTGAAAGTTCGACCTGTCATTCTGACAACTACCCAAGACTCGACAAGTCTTAAGTTCTTACTTGTTGGTGAGAAGGACAGAGCATACCATATGATTGCCATCAACTTTGAGGGTATGGATAAACGCACGTGCGAAAGTAAGGATATGGAGTCGTGGTACGCCCGTGCTGATGACAAGGGAGAGCCTACGTGCATAATGGGTCACAAGCAAACATACAACCGTCGCAAGAAGTCAGCAGATTGCTTCTTGAAGGCAGATTTCCGTGACCCTGAGCCTGTTATTGAGAACTGCGAGTGTACTGATGCTGACTTCGAATGCGACTACAACTTCCAGCGAGACCCTGAAGATAACAAAGTCTGCAAGCAAGCAGGGCCTATCCCTATTCCCGAAGGCTCCTGCAAGGACAAGGAGGAGACATTCAAGGGATCGTCTGGTTGGCGTCTTATCCCTGGAAACACTTGTACACGCAAGAGTGGCGCTCAGAAGGATGACCCAGTTGAGCGCAAGTGTTCCGATGGTGCCAGTTCAGGCGATGGACAAACCCCTGGCGCCCCAGCCAGCGGCGAGATATCGGTTAAGGAGAATGAGTTCGCAGATGTTGCGGGTAAAGATATGCAGAAATTCTATCTTATGGGCGACGAGTCTGGCAGTTCATCGGAAGAGGTTGTCATTGCCCGACCCATGGGTGAGAAAACGCTTGACGGCAAAGTTGAGGTGGAAAATAAGCTGTGGATTACTTCGGATCATGGCAAGAACTGGAAGCCCATACTCGAAAAGGAGGATATTCTTAACATCAACCCGCATACCTTTTTCAGGGAGGTTGTCTTCTTTCACACCAAATCCAAGAAGGTCATCTACACTGTTGACCGTGGCCATAGCTTCCATAGCTTTGAAGCACCCTTCGCTGATCCTGGTGCTCACATGAGTTTCCACCCAGACAAGAAGGACTGGCTGATCTGGATTGGCAACCGTTGCGACGACATCTCAGGAAGTAAGGATTGTTACCCAGAAGCTTCACTTTCTACCGACCGGGGTGACAATTGGAAGACTCTGCAGCGATATGCAACCAAGTGTGAGTTTACAGGAAACTCCGCGTTCAAGTTCCGCGCGCAAAATCAAATCGTCTGTCTTATCCACAAAGACGAAGATATCAAGAAAGACAAGACTATTGTCACTATCGAAGACTTTTCCCCTGAAGACAAAATTATCCACAACGGCACCGTGGCAGCGTTCGCGACTATGAATGAATTCATTCTTGCTACTGATGAGGTTTCTGCAGATGGTAAGGAAAAGGTCGGCCTACAAGCCATTGCTAGCATGGACGGAGAGCGATTCGAATCAGCTAGATTTCCTGAAAACTTTCACGATTCTCACTCGTCGTTGTACACTGTCCTTGACAGCTCCAACCATGCTGTCAACTTGTTCGTCGCAACCGATCTTTCCGAGGGCAACCGCCGTGGTTCTATCATCAAGAGCAACTCCAATGGCACAACATATGTCCTAAGTGCTTCTAATGTCAACGCTGATGAACTCGGCTATGTGGACTTTGAGAAGGTTGCCGGTCTTGAGGGTGTCACCCTCATCAACACCGTTGCAAACCCCGAAGACAAAAAGGGTAAGAAGACGATTCAGACCAAGATTTCTCACAACGATGGCGCGGAATGGACCTTCCTGGCACCCCCTACAAAGGATGTCGACGGAAAGTCGTATTCGTGCAGCTCTCTTGGAGATGGCAAATGTGCCCTTCACCTGCACCACTACACTGAGCGGGAGAACAAAGGTAGAACTTTCTCTGCAAGCACCGCCGTCGGTATGATCTTTGCTTATGGAAATATCGGTTCAAGCCTTGGCGATATCAAGGATGCCGACACTTTCATGTCGGCTGACGGTGGTATCACCTGGAGAAATGTCAAGAAGGGCGTCTGGACGTGGCAATATGGAGACCAAGGTTCTATCATCGTGCTCGCACAACGTGCTACTCGCGCAAACAGTGTCAAATCCAAGGCGGTCTCTTACTCGGTCGATGAAGGCAAGACTTGGACGGATCTTGAGTTCAGCAAGAAAGAAGTCACCATCCAAGATTTGACATCTATTCACAGCGGAATTTCTCGGAACTTTCTGGTCTGGTACCGAACAGACGACAAAAAGATGTTTGCCGCCAATCTTGACTTTTCAGGGCTCACAAATCAACCCTGCAAAGATGCAGACTATGACCTCTGGTCTCCCAGACATCCTCTCCAGGAGGACGACTGTCTCTTTGGACATAAGGCCAAGTATCTTCGAAAGAAGGCAGATCGCAAATGCTACAACCAAGCAAGCATGTCACGTCTGCGAGAATATGAAAATTGCGAGTGTACCCGAAGAGACTTTGAATGGTAAGTAACGTGGTTCGTTAGAAACGATCAACAACGACTAACAAGACGCAGTGCATACAACTTTGAGCCCGACAACCACGGTCAATGCAAATTGGTCCCAGGCCACGATGCTCTCTCACGTCAAGAATGGTGTAGCCAGCATCCTAACGAAACCACCTGGAATGGCCCTTCAGCATACAGGCGCATTCCGTTGACAACATGTCAGGGTGGTCAAGAGCTGGACCAGACTAACGAGGAGTGGCCCTGCGCGGGACATGAGGAAGAATATGAGCGTAAGCATCGTGCTTCTGGCTGGAGCATCTTCTTTGCCATTGTTATTCCTATCGGAGTTGCGGGCGCTTTTGGCTGGTATGCTTACCGCAACTGGAGTGGAAAGTTTGGCCAGATCCGTCTGGGTGACAACAGTGCCACCTTCGACAGCGAGCAACCTTGGATCAAGTATCCTGTCATTGCTATCTCGGCATTGGCAGCTGTGGTTGCTTCACTGCCACTTGTCCTGACATCCTTGTGGCGTTCTACCGCCGGTGTTTACGAGCGTGTATCGAACCGAAGCAGAGGCGGCAACTGGTCCAGACGATACACCACCCGAGACAGCTTCGCCCGAGGACGGGGTGACTACTCCATGGTCGATGACGATGAGGGCGAGCTCCTTGGTGATGATAGCGATGAGGAGGTCTAAGGGATGTGTGTGTGTATGAGCTATGATGGATCAGGGATCGGAACTGTATGATAACATGGTGTCTTACTGGGAGACATCTTTTTTTTTTATTGTTGCCTTAAAGGATGCAAGCGATGGAATATGATGGGGTTTTTTGTATACAAGTTGAGCACTGGTATACCGGAAGATATAGAACAGAAGGGGAGGCAGACATTACGGTATTATCCAGCCACATTTGCTCTTTTGGTTATCTATTCCAGACTCACCATTAAGAACTAGAAGTGTTCAATAGGGAGGCCTGCTGTGAAGCCGCAATTAGATGCCAGTAGTTGGCGATACTTTCACACAACATCCGGTATGGTGTAGTGGCTAACATTTCGCGCTCTCATAACTTGAGGGATCAGTGCCGCGGAGCCCAGGGTTCGATTCCCTGTACCGGAGTTTCTTTTTCCACTGTCCTTTTGCTACTCTCTTTCTCCAGCAATAGGAACTCCTTCTTTGCTTTTTGGCGTATATCATCTCGCCCGTCCGTGTCTGTCCGTCTGTTCCCGCCCCTATCCATCTATCTCGTTTGCAACGCACGGCTCGTGATATGGGTGCACATGGACCATCGGGGAGAAACAGAACTCAAGCCTGAGAAACGAGATAACTCATCATTGCAGCTTAGACCACTAGACCACTTCCGAGATTCTTCGTTTTCTTGTACCCACGCTTATGTCTGAGTTCACTCACTTACCCCTGGATAAACAAGCTATTGCTTCTTGAAGATCCTTTTTGCTTTTTATCAGCTTACATAGTCCAAGGTGTCAGTCAACTAAGACTTGCATGAACTGCCTATTCAAGGTATGCACACGCACACTGACGGGGATAAAGGGTAGACCTCCGGATATGGATGCTCGTTCCGGGCTACTGTTTTACGAAAATGCATGGCTTGCTTTTGGTGACATATGCCGGACGCATGGCAATCACATTTGCCATGTGATATATCCTTGTTGGCTGCATGAAAAAAAAGGATGCAAGTGCTTGGGCATAATATGTGGTATTATGAGAAAGCAGACTGGGGGAGGAAGCGCACCACGTGTTGGACAGCTTGACTTGTCACAAAAACAAGTCTGAGAGACAGGAATAGTTGAGAGAATGGGATTTAATACAGAAACACATGTAGCCGATAGCTTGGTGACTGTTACACATGCACACTTTATTGAGTTTTGATAGTGTGGCCAGTATCAGTGTTCAATTTACGCCATGCTTGCCAGCTGGCAGATTGCAACTATGGACAAAATCTATGTATGGGCTGGCACTGAATAGCAGCGAGCAAACAGGGACAAAATATCAACTCCCCAACTCCATCCAATGAGTACCTGAGACTGTTATTCTCAGGTGAAATGCCTGTATATATACTGAGCCATGGCAAGTTTGATGTAAGGAAAGGTCTATAATGGCGATTAAACATTTGGGGTATTTCGTAGAAATCAAATGCGACAAAAGGAATGTACAGACAGTATCGACCGAAGATTGAAAACGAATCGCTTTTCTCCTGCAACAAATGTGTGGCTTTGAGGCTTTGCTTTGGTGGCCAATCAAGACCGCCTGACTCGATTCCAAAGCCTTTTCACGGCACCGCTGTCGTGTTCTTGGTGATCTTCCCATTGATCAAAAGCAGCAAGTTGCCTTTCGATGCTCTGTTTAGGGTTTCCACCACGAGAGTATATGGCCGGACTTAGGGCAGGTTCGTCGCGGCTTGAACCCGCGTGGCTGCTACCCTGTTTCCAGCCATAGATCTGGTCCTCGCTTTGCCGAAGGTCCGGTCTCGTCAAGGTCATGCGAAGCGTCATCTCTCGACTTGCCACCGTATCCGGCATATATTTGTCCATCTTGGAATGGGAAGAGTGTTCGATACTATTCCTCACAGATCGATTATGATGTGCCCTGTCGAATAACTGAGGCGTCTTTGGAGAATCAGGTTCAGCTGCTGATGTGTCATCACTATATTTGGATGATCGGTCATCCTCCAGGAAGCTGCGCAGCCTGTCTTGTTGATGAGCAGTGTTCTTATTGAACATCCCCGTCTGAGGCCTCGATCCTCCGTCTTTGGAAAAGAACCCGAACTCGATAGCTTCGTCAAACTTTTGCGGTGATGCTAGGCATTCTCGTAGCTTCTTTCGAGCTTCAGGGTCTTGATAGTGAGTTGCGGCAGGGTCGATTGGGGATGCCAAGGGTGAAATCATACTCTGCCTGTTGGCAGATATCAACGACAATGCTCGAGCCCTTGACTTCTTGCGACTATGACCGAACGAGCCGACAACGGAGTTGCGCGAGACAGAGGGGGCAACAGCAGTCGGGGAAGGTGGAATTTCCTCTTGCGTGAGTCTGTCGCAGGCCATAGATGGTCTACCAAATGGTAGCTTATTGATAGATAAGTGACGACGAAATGAAGGCCTTCGGCTCTTGTTTGGAACAGGAACCTCCTCGCGCAGGTTGATGTGATAATCATCTAAGTACAGACGAAGATCAAGTCCTTCCTCGTCGTCCAGCCAGCGAAAGCTATCGTAGAAAGAATCCGGTCTTGTCGTTTCTGAGCTTGAGACCGATTTATCATTCTGTCGTGGCAGCATGCTGGAGTATGACGATCGCCCACTGGATAACCTTGGGCTTGGGATTGGGGACTGCAACATGATATCTTGTGATTGCCACTCGGTACCAGTCTTGTCTGGCAGCTCTTCCGTGGTCTCACTTGGGGTTCCCTGTGATTGATAGGCGAATAGAAGCTCCTCGTCTGTGAGATGGCGGCGTTTTATCTTCTCGGGCAGATTGGCGTAGAACCGTTGGTCTGTAGAAGCAATACGTGGACGATTCAAGTGTTGTGAAGAAGCATCCGAAGTAATGGGCCTTTCTTGGGGCTCGTAGCTTCTTCTGGGCCTTGGAAGTGACGACCAGGGTGTGAGGAGTTGATCCTGTCCGACGCTCCCGGATCGCTGTTGTCGTCCCAAGTCTGGAGAGTGGGCCAGTTGCGATCGCTCGATAGTTGAGAAGTACTGGAAAGGGAAGATGTTTAGTATGAAGTAACAGAACTATTTGAGAGAAACAATGTTGAAGTAAACAGAACAAATATAAGGCACATAAACCATAAAAGGGACTCCCTAGTTCTTAAGGTACGAGAGAGGGGCGAAACTGGAATCGGAATGGATATGTCTCAATTCAGGAACGAAGCGGTAGAGCTAGGGCAGTGAACCGTCAACTAATGGCTCGTGGGGCACGACTCGAATGTCTTGGGGTGTACTCCGTATGACGCCTGGTGATTGTCGGGTGCACAAGCACGTTGATACATGGATCGTCCAGGAACTGCAAGTCCTGGGCGCCATCACAACGCCTCTTTGGGGGATGTGATTGCTGAGCGAAAGAGAGCTCAGCTTGGTACTGGGTCCTACACAAGACGCTGGGGGAGGATCGGCCAATGAATAAGCACCGAACCCACTGAGTGCGTGGAGCCGCCAGAACGGCCACCGCTCGCCAGGCTAGACAGACAAGGCAAGGTCAAGGCTGTTACGGTGGGACGGTGGGTTCTGTTGGCGATTACTGGCGGCCCCCCGGCTCCTCAAGGTCCCCTGGTTTTCTGGTTTTTGGTGGTTGCAACTGGCCCTGGCAGGTCCAAAAAGGAGGATCCATCCATGTTAGACGCAGGTCAAGTTTAACCTTGCCAAGTCATGATGATTCGGGACCGCTCTACCTGAGCCGGACTCCACGACTTAACCCATAGAAGAAGGGGAAAGACACTTGTCGATGTGCAAAACTTTGTTCGTTGATTGAAGAAAGGAATGATCGGAGAGTGATGATTATGGATTGGCATAGCAATGACAACGACAATCCGTTGACCGCATGTCTAGCGGTTTAGACTTTCGCTTATTGCTGCTCCCTTACCGTCGTATCGAGGAATAAAACAGGAACAGAATATGGAACACAAAGTATGAGATCCACAGACCAATGAGAGGCATGAACTTACTTTCCGTTGTATCGTTGGTGGGAGAGACTCGAACTCTTCCCTCGTGATCGTTGCTGAAGGTCGGTTATCTGGCGTTGGAGGTCGGAGATCAGAAGATACTCTCGGGTGCTTGACAGAATCAGAATTGGCACTTGGACTGCGTCGCCATTGAACAAGATGACTGCGTGAAGACGATGGACGTCGGTCCGATGTCGATAAGCCGTCGTCAGGAAACAGACATTCGGTGTCAATCGCACTGAGGCGGTACTGTTGCGAATTATATCGTAGACTGTCACGACCAGGCCGTGCATCTGGCGGGACACGCAACTCGATCTGCTCCTTCCCGGTCCGGGCAGGCGGTGGATATGGCTCGAAACCATTGTCCGTTGTAGCTGTCGTCATAGCGGTGGTCGCTATACTCATAGGACGAGATGGCAGCAAAAAGCTGAGATCACCGAGGCCTTGGTCCTGATCAACATTATGTGTGAAGTCGCTAGTGTCGAGCGTTGTGGGAACACGGCGCTGGCGTTGCGGCTGCAGTGGTGGCTTCTGTCGCTCTAGTTCAGAATGCATGTTTTGGATATCGTATGCATGCGCATGCGAAGATTCTGCATGTACGCGGCGCTTTGTGTGATTCGGCTGATTTGTGTAATGATGCAGAGGTCTGGGATGGAGACGATGAGACAAACTGTTAGGACAAGAATCGAGGGTCTCGCTGTCGAGAAAGCTCATAATATCATCCAGGGCATCTGGACCCTGATTAAAGAGACTACTGCTATCTCTCAGGCTCATGCTATTACTGTCAATAGACTCCGTTGGCGTGCCCGGATTCGGCCAGTAACCCTCGCTCGACCGAAGCCTTGAATCCAACGCTGCGAGTCCATCACCCTGGCCCATGACGAAGTCGGGTCGAGGGTGTCGTTGGGTTACAGCAGTATCTATTAAATGCAGCAGGGTTGTTGCAATGTCGACAAGGAGCTGTGATGAGACGACAGGATAGACTAGCCAACGTTGATCATGGGATGGACTGGAAAGGAATGGCGATGCCAAGGTCCACTGCTGTCAAGTTGGCCCCCCGCAGGCCACCGTCCCTCGGTCACCCTGGTCTTGATGGTAGTTTGATAGGTTTGTAAGGTAGGTAGGTAGGTAGTAGTCGGTTGGGCGATCGGATGCGGTTGATGGCAGGCTGTTGAAAGTGAAGAAAAGTGCGGGTTCAATAAGTCGGTTCGAGTCGGTAAATCATGGGGAAGCTCGAAGGCAAGAAATTAATATTTCGCGTCTTTTTTTTACTATTTTGAAACAATTCAACGACTTGAATAGTCCATCGTCATAGGTGATTGCAGTTCCCGAAGTTGTCGCCAAATCGTCGTCAAGTGCCGTGAACCTAAGACTGAGCGATGGGCGGGTACGATATGGTAGGTCGAGGCAGGTACTTGCTAACCATAACCTGAAGTTAGGTACCTGCTGTGAGGTAGAGTGCTTCTACCAGATGGGAACTAAAGCCAAGCCCAGCTAACGGGGGAAAAAGGTAACAATAGGTTGGAAGCGAGAACGCGGCGTTAAATCCAATCCTATTAGTTTTACCAATCACTCGCAAAGTCCGTCGAACAGAATAAGCTTCCGAGAGCAATCGAGCGTTGAGGCTTGAGGCTTGAGAGTACGTGTCCGACCGAGGGTTAGTTAGAGTAGAAACGACCGAGAAACAATTGACAATCGACGATTAGTTGATGGCGTTTTAGATGGCGTCGAAAATTCCAAGCTAGTACCTGAAGTTTGCATATGATACGACAGAAAAAGAAGACAAGACAAAAGAGGAAAGACGACGAAAATCAACAAAAGAGATAGAAAGGAGACAACTGCCTACCAAGCTGGTTTTGATTGATTGAGTACACAGGCAAGATGAGTACTAAGGGATGCCTACCTGCCCAGGTAATTAATAAACATCGTGCATTACCCCATAACTTAGTACTAAGATAATAACACCCGAATAGTACGTAGTAGCAATTATTATGAGAAGCTCAGTCCAAGTCACCCGCCGCGCCGTGCCGTGTCCTGCGCTGCTGTGTTGTCCTCCTCATTGTGGGCGCAAGTTCGGCATCACTCCAGATTTGTATGTATAGTGCAAGGATGACACGAACATATTTTGCTTGAGAACCACGGCGCTGCTTCAGAATATGTCGATGGCCGTTCTAGACATCCCATCAGCCTTCGACCCTCGATCCCTGCCAACATCATTTTAATACGGCATTCTAGAAATAGCTCTCTACAATTGCCAACTCCTGGGTAATAACAAGAGTATACAATGTACCAAAGTAGTATGTATTTGGGCCGATTCGCCGTTTTTACAACCCACCCACAGTTGCAGTCGCCAGTTGACATTCATGCTGACTGTCCATCCAACGGGCTGTTTGCTGTTCAATGTCAGCTCTGTTTAGCTTATGAGCTAGCAATGCAACCGGATTCCCAAGGTCCCGGGCAGACATTCGTTAGGCCCGAAACTACTGCACTGCACGGTACCTGACTGGGTGTGAAGATGCTGACCGATCTAACTAGACCCAGCCCAGGCATCCGTACATCTGTGGACGTTGAGCTACTAAGGTATCACCATAACCATTAGTCTGGCTTCTGGGTGGCTGCCCACGGTAACAAGCCCCCGACTCTTGTAGTTTAGTCCAGTTTGGGGTTAGCGTACAGAGCGTCCGTAACCGTTACTCCAAAGGCTTAAAACGAAAACCCGCAATTCATCGGACGTTACTTTATCATACATCCACAAGTGAACGGCCACAACACACAGCAACGACAATGATGCAGCACGCGCGGGAGGATCATACATACTGAAGCGCTCCAAAAGCAAAAAAAGGCAAACATGTGCAGATCCACGTTTCTTCTAACAAGGAAGAAAAAATGTGTCGTTGCTGCCCAGTTTTCGACACACGCAATGCAACGCGACGCAAAGTGCATATTGCAATGCATTGCACCAGTTATCATATCATTCAAGAATTATTGTCTGTGTTTCTCGTCTCTCATGGGCAAGGTTGCCACGTCGAGTAGGTCATGGTGATAAGCAATCCCTCAATGAAACCTTACGACTGACTATTATTATTAATTAGCCAACAACACACATCCTGGCTTCACCGGACTTCGTTTAACTGGTATCGATTATCATAGCTTTTGCCTTAGTCTATATCCAGCTTGCCTGTCGCCTGTCAAACATCATCACCACCTCCACAAGAGACTCTTAGTAGATTGGCAACCTTACAACAAACAGTCACAAGGCACCGCCCATGCCCATCACTACCAGACTTCAACTAGTCTGTCCCTTTCTGTCGCAATTGTCAGATTTGCATGCAACGCTATCATGATGCAGGGGGTACAGGCTGCTAATCTGACAAGCAGGGTTCATTGCCATTCAAATCTGTTTAAGCGACATGCTGCCATCCATCACAGAACGTTCCAATGCCAAGACCCTTGAATCATCTAAATATCACAGCACAGCTTTTGCCGCCGGCCAACGTATCTCTTTGAGGGGTCTGATCCGAATTCGTAGCATTTATTCTGAAGATCTTCGGGGAGCCCGCCGAACTAAGTGGACAATGGCAGGCTGATTAGACAAATATGGACAGCATCCTTCAGCTCAACGTCAACTTCAACATCAAGCGATTCAAACTCCTGGAACACGCATATGCCGTGCCGCAGCAATGCCTGGTGTTGAACAACATCAAACATCAATGACAGTGTGTCCTCTATATCATGATATTGATCAATACCTGGCAGTACTCGTAAGCCTCACGAACGGGTATTGTTGGATCCGCTCTAATAACTCGGTAATTCAGAGCCCGAGCACACTGTAGAGTACAACAATCTCACACATTGATGACCACGAGGCAAACGTAGCTAGTCGCGCAGGCTTTCCGCGTTCACGTTGCCACAGTTGCACAGCGATGTTCGCATAGATAGCATGCAGTTACAACGCATGAGCCCCAGTACAACACTCATAGGACATTTATACGAAGTACAGCGGGTAGGTTACATGATTCGTGTGTATTGTAAGCGTCATCCTGGTTCCAATTCTGGGGATCTTGACACGAACTTGTTGAACTCTACTGTGTTCGGCACTTTACAAGTCTAGACCTCAACGAGTATTATTGGACACGTCTAGGCTATGATGGTAGAAATATCGAAGTCTGGAGCCTCTGTTGATGGTTATCACTTACACAAAAGGCTGCGGTCTGTGCAAGTCAGTGTAACTGTTTCGCTCCACATGTTAAATTCTTGGTTTAAGGAAGTGCCTCGCTGTGATCAGTTGCAAGTCATTGTTTAGCAAAGACGACCCACCTGCGTTCTCTCACGAACATGACGATATTCCTTCTCAGCTGGGCTGATTCCTCGGGAGAACGCACTGTTACTTTTTGCGACTCGGTATGTACTGCCGAGTGTCAGTTCCGGCAGTATCATTGATCCAAGTACGGGTTGTGCGGCTTAGTTGAATCAGAAAACGTACACTCAGCCCGACAACGGGTGGATATCCGCATGGGTACTAAAAAGACAATGCGGTGTAATAAATATGGAGATGAAGCTATCACCGATGGATATTGTATGCAGTCTAGTTGTACAGATACATATACCTGAAACTGTTTGGCCGAGTGTGGATCACAACAGGAGGGGAGAAGCACAGACGATGGAAGGCGATGCGGGCTTCAAAGTTTGCTTCCAGACGCCCTAATACGTATTCTGTAGTACATTCGTACATAGTATGGGGATGGGCATCTACTAAATCCATCGTACACGTGCTTTTAAAGGTCTGTGGTGGAAGAATGGCCGGTGCGAGGGCCAGCTATGGTTCCTTGCCAAGGCGCTCAGCAAGCCAACTGACTGCACTCAAAGCAGGGAACTCCTGGTCCAGCTTCTGACACGATTCTTAACACGATCGTGTAACGTGTGAGAAACAAGCCAGTAACATGCAAACTGAGACGTGTAGTGGACAGCAACAGATACCAAAGTGCAGTTCTAGATATTGATCCGAGTGCCCGGTTTCAACACTGACCTATTGATACTGCGTGCTCAAGAGTGGTAAATTGGACCCTATATAGGCAATGTAGTACAAGAGTTTCGTAAGACCATTCCTTGGCCAAAACGGTGAGCCTGCAGAGAGTGAGTGAGAGCTTTGTTCGACGTTCATTCTAGAGCATCTGGACTGAAGCAACCATCGGCAGATAGGCTGTATCCGATGGCGGAGTTCAACTGCGAGGTGAATCTTGACTTTGACTTCCAACTAAGATACACCCAGTGATAAGTGATAGGTGCACAAATAATATATAAATTTACACATTATCGACCTTAAATTCATCAAGACACGTAAACTAACGAGACGCGACATGTCGTTCATTGGATCCAAGCTCGCATCCACTTTAGGAGTTTGTCTGACCAATAAGAAGTGTCATAGCACAACACCTCTTGCTTCAGCCTCGAGGAGCCTTCAGCCTTTCTCACCTACCTAGAAACCCGCAGAAGCAGAAGCAGAAGCAGAACAGAACCTCAATCCCAAGCTTCTTCATCCCCTCTCGCATTAGACTTTATCACGCTGTAACCTAATCAGTGTATGACTGAATCATGCTCAATCCCCGTTCTTTTTATTGATTAAATTTTGGTTCTGCTCTTTACATTGTTCCCTCTTACTTCTACTACTATCCCTACTATTATTATTGATACCCCAGCTCGGCGCCTGCTCACCTGTTCCATGACATCAGAAAAGATGCCGCTCATGCTGGACAATCCCATGCCAGTGGACCTCAATGACGTTGATGACCTTTTCGGCGATGGCGTCGGTGTCGGTCTTTCTCTGTCGGGACGGGTACAAAGCAAACAGCTCCAACAACGGATGGACGATATCAGGATTCGAGGGTGTTGCCAGTATGAAAACCCCAGCCTAGCTACCAACAAATTAAACGTATCAAACGACTAACATGTAATAGAGCGGTAGCATGGTCAAGGACAGGTTCAATCGCCAACATCACCCCCGATGGTCAGAATGTCGAACTTCGCTACTTGCGACGTTCTCCAGACGATGGCTCTTGGGATTTGAGCGACCCTACTACCTGTCCCTTTGTAAAGGGCACTCCAGCAGTCCCCATCGTTCACTTGATATGGGCCGGCACAAGTAGTCCCGACCTGGCTGTGATTGATGCGGCTGGTCGTGTCGCTATCGTCAGCTTCTCCATCTCTCTCAACCATCCTTTTGTTCAAAGGAAATGGGACGCTGATCCAATTGATGATGTCCATACCATCGTCGGTGCCTATTGGCTCACCGTTGCACCTTCAAATCAACAGGTAAATCTATTTGTCAATTTCCGCCTCGTATCATTTCTTAACCTTGATATGAATAGTCTTACAACATCATGTACGGGCCGGCCAACAAACAGGCCAACGGATACGGTTATGAAAGTTCATTTGTACCCCACGGGGGACCGTCCCATCCCAACCCGGCCAAAAGCGCTCTGTTGACCATTACTACGCATGGTGTTCTCAGAATGTTCTGGTCACAAAATAACAGCCGAATTGAAGAGACTACTATAGAGCTTGAAAGTATAAGCGCTTCCGATGAGCTCATCACACACGCAGCTTTCACGTCTGAAAAGAGTGAGTCCATCTGGTCCCAAAACTCCCTCGAGTGTTGCCATTGACAATTAGTAGAATATTTACTCCTTGCACTCGCAACAACTTCAAAACAACTGAGGCTCGTCAAGATCGAGATTCAATGGGGTCAAGCATCTCAAGCGGACAAAGTCCCTGGAAGGCCTGCAGGAAACCTGAGCCCCTCTTTGGTCGAGAAACACTTGGCTACCACGAACTGGCTTCAGGGCGGCCCTGGTGATCCGAGTCTTGACACATCAATGATCGAGCTCTCCCACCTAGAGGTTCTTCCCTCTATCATGGATAATACTGGAAAGAATCCCACCTCATCTATGATTGTCACAGTGAAATCGCGTACCCCCAACGAGGGATCCTACCAGGTTGCACAAAGCGTTCTTGACCGTTGGGAGGTTGTTGAGCAACGGCAGAATTTATCGTCCGCCTGGGAGCAACTTGGGAGCCGACGAAACAGCATTTCATCAGAACTACCTGCTGTCATGCAACTGCGCAAAGTCTCGCCCGTTACATCTAACAAAGTTGTCGTTGCATTCCATACCCTCACTTTTGGCAAGATTTTGGTGCTAGCTTTTGCAGACGGTACCGTAGAGTACCGTGATCGACTGACATTCGACGAAATATACACAACTCAGGAATTTAATAAGATTATGAACCTTCGACAAGTTGGCTGGACATTTGCAGACGAAGGGCCATGTAAGTCGCCAACAGAGTATCCCTATAACCCTGGCTGACATGGTTTGAGGTCAACAAATTGCTTTCTCGCCTACTTATTGCTCGATGGTGCAAATGGGTGAGGACGGCAAAATCAAATGGACCAAGCTACATTACCCTCAAGGTGATATTGGAAACTCGATGCAAGATGGTATGTATATCCGCACTACTGCTCACAAACTTCTCTAACCCAGTGACAGCCAGTTATGCTGGTAGCATTGCTGCGTTATCCGTTACTGCTGCTCCAGCCATGTTTCACCAGAACAACTACGATGATATACTTGCCATTGTGAGGCCATACACAACAAAGAAGAGTGTGTATTTCTTCCAGTTATCACCATGTATATCACTAACACAAAGCAGGATTCGTCCAGGACTGGGTCACAGAGCTTATCAGGATCCTTAAAATCCAGATCGACTACTCAGAAGACACTCACCACGATTCCCTTGTACGAAATGGCTCTCTTCAGTACTGCCTCAGTATCATGAATGCACTTGGGTTCCGTGGAGATTTCAGTTCCCGATCCTTCCTAGGCAAATTCTCCATGCTTTTTCTCAACGTCCGGAACGTGGTCGTTCTTATCACTATTGCTAGCAACACGCCTGTCACGGTTAGAGAAAAGCTCAGTCCTTTGGATGAACCTGGTGAGTTATATAGGAAACCATACCAACACTATTGACAGTTGCTAACATAAATACAGAGGTCATGGCGACACTTGTCGGCTGTGCAAAATGGGCACTTGATCTGATCGCCTGGCTCATGGACTCCCTCTTCGAGCTCATGAACGACAGTCATTTTCAAGCACTGTTGACTCGGGAGCGTTTCCATGAGGTGGCTTCTTATCTCCATGAAAAGAACAACGTTGCCCTTCATTTCTTAATGAGCTCATCCAGTCGAGGATTCCTTTCAGCAGTTTGCCGCAGGCTGACACACTTGGAAGGATTGAGTGGTCGAGCCATCGAGTTCTATAGAAGGCAATCAGCCGTCGTCGAGGGTGCTTCAGGAGGCAGGGCAGCCCCCCAGCTTCAACAGGCATATCAAGCAATGCAACAGGTTACTTCTTCGGCCCTCGTTAAGGTTTCCGAGGTCGAAACCCTCCTCACCGAGCTCAGCAAGGAGATACGACAAGCCTATCAGATCTTCCTACCAAACTTCGTCAAGAATCAGCAGAACCCACCGCAGGGGAAGCAAATTGACATGGCAGTCAAGTCGACCCGCTCGCAGATAGAACTCTCCATGCTTCTGTCAGGATCACCCCCTTCGGCGTTTATCCAGATCATTAAGAAGTTCTTCGCTACAGACCTCCCATCGTTTCGAAACGCTGTAGATCCGGGCCGACTGTTCTTTGCAAATTATGATCTTCTCGAGGTCCAAGATGACGAACACAGCTTGGCGGCCAAGAAGGCACGGGGTATGCTGTACGTCGATGTATTCAAGCGGATGCAGATCAGACCCTCCCCCAACAAGCAGTGGAGGCGGTGTTCAAGGTGCACTGCTGTTATGGAGGATATCTTTGGAAGTAGACCTGGGTTTACGTTTGTCCTGGCGCAACAGCGCAAGTGCTCTTGTGGGGGACAATGGACATTGCTTCCCAAAGGAAATGTCGCGTGAGTTATTGATGGGTAAATAAGGCGTTTACATTGGTTGTTGAACTTGGTGCATGGTGTTGCTGAAATAAAAGTAATTACGACATAGTGCTATAATACGGAAGCTTAAGAATACGGACATTTCACTTTTGTTGAACCACTTCAGCATCGTCTTCCCTCCCTTTCTTAGTGATGCGCACATCCCTTCTGGCCTGTCTCGATGAGTTGACTAGCAAGGTTGGCTTAATTCCCTAACTGACAATCATGTCTACCTTCACTAACGGACTTGCACACATCTTCTCTAGTGTGGCCGACTGCTGGTACCTGTCACCCACCACCTGCTGGTTCGTGTCCCTGATCGAGGGGTCTCGGCTAGTGTTTTCGACAACAACGTTCCGTATGGCCATGTCTTACTAACAGGGTCAGCACATGGCTGTTATTGTGCCATTATGAAGGCCAGAGGTACGAGCCTTCAGACTAGACTCAGTCTCCGATACGATGACCGTTTCTGAAGTCATCTGACAGGCTAGCATTGAACTACCTTTCGCTAATCAAGTTCGTCGTTTGCTCCTATGTTGTGCGTTGAAAACATGTCACGATTCATGGCCAACACGAAACGAATACCCTATAACAGCTTGGCTGTACCAAGTATCGACTACTTGTTTACATAAAAGAGGCAGCCTATCTATTCCCCCATACCCCACGGGAAATTAGGATGTGATGGCGCCAGAGTTGACTTGGAGCAATCGTCGAAACAGCAACGATGGCGCCTCATTAGCTGCCATGATAAAGGGAGTGAGTCTAAGAAAGATCGATCTACAATCAACACTGGCAACGTCACAACTCCAAGCGCCACCTAATTTCGAGTCAGTAGGGGTTATTCAAGGTCGGTAGTTGCATCTGATGTCCTCTCAAGCACGTTTTCGATGTGCTATTGTGTGATAAAGCTGAAGCGTTACAGTGATTGCGTGGGAAATGTTAAGATCTGCGGTTCATGGGGCCACTTTGACTGGATGTAGACGTTTCAGGATAAGCCCCATTATTCAAGGTAACTTAGCTTGGTCTTGGGTTACCAGGCACAAGCACAGATACCCTGCACTTCAATATACCCCTGTCATGATGATGTGCATCTTTATTAGCCCGAATGACTACGATACTTGGCTTTCGATAGTGTAGGACAATTTGTGATCCATTCGTATGGTAGCGACAGGAGGTCATTTCTGTCACATTGGGTGCAGGTAGGATATCATGAGAACAAACAAACGATTGGTCGTCGCTAGAGTCTTTCACAGCATTCTCATTGATTCTGTTACACTCGACTGCCGATGGCCCGGCCTGTCACAACAATAGAGTTCAAACCAGTCGTGATCCGGATCTAAGGGAAAGACCCTGAAAACGGACAAATAATAAGGTGTGTAACAAGGGGCACCCTGCGATTCGAATCTGTTGCAACACTTGACATTATCGTCAGTCTCCAATATGTCCACTTGTTCCTTTCGTGAACATACCAAAAAAGGAACTAAAGCTGGAGTCTTGTTTGACAAAGCGCCTAGTGAGGATATTGCACCTTCACCGACAGTCACTAATAGAAAGCACAATTATTGTCAGATATGAATGAAAAGCGTGCTGGAGTGAGTCTAGAATTGATAATGACCCAATTTCTACAGAGTACCTATGTAGATGCTTCATGAATGTTTTCTAGGCGCTAAACGCAACCAGTAATGTGCCATTTCGCTAGGTAGGTATTCTACAGCTCATTAGACACCCTTTAGCACCTCATTCGCTAAGCTGACGGCGCTATCTGAACCCCTGGATCATGAGGCGATTGAGCTGAGTGTGTTGCCGGAGAAATCAATGTTGTCCTAGCATACTCTGTACTGTAGATGCCTACCTACCTAGGTACATATACAAGACGGGCTATTACCGGTTGCGGTAACCTTTTTTCTGGCGCCGGAGAATTTGAATTTGTGCATAGAAAAAAAGAAAGAAAAAAAGAATAAAAAGAACCGAAAAATATTAAGAAGAGTTTCCACTGGTTGATATGCGGTTACACGCATATGCACAGAATCGTGGGAACGTTTCGATAGCCGCCGCCTTAATATAACGGTAACACAATTTTCCGTCACGCAACTGGTTTATTTTCGTAAAAAGAAGGCGGCAGGTGACTCGAAGAGGCCAAGGACATGCTTGAAAATCCAAATTTGGCACTGTATCCTTGCGCCGGCCTTGTTCACATCTCGGCCTTTGAACGACATTGAGCAATTGAGCTACCTGAGGCATTGGTCGCAAGCTGGTCCATGACATGGCGTTTCTCTCGTCCCATCTAGCCACGAGACGAGATGAAGATATAGGGTACTTTTATGAGTCTAATTCGATGTGTCTATGCACACCTGCCAAGAGACCAAAGGTATGTTATTGGAGACTTGGAAGGTAGCATCATGATACTGTGCCATAATCATCCACTTGAAAGGATTATAGAGCCTGAAAGGGATTGAGTGCCGTACCGCTCTTTGCGCGGTCCATGCAAATGGATCTTGTATGTATCTCCTCTAATGTCAAGGTAGTAC
>JAAVUH010000073.1:0-67796 GCA_014899045.1 Fusarium palustre
GAACTCCCCCACAACCCCACACCAGTTCGATCGCATCCTTGCCTAGCATGGGCCTAAACGAGGACTTCGACGACCGACAGATCCAAACCGAAGCCGAGCAACAACCATACATACCTTATGAGTATCAGACCGAGAACAATGACTCGTGGGCTGGTGCCTTGCCGGTGAAGCAGGGTCTCTATGATCCTTCTTATGAGAAGGATGCTTGTGGTGTCGGCTTTGCTTGGTGAGTTGCTTCCTAGTCAATTGACTTATACACTCATCGCTAACACGTTCACAGTCACATCAAGGGCAAGCCTAGCCACAAGATTGTTAGTGATGCCCGTAACCTGCTCTGTAACATGACCCACCGTGGTGCTGTGGGATCTGATGCACGAGATGGTGATGGTGCTGGTGTCATGACATCCATCCCCCACCGGTTCTTCATCAAGAACTTTGAGAAGGAGGAGGACATTAAACTGCCTCCCCTGGGCCAGTACGCCGTGGGAAACCTGTTCTTTAAGCCCGACGAGGAGACTCTCCAGGAGTCCAAGAGGCAGCTGGAAGATGTTGCCGAGTCGCTGGGCCTCCGAGTCCTGGGATGGCGAAGGCCTCCCGTCGACTCGACTCTTCTTGGGCCTGCTGCTAAATCGCGTGAGCCCATAATCGCCCAGCCTTTTGTTGTCCTTGCCTCTGCTTACGGTACCGGCACTGCCCCTGAGATGACCGACCCTGAGAAGTTTGATGAGCGTCTATTCGAGCGACAGCTGTACATCCTGCGAAAGCGTGCTACCCAGAGTATTGGTCTGCACAACTGGTTCTATCTCTGCTCCCTTTCAAACAAGAACATTGTTTACAAGGGCCAACTGGCTCCCGTCCAGGTTTACTCCTACTACCATGATCTTGTCAACGCCGACTACGAGGCTCACTTTGCTCTGGTACATTCTCGATTCTCCACAAACACTTTCCCCTCATGGGATCGTGCCCAGCCCTTGCGATGGGCTGCTCATAACGGTGAGATCAACACGCTGCGAGGAAACAAGAACTGGATGCGTGCCCGTGAGGGTGTCATGCAGTCCGACGTCTTCAAGGAGGAGCTCGAGCAGATGTATCCTGTTGTCGAGGATGGTGGTTCCGATTCCGCTGCTTTTGACAACGTTCTCGAGCTTTTGACCATCAATGGTGTCCTCTCTCTTCCTGAAGCGGTTATGCTCATGGTCCCTGAGGCTTGGCAGGGTAACCAGCACATGGACCCTAAGAAAGCCGCATTCTACGAGTGGGCTGCTTGCCAGATGGAGCCTTGGGATGGCCCTGCTCTATTCACATTCGCTGATGGTCGATACTGTGGTGCCAACCTTGACCGAAACGGTCTCCGACCTTGCCGTTTCTACGTGATGGACGATGACCGCATCATCTGCGCTTCCGAGGTTGGAACTATCCCCGTTGAGCCTGAGTCCGTCATCCAGAAGGGGCGTCTTCAGCCCGGTCGTATGCTGTTGGTCGATACACAGGCCGGTCGTATCATTGATGACAAGGAGTTGAAGGAGGCTGTCTCGAGTCGATACGACTTCCGAGCATGGCTCGACAGTGAACTGATTACCCTGCCCAAGGTCGTTGAGATCATGGAGCAGGCTCTAGATCTTGCGCCCAAGCTCGATGACAAGACTATTCAGTCTGATCCTCTTCTCCACTCCTACGGCTACACTCACGAGCAAGTCAGCTTGCTGCTCGCTCCTATGGCGGCTGACGAGAAGGAGGCTCTGGGTTCCATGGGTAACGATGCTCCCTTGGCTTGCCTGACACAGGCCCCTCGTCTCCTTTATGACTACTTCCGACAGCTGTTCGCTCAGGTTACCAACCCTCCAATCGACCCTATCCGAGAGTCCATTGTCATGTCTCTTGAATGTTATGTTGGTCCTCAAGGTAATCTGCTCGAGATGGATGCCTCTCAATGCGGTCGTCTCCTGCTTCCTAGCCCTGTCCTCTCCATCGAGGAGTTCAACGCCATCAAGAACATGTCCAACCAGTATACTGAGTGGACTGTCAAGACTATTGATCTGACTTTCCCCAAGAACCAGGGAGTCCAGGGTTATATCAAGCATCTTGATGATATCTGCAACGAGGCTTCAGCCGCCATCGAGGCTCGGGACCGTGTCATTGTCCTGTCTGATCGCAACACCTCGGCTGACCGCGTACCCGTCTCTGCTGTTCTGGCTTCTGCCATGGTTCACCATCACCTTGTCAGCAACAAGTGGCGATCTATGGTTGCTCTTGTTGTCGAGACTGCTGAGGCTCGTGAGGTCCACCACATGTGTGTCCTCCTCGGCTACGGTGCTGATGCCGTCAACCCCTACCTTGCTATGGAGTGTATTCTCAAGTTGAACCGCGAGGGTCTCATCAAGAAGAAGACCACCAACGAGACTCTTATCCGCAATTACAAGCACTCTTGTGACGGTGGAATTCTCAAGGTCATGAGTAAGATGGGTATCTCAACTCTCGCTTCTTACAAGGGTGCACAGATCTTTGAGATTCTCGGTCTCGATGAGACTGTCGTTGAGCGCTGCTTCAGGGGTACTGCTTCTCGTATCCAGGGTATGACCTTTGAGCTTATTGCTGAGGATGCTTTCCGATTCCACGAGCGAGGCTTCCCCTCCAGAGCTAGCATTGGCCCTCCTGGTCTCCCCGAGTCTGGCGAGTACCACTGGCGTGATGGTGGTGAACCCCACGTCAACGACCCTACCTCGATTGCCAATATCCAGGATGCTGTCCGCACCAAGAACGATAAGTCTTACGAGGCCTACTCCAGATCCGAGTATGAACAAATCAAGAACTGTACTCTTCGTGGTCTTCTGGACTTTAAGTTTGAGGACTGCACTCCTGTCCCTATTGATCAGGTTGAGCCTTGGACTGACATCGTTCGCCGCTTCTGTACTGGTGCCATGTCTTACGGTTCCATCTCTATGGAATCTCACTCTACTCTCGCCGTTGCCATGAACCGATTGGGTGGAAAGTCCAACACTGGCGAGGGTGGTGAGGACCCTGAGCGATCTCAGCGTATGCCTAACGGTGATACCATGCGTTCTGCCATTAAACAGGTCGCTTCCGGTCGCTTTGGTGTCACTTCAGCTTACCTTGCCGACTCTGATGAGCTTCAGATCAAGATGGCTCAGGGTGCCAAGCCCGGTGAGGGTGGTGAGCTTCCTGGTCACAAGGTGTCCAAGTCCATTGCTCGCACCCGCCACTCTACCCCTGGTGTCGGTCTCATCTCGCCTCCTCCTCACCACGATATTTACTCCATCGAGGATCTCAAGCAGCTGATCTACGATCTGAAGTGCTCCAGCCCCCGATCTCGAGTCTCTGTCAAGCTCGTCTCTGAGGTTGGTGTCGGTATTGTCGCCTCTGGTGTCGCCAAGGCGAAGGCTGACCACATCCTGATCTCTGGTCACGATGGTGGTACCGGTGCTTCTCGATGGACTGGCATCAAGTATGCTGGTCTTCCTTGGGAATTGGGTCTGGCTGAGACTCATCAGACCCTGGTCCTGAACGATCTTCGTGGTCGTGTCGTTGTCCAGACTGATGGACAGCTCAAGACTGGTCGTGATGTTGCCCTTGCTTGTCTGCTTGGTGCTGAGGAATGGGGCTTTGCCACTGCTCCTCTGATTGCCATGGGATGTGTCTTTATGCGAAAGTGTCACTTGAACACCTGCCCTGTTGGTATCGCTACTCAGGACCCCGAGCTCCGAAAGAAGTTCACTGGTACCCCCGAGCACGTCATCAACTTCTTCTACTATGTTGCCAATGAGCTTCGAGCTATAATGGCCCAGCTTGGTTTCCGAACCATTAATGAGATGGTTGGACATGTAGAGGTCCTTAAAATGCGTGACGACCTTCGTACCAACAAGACAGCTAACATCGACTTGTCTCTTCTTTTGACCCCTGCTCACAAGCTCAGACCCGGCGTTGCCACCTTCAACGTCCGAAAGCAGGACCACAAGCTACATGTTCGACTCGACAACAAGCTGATCTCCGAGTCAGAGTTGACTCTTGACAAGGGTCTTCCTTCGAGAATCGAATGTGACATTGTCAATACTGACCGAGCGATGGGTACTTCGCTCTCCTACCACATCTCCAAGCGATATGGCGAGGCTGGACTGCCCATGGACACTGTTCATGTTAATATCAAGGGCTCTGCTGGTCAGTCTTTCGGTGCCTTCCTCGCTCCTGGTGTCACACTTGAGCTTGAGGGTGATGCCAACGATTACGTTGGCAAGGGCTTGTCTGGCGGTCGATTGATCATCTACCCTCCCCGCTCGGCTGTCTTCAAGTCCGAGGAGAACATTCTCATTGGAAACACTTGCTTGTACGGTGCTACCACTGGTACTTGCTTCTTCCGTGGTGTTGCTGCCGAGCGTTTCGCCGTCCGAAACTCTGGTGCCACTGCCGTTGTTGAAGGTGTCGGTGATCACGGTTGTGAGTACATGACTGGTGGCCGCGTCGTTGTTCTTGGATCTACTGGCCGCAACTTTGCAGCTGGTATGTCTGGTGGTATTGCTTACATCCTGGATGTTCACGGCGATTTCCACTCCAAGCTCAACGGTGAAATGGTTGAGGCCAGCGGCCTCGAAGACCCTGCCGAGATCGCTTTTGTTCGCGGTCTCATTGAGGATCACCATCATTACACTGGCTCCGAGCGCGCTGCTCGCATTCTCGTCGATTTCAACCGAGCTCTTCCTCGATTCGTCAAGATTCTCCCGGTCGACTATAAGCGTGTTCTCTTGGAGGAAGCAGCAAAGGCTGCTGAGGCCAAGCGCGCCGAGTACAACCTGCCTGCCGTGTCTGGCGTCCAGCACAAGAAGTCTGACAAGGTTGCAAAGCTCCAGGATCTCGAGGAGGCGGTTGGCGACAATGCTGCAGAGAAGAAGCGTGCCCTTGTTCTCGACAAGACCCGAGGTTTCAAGATGTACAAACGTCGTCAGGAAAAGTACCGACCTGTCAACTCTCGTCTCAAGGACTGGGCTGAGCTTAGCTCTCGCCTTGACGAGGACGAGCTCAAGTATCAGTCTGCTCGTTGTATGGATTGTGGCGTTCCTTTCTGTCAATCCGAGACTGGCTGCCCTATCTCTAATATCATTCCCAAATGGAATGAACTAATCTTTCAAAACCAGTGGAAGGATGCTCTTAACCGTCTCCTAATGACCAACAATTTCCCCGAGTTTACTGGTCGTGTCTGCCCCGCTCCTTGCGAGGGTGCCTGTGTTCTGGGTATCAACGAAGACCCTGTCGGCATCAAATCTATCGAGTGTGCCATCATCGATCGAGGTTTCGAGAAGGGCTGGATGGTTCCTCAGCCTCCCAAGGTACGTACTGGCAAGACTGTCGCGATCATTGGATCCGGCCCTGCTGGTCTGGCCGCTGCCGACCAGCTCAACCGCGCGGGTCACCTTGTAACTGTCTACGAGCGAGCTGACCGCCTGGGTGGTCTCCTCATGTACGGTATTCCCAACATGAAGCTCGACAAGCGTATTGTTAAACGCCGTACTGACTTCATGGCGGACGAGGGCATCGTCTTCAAGACTGGTGTTGCAGTTGGTGAGGAGGGTCACCCATCTCTCAACGACCTTCGAGCCAGCCACAACGTCGTTGTCATTGCAACTGGTGCTACTGTCGCCCGTGACCTCCCCATCAAGGGACGTCAACTTGAGGGTATCCACTACGCTATGGAGTTCCTGCACAAGAACACAAAGTCTCTTCTCGACTCCGAGCTTGGCGACAACGCTTATATTAGTGCCAAGGACAAGCACGTTGTTGTCATTGGTGGTGGTGACACTGGTAACGATTGTATCGGAACCTCTCTCCGTCACGGTGCCAAGTCCGTCACCAATTTCGAGCTTCTGCCTCAGCCTCCTCCTGAGCGTGCCAGCGACAACCCTTGGCCTCAGTGGCCTCGTATTTACCGTGTTGACTACGGTCACACTGAGGTTCGCCAGCACACTGGCAAGGACCCTCGTGAGTACTGCATCATGTCTGAGGAGTTCATGGACGATGGCTCTGGCAAGGTGAAGGGTATCAACACCATCCGTGTTGAGTGGACCAAGTCTCCCAGTGGTGGTTGGGACATGAAGAAGGTCGAGGGTTCTCAGCAGTTCTTCCCTGCGGATCTCGTCCTGCTTGCTATGGGTTTCCTCGGACCTGAGGCCCGTGTTCTTGGTGATGAAATCGAGAAGGACGCTCGCAAGAATGTCAAGACCGCCCCCGGCAAGTACAGCACTAACCTTGAGGGCGTCTTCGCTGCTGGTGACGCCCGTCGTGGTCAATCTCTGATTGTCTGGTAAGTTAATGTAATTACTATTTGAAAACAAAACACTAACATTTGTGCAGGGGTATCAACGAAGGTCGCCAGGCTGCTCGCGAGATTGATCTGTACCTTGAGAAGTACACCAATCTTCCCGTTACTGGCGGTATTACAAAGCGCACTGCACAGGAAATCTTCAGCCAGATTCAGGTTGAGGCTTAGATATAAATTATGTTTCTAGTCCGTTTTGCTTTCTAGGAGTGGAGTAAGAGAATACAGGACGATACCACGGTCGTGCAATCGGTTGTGTCGAAGGCGTGGTTAAGGATATAGTTAACTTTTTATACCAATTTGAGAGGTCTGGCTGTTGTAATATCTGTGACTTGGAGGTTTTGCTACCATGATGGTGATGAGTTTGCAATGACGATCGATCATCTCTGATACGGATGGTATGTTTAGATGAGCTAGTGGGTGGCAGAAGAAATAACCTCAAAGCTTTAGGATATAAAAATAAATGAACTAAGCTTATGGTCTAAACGGCATAAACTGGTCCACTAATTTTATCACCCAAACCTCGCACGGCCATTTCTTCTGATACCCTAAAGATGAAGTCCCAACTCCGACCTATGGTATACATACATCAGGGCACCAGAAAGGTTAACCATTGAGAGCATAGGGGACGAAATCCGAGAATTTAGTTTCGTGAAGGACGTTTAGATTCTTTTTCTATCTTTTTTTATTTTATTAAAAAGGCCCATATAGAAGGATTAGTCAAGTTAATGTAACACTATAGATTGCATGGACTTATGTGGGCGATAAACTTGTTTGGTGTCTAAGATATTTGTAGTGCGTCTGTTTGACACTCTGCAGTTTAAGTCTCAATTTGCTCTGATTAGCCTATAAGCTCAATTTGTTCGATCAACAAGCACATACGACCATACCTACCAGAAAATACGGGATCCCGTCCGCTCTCCCTTAGTCAAGCTGGTAAGGGGCGGATTAGTAGTTGGGTCGGTGACGACCAGCGAATCCCCGCTGTTGTATGTTTTTTTGGTGTTTTCGTTGTTCATCGAGCTAGTTGGTATGTGAGGCATCCATCAGCCGTTTGTGTTCCTACTATTTAGCAAGTCGTACTATCAGATGAAGTTTATTTTAAAGTACCTTTATAAGGAATAAACACCTAGCAAGTTACTTAGTAAATAAGATTAGAGCGTAGCTTCCATTATAGCAAGTATTACATGACTTGCTGGAATATTAAGGCTTGTAGTTAAGCAAGGACGTTTACTCTCGTGTTAATATAGTTGCTTGGGAGATGATCTGTATTCATATCTGGTTTAGCTAAAAAATAAATAAAAAAAAGCTTCGTCAAAAGCCAAGCCCTATAGTAGCTAAGAAAGAAAGTAAGAGGCTATGGGATACCTGTTGCGATAAACATTGAGAATTTTCACAACGAAAAGAAACAAGCCAATCGTATTGAGTAATGATTTGTTTGTCTTTTTGTTTACAGAGGTAGAGAAAGACATCTGATATCTCTTTCTTCACGTGTATGGACGAATGCACATGAATGCACGCAACGACAGGGATCAGACGTCTCCAACGGGAATGACATGCACCTAAGTTTTAGTTGCATACATAGCAACACGTGTGTAAGTCGCGGGCGTTGATAGGGCAATTGGAAACAAGCAACAGCTGGCTGGAGACAAAGCGCGAAGACCCGAGCCTCGGGGCACCAAAAAAGTTGGCGGCACGAGGTCTACGGGATGAAATTAGTCAGTTAATTTACGCTGCTTAGACTATACCCTTAGGTTATTTATTTTTGTACTCTATAGCTTAGAGAGGTCATGTTTTCTGTTGCCCACTAACTTAGTAGCCGAGGCGTATGGAACCGATCTCAACGGAACCCTGTGCTGTTGTGGACTTTTGTTTCTCGTAAAGGTTAGTTTCAGCAGCTGTTTTTGACACCGACGAGCCGCTGGAGACCTGGTTCGTTCAACGTTCCTACCACAGTGGACTGGAGAGTTTGTTTGGGTTAGCAGGACCAGGAGGTGCCAGGTGCCTTCCCTGCCTTGCTTGACGTTGGTGGGGTCTTCGCGTCAGGTCTAGCCCAGCGCCAGCCTAACTTAGCCCAGACCAAGTTGACGCAGTACAAGGTTCTATGTATAGTATGCAAGTTATCGCCCAGCTTTTTTCCCGTTCAACTTCTTGAAACTCTATGTAAGTCTGTTTATTTCTAAACATCATCCATTGTACTCTGTACAACAATCAAAGGCCATTGTCATACATCGTGCCGTGTCGTGCTACGCCTCGCTTCCTCTCGAGTCCATCATCGATCATCATAACATCCATCTCCCTCTGGTTCGCCTGGACTCCGTTCCGCGTTTCAAAGCTTTCCCGCCCAATTCGGTCTTGACCAAAGTGCATCATTGCTGTGTCATACGATTCCGTTGAAATACATCAACAGCGACCGGTCACAGTACTATCAGTTGTTCAACAACAGATCCTCTATCGGCTGTTTATTTTACATTACACAGCCGACGGCTGGTCGCTCACCTCGAAATAATTGGCTCGAAGCTCCAATTCCTCTCCGCCCACAATGCGCTTCGGTCGAACCCTTCGCGAGTCCGTCTACCCGCCATGGAAGGACAAGTACATCGAGTACGCCAAGCTTAAGAGCTTACTGAGGGAGGATGTGGCCGACGACGACAACCAGCCGTGGACTGAAGAAGATGAGACTCGTTTCTGCGAAGAGATCTTCAACAACCAACTCGAAAAGGTTGCTCAGTTCCAAGAGCAGCGCTTCAATGCCCTTAAGGAGCGGGTTGACTCTTCTTTTGATAAGCTCAAGGAATTAGCTCCTGTCGAGTCGGAAGAGGATGGAGGCCTTTCTAAAGGCGACATCTCGGCCACCCGCCTGCGCGCTCTGGAGTCGGAGCTTGATGAAATCACGAATGAGGTCCGCGAGCTCAAGAAGTACAGCCAGATCAATTACACTGGCTTCCTCAAGATCATTAAGAAGCACGATCGTAAGAGAGGAGACCGCTACAAGGTCCGGCCCATGATGCAGTTGAGCTTGTCTCAGCGACCTTTTAATTCCGAGACTGGCTACTCTCCTCTCCTCAACAAGCTTTCCATTATGTACTTTGCTATCCGGCAACAAGTAGAGGAGAGCGGAGAACAACTTCCACCCCTGGATCTTGAGTCTCAAGGCGAGACGCACAATGGTGAACGCTACACTGCTCATAAGTGTAAGTAAACTCAAAGCGAACAATGTGCAATCAGGATTGTCAAGTGCTAACTCAACTCCAGTCTGGGTCCATCCCGATAACCTACTCGAAGTCAAGACAGTCATCCTACGACACCTGCCTGCCCTCGTCTACAGCGAAAAGTCCGCCAAGGAGCTCGACGGTAGCGATTCGCCATCCATTACTTCCCTTTACTTTGACAACAAGAAGTTTGAGCTTTATGGAGAGAAGGTTGACCGCAAGTCTGAAGCGACTTCGTTGCGCCTTCGCTGGTATGGACAGCTGGCCACCCGGCCTGAAATTTTTGTTGAGGAGAAGACAGTCGACGAAAAGGGTGGCAGTCAGGACCTGAAGTTCTCCATCAAAGACAAATACGTCAAGTCATTCGTTGATGGCGATTACAAGACGGAGAAGGCTGTTCAAAAGCTAAAGAGGCAGAGTTTTACTCCTGAAAAGATCCAGGAGTTCGAACAGACGGTTGGCACAATCCAGAAATATCTCAAGGAAAAGAGCCTCAGCCCCGTTCTGAGGGCTAACTATTCCCGTACGGCCTTCCAGAAGCCTTCTGATGACCGGATTCGTATTGCTATTGATACCAATGTGGCGTTCATTCGAGAAGATACGCTTGATCGCAGCCGCCCTTGCCGTGATCCGAATGAGTGGCACCGCCTGGATATTGATGAGAGCGAGATGACATACCCGTTTAAAAACATTAACCAGAGCGAGGTCAACCGGTTTCCGTATGCCCTTCTTGAAATCAAGCTGAAGGATGACGGCTTGCGAAAGCGACCTACCTGGATCGAGGACTTGATGGCTTCTCACTTGGTTCACCCAACCCCACGCTTCTCCAAGTTTGTGCACGGCATTGCGGTCCTTTTTGAAGACTACGTCAACAGCTTGCCCTTCTGGCTCAGTGATCTTGAATCCGATATCCGCAAAGACCCTCAGAAGACTTTTGAGGAAGAGGAGCAACGACGTGCCCAGCGACACGAGGATGTCATGGCCGTGGGCAGTCTTATCGGAGCCGGGGCAAAGTCGGGATCTTTCAAGCCTACACAGAGCTCACCAGTGAGTAAGTCATATCTGGCGGACCGCATGTCTAAGGATTCAATTGCCCAAACGCTCAACAGGCAGACCTCGGCGCCTGGGAACGGAGGAGAAGTCGGAGAAAGCAGCGGCCAACGCCAAGAAGAACAGGGAAGGTCATACGGAACTCTGTCATCTGTCATTCCCGGGTTCTCGTTATCCAAGTATTCTCGGGCCAAGCGAGCGTCTCAGCAGCCACTGCCAGAAGGCGTGGTAGCGCCGACACAATGGATCAAAAACATGGGCGAGCTCAAGGTTGAACCAAAGGTTTGGCTTGCCAACGAGCGAACGTTCCTCAAATGGCAGCACATTTGTATTCTTCAGGGTGGTCTGGCTGTCGGTTTGTACACAGCCGCGGGTAAAAATACAATTGCTTCTGTTATCGGACTCTTGTTCGTTCTCATTGCCGCATTCGCCGGGGCTTGGGGCTATGCTATGCTGAGAATCCGACGAACGATGATTGTAGAGCGAAGCGGCAAGGATTTTGATAACATGATTGGACCCATGATTATCAGTGCCTCGTTGATGTTGGTGCTTATTCTTAACTTTTTCTTTGCGGTAAGTCTTGTTTGATCCCGTTGTGGTCAACTGAAACTAATGGTATATGGCAGTGGCGAGAAGCTTATGGACGGTTCAACAACGACAATAATGATGTGGGAGAGCTCCTGTCGGAAGAACTCAAGTAGACGTGAAAAAAAGCAGGATAAGAGAAGTGTGTAGTGCAGGTAGGATGGCGTTGGACGATGCATACCTTTGGTGTTTCACATAGTTCGTTGAAGAACGGATGGCGGTTTCACTACCAGTACAGAAGTTTAATAAGCGTACCTATGTTACGAGAAACTTGAAGGACGCAGGTCCACTATGGGCTGTGAATTTCTTTATCAGATTGTATAAGCTTGTATTGGCAGCGAGTATCTGTTAGATGATGTTAGCCAGTAGGAATATAATGGACTTTACATGATTGCCTTCTTTGATTGTGTGAATCTGTTGAAGATATGCACGAATAAACTGATACATGCAATGCAAAGTACCTGCTTACTGCGTGCATGCATACCTACCTAGGTAGGTAGATAGGTAGCTGAGTGGTGTCTTAACTTAACCGCTGCGCGTTCCTGAGCAGTGCCTTTGATTTAATAAACACATTCTGCTGAAGTCAACCTCGATAATTTTCTACAGTGACTTTGTTATCGGACTTATCGTCCAACAATTGATTGGGATTAGATGTCGTTACAATAAAACCTTGACTTCTCTGTATAACACGTCATTTCTTTGTTCTTGTGCAGTTATCCATACGTATCCCGCATCACGGTGTAGGTGAAATAGGTAGTCTAAAGAGTACTCGACGTTAAACCCCCCTGCTTGTCTCGACCGACCACCTCGGGGCACTACTCCACGTACGTATCAAGCATCACAAATCTACCGTACGGCTCTTTGTTGCGCCACTAAAAAAAAGGGAATAGGCGTGGGGTCCAGTCAAGTCCCCCTGTTGTTGCGCAACGCAACGTATTGCCTCAAACAAGGGCGTTTTAACTATTTTTCCTTACTTCCTCTTCTCCTTCTTCTCTTTGTTTCGCGTTCCAAGAGTGGGGGAATACCGTTAACCATGTGCAACGTCAAACTCGATTGCTAATAAGAGACTTTGTCCGTATATCTATTCTTATTTGCCGACTTTCTCCATTGTCAGTCAGGCTCTCTCATTGCCTGGACTGCAGGTTCCCTCCCTGTCGTCTTTGAAGCCTAGCCCAGTCCGCGCGCCAGCCGGGCGTCGCGAACACGATTTTGCGACACGAAGCGATTTCACCTCCCTCTCGGCTTTTTCTTTGGCTTTCGCACCTCTCCTGACAATTCGGCTCTTCCCGTAACTATCGATAGTCACGTTAGACTCGCGCTGTGCCTGATGACATCATGACGGATCAAGGCGAAAAGAAGGGTATCTGGAGCATACTCCGAAGGGCTAGTTCTAGGAGACATTCATCCAAACCTCCGGTGCGTAACCAGCCATTACAGCGATGTCTGAATCTTTCAGGAGCTCGACAGTGACTCCTTATCTCACCCCGAGCACCTTGGTTCTACCAAGCTCGAGCTCTTACCTAGCGGCGTCGCGTACGGTGGCCGCAGCTATAGCTATAGCTCCGATCCCGCTTATTTACATATCCGACATCTTACTAACTTTACTTTTGCATTCTAGGCCAAGGACCTCGAACCTAGAGAGTATCATCGTCCTCGGCGTGCCAGTAATGGTGACGCAGGCCATTCGCCCTACCGCCAAAGCATCGGTTCGGCTCCCGATCTTACATACGATAATAACCGCCCCACGACCGCCGAGGATGAATCTACCAACATGCGCCGCAGGCAGAAAAGAGGGCAAACCGAGCCCGAGCCCGAACCCCGGTCTTCCCCAATAAGGTCCAAGTCCTCCGGCTTCTTGAATAGGGCTCGCATATCCAACGGACGGCCAGTTCGCCCTCGGGAACCCCCCACCGTGACATGGCCGCCTTACGGCATTTCCATCGAAGATGAATTAGCCCAGCAGCATGCGCTTGAGATCGTCGCCCGCGGTGCTCCTTCACACAAGGGTCACAAACGGCCTGTTCCGCATCAACCTGAAGAGTTCTATTCTCTTCACACAACCTCAAGTGGCAACCGGGCTGATGGCAAGGTTTCTGACCACACCGATGTCGCCAACCTACACGATTCTATGACCCAGCTCATGACTTTGCGCCTGTTGGGACACGGTTATGCAGACAAACCATGGGAGACGCTCGAGCAGCCCAGTTACGCTTTCCACTTTGGCCATTTACCAGGAACCATCACGCTCAACGAATGGGCCTCCATGTCCAGCGTTCTTCCACCCGCCATTGCCCTTCGTGACGCCGGCGTCATGCCTCGGACGATGAGTCTGGAGAGTATTTTCGAACGTCTGCAGGAACTACGGCATGGTATCGAGGACGATGACGAATCTTTGCTTTATCGAATTTTATATAAACGCATTCTGAGAGATCCTGATAAGTTTCTCAATCCCCATCGAACTCTCGACAAGCAGATCACCGACCTAATTCTTGTTCTTTCACGGCCAGACTGGATCGACTTCAGCAATCCTCGGAACCAGGTTGCTACCAGATTCATCTTTGAAAGAGGTCCAGAGAATCAGGAACAGTTCCACAAATTCTTTCATCAGCTCCTTCTCAGTCTTGAGCTTGAGTTGCGCATTCAATCGGACCAACACAGTGATTGGGCAAAGGAGAAATTGACTTCACAAATACCTCCATCGATTCAATGGAATCTAGCTCTAGCAAGACGTTGGCAGGACTTTGTGCGTGTCGATGACGTTGGCAAGACACCTGAAGAAAGTGAGTACGATTCTGATTCTCTGTCAAATTTGAATGTTCTAACAACTATTTTAGTTCTTTTGCGATATAAATTAAAGAAACGCCAGATCAGAATGCTGAGGCGCTTTGCTCAGATGATGAGATGGCCCAACCTTACTGATACGCTTGATAACATGAAACAGAAGGATTCGGAGTTAGCTTTGGACGAGGTCAGCTCTGATGCGTTTGCCTTCTTCAGTGGTCTTGTGCTGCCTGGTGTAAGTTCGGGTTCCCTTTGTGCTTGTGAGAAAGACGGACTCGGACACTGACCGCGAGTAGCAAACATTCCCGTTCCTGATGATGAATACTCTGCTGGACCTCGACCCTGACAGTGAAACTGACAACCTCGCCCTTCTCTCACATATGCATCCTCACTGTGGTTTCCAGTACAAGAACAGTTACACATATTGGTCAGCTAGCTCGATCGTGGGTAAAGTTCTGGCACCCACGTGCCATGCTGTTGGTGGCTGGATCGGTCCTGCACGACCAACGACAGATCTTGAGCCAACACAGATTGCACGAATTCGAAGTCGAAAACCTAAGCAGCGCATGACTCCTCAGGATGTTGAGTCGATGGCAGAACGTTCTGACCCGCTTGGTCCTGCCGCCGAGACGTATCCAGTAGACGATTATCAACCAGTTTCTCCAAGAGGTGGCCCTGAAGATGCTGTTGATACAGTACGGGTAGAGCTGCTATCTCTTAAGCCAGCGGACGGACCTGAGGATACCCCATCAACGAAAGTTTCGAAACGTTTCGATGCAACCGTCCAATTTGCCATAAACGGAGTATCATGGCCACTCAACCTCATGTATGATGTTTCGTTCTTGGCGGCTTGGCCGTGTTCCGATGGCCCACATCCGCTCTTCTTTGACTATATCTATACATCAATTCGTGTAGATTCTATCATTGGGGTGCGGGACTGGGGAAACTTGTATGGAGGTCCGCAGTTGCATAGTGTGCGATCGAGCCCCGGGCCAGGCATGATGCGAGGGCCATACAAAGATATGTTCAGTCAGAGCTTTAACCACAACCACTTTCCATTGAATGGGGGGTTCCAACCCGGTGGGCCTGAGGAAGAAGATGAAAACGACGACGAAAAGGTTCTCGTGGTTGAAGCGTTTGGGGTACGCGACAATGAGGTCTTGGCACGAGCTTGGTGTTCACACTGGGGTCTCAGTGCCGTGGTGGCCGATATTGAAAGAACATGGTAGGTCTGCTCTACGACGGAAATGGTGACAATTGCTAACAAGGGATGCAGCATGGCATGTGCTATTCGTGAAGCGTATGCGGCAACGCTGACAGTGGTGATCCTGGTAAAGGGCCAAGAGTATCCCAATAACGAGTGATGAAATTATGAATTATGCACATATTTGGTCCCACGCCCAGCGATGGGCCGTGGGATGGGCCGGCGAAAGCGATACAGGCATGGTCAGGGGAGTTTGTGTTTAAAACCAGGGAAAACAGCCATAAGTTAACAAGATGCAATTGGATGAAGGCGGTGTGCTATAGGTAATGGACGTTGGGTGGGTGTTGATCTGGCATGATGGTGGTTATAGAAGGTTCTTGAACTTAGCTAGGCCCGGGCATAGCAGTTTCCGTACATAGTTTGGATGAATCCTGCCTCGTGTGATATCTCATTCACTGCAAATGCATGTTAGTTAAATGGGTATCGGCTTATGAGCTGTACTGTAAGATAATAATAGTATTCATTGGGATAAGAAAAGGCATGTTGTGCTACTGGACAGCACAGTACCATGATGACAGTTCACTGTATGTAGTGATATTCATGATTCACCGCACAAGACATGGCCAAGCAAGTCACAAGATCTCGGTGAATGTTGATTAAGCTGGCCATTGGCCATTGGCCAATTGACTGCAGTAGTAGGAGACAGGCATTGCGGATGAGCCGGATCTGGAATCCCGGATGTCTGGGACAGTTCCAGCATCCCGAGCAAGGTTGTCTGGTGTGTTACAACGTTGGCTGTTATGATAAACCGACCCCTCTGGATGAATATTAAGAGGTCATCGGGCACGAAGACTTTTCTTTGCTTTGCTTTGCTGACCGGGGATGGCAAGATAACGCCACATCATATCATTCGTGTTGTATGATCTGCTATTGTGTTCGGATACAACAGTTGAATAGGCAGCGGTGTGCTTGGTTTTGGTCTGGGGATGCCGGTGATGCTACGGATGAGACGAGACGAGGGATGATGTGGGGAAGAAATGCATGCAGATGTCGATCAAGGTGAGATGTGAGTTGAGTTGAGTGCAGTAGGATAGTCTAGTTTGGTGTTGTGTCAATGGATATCTAGGCAGTCGTTTAAGAGAGGAGTGTTGGTTGAGTTGAGTAGCATTGTCAACAAACTTCTTTTAGGAAATTGGTAACCGATGTTCGGAGACATGATACTCAAGTCTTTTCCTATTCAGCTTACAAGTATAGTTCCCCCTTGGTCATTTCATTAGTGATTATCAATTACAGAATGTACAGGTGACTGCTACAGAAGAAACGACACTTGTTTCCCTACCAAGGTGTTTCGTAAATACACCCCTCGAGCTACCCATCATGAGTTCTCACAGCAGATCATGGAATCCCTTTCTCCTGCTAATCTAGCTCTATTGGTGAATGGACTGATGGGCCGTTCGAGGTGGCTTGACATAAGGATCCCCACTCACGCAGGCAACAGCATTTCTTCTTTAGGTTATGAGACGATGAAATAGAAAACGGAAAAGCCGATATGTGTTGGGGGGGAAGCTTTTCAGGGCACAGTGGGTTGTTAGTGGATGGCAAACGAAGCATGAGGAAGCAGAAGGAAGTATGTACATATGTGTTTTTGCATTCATGGGCAAGGATTCAAGAGAGAATTATTCCTACTGCAGTTGCGGTTACATTGCATTTGTCTATTCAGCTTCTAGAGCTCTTGGAAGTGCCATATCCATGCCACCTCTTGTCGCCTCCCCCACCCAATCTAGCATCCGCTAATGTATAGTGGGCTTGCAAGGGGTGGGGGTTCCCGGTTCCCCCAGGATTCCGCTGTCAAAGCTCCATTGTTTACCATGATGGAGCTCTCTCCCTCATCATGACTGGCCTTTCTCCCATCGTGAGAGACCGACTAGAGTCCATAGTAAAAGTGTCCACGAGCTTATTTCTCTGAGGTTCCACATCATCTGATCATTCCAATTACTGGATGCAATTACAATCGATAGATAGATAGGTAGAGTGAATACTATATATACCTATATGAGCTTTGCCTTTATGTTGTCTTCTCTGACCCGAGTTACAAAGCATGTTACGCAAAACTGACACCTCCAACAGCTAAGACATTCCAAACCTTTAGCTGACCACTCAATTACTGTCTTGGGCTTCCACGCACACGCCTCCTCCTTTACTCCTCAAAGTTCCAGACTCTATTCTATCATTAGGATTGCTTTTTTTCCCGCGGGGTGACGCCTCGTCTCGCCTCACACCCAACCTTTTCCCCTCATCGTCTTCCCCATTGGGACTGTCTTCGACACGAGCCTAAGCTTATCCATCGGGCAATAAAGCACAACAATCACTCTTGCGCCGAGACTTGATCCTTTGATATGTATAGCAACCACAAGCCCATCAAAGTCATGGAGTGAGTTCCCTCATACTTTCAGCTTTCTATCACGTTGAGACCCTGGCTGACTACCTCTTCTTTCATAATGGATAGACCTCCTCAAGTTTTGGTATGCAGCCATTGAATCAAGTTCCAGCTCCCAGCCGTTGGTGGTGGCTGCGGTAGTGGCAGGTCAACATTTCGAATTCAAACTAACTTCTCTTGCACAGGATCACTACATCGGCGTCGATGTCGGTACCGGCTCTGCTCGTGCCTGCATCATTGATGAGACTGGTGACATCAAGGCTCTAGCCTCTGAGAACATCAAACTATGGCAGCCTGAGACTGGCTACTATGTACGCTGCACTCGCTATCATCCAAGCCCGACATAGTCTGACTCTCCTAGGAACAATCCACAACAGATATCTGGCAATGCATCTGCGAGTGTGTCCGCCGCGTTGTCAGCGAGTCCACAGTCAACCCTTCCAGCATCAAGGGCATTGGCTTCGACGCCACCTGCTCTCTTGCCGTCTTCACTCATGACACCGACGAGCCACTTCCTGTCACTGGACCTGATTTCACAAACGATGGCAACGACCGCAACGTCATCTTGTGGCTCGACCACCGACCTGTCGAAGAGACCGAAAAGATTAACAACACCAACCACAAGCTTCTCAAGTATGTTGGTGGAAAGATGAGCATCGAGATGGAGATGCCCAAGGTTCTCTGGCTCAAGAACCATATGCCTCCAGAATTGTTCGAGCGTGCAAAGTTCTACGACCTTGCAGATGCTCTTACCCACTTGGCTACTGGCAACGAGACTCGCAGCTACTGCAGCGTCGTTTGCAAGCAAGGCTATGTTCCCGTTGGTGTCGACGGCAGCGTCAAAGGTTGGCAGGAAGACTTTTATCATGACATTGGTCTCGGTGACCTTACCAAGGATGACTTCAAGCAGATGGGTGGTGTCAACGGGGTGGTGAGCCTTTTCCTACTTTCTCCCTTTGGTTTTTGTTTGTCGTTCCTTAGTACACCTAGCTAACCTTGATGTTCGCAGAACGGAACCTATGTCAGTGCTGGTGAGCCTGTAGGCACCTTGAGTCGATTGGCTGCCAACCAGCTTGGCCTCCCAATGGGCATCCCCGTGGGTAGCGGCGTCATTGACGCATATGCAGGCTGGATTGGAACCGTGGGCGCTAAGGTCGACCTTGGCGACGATGAGCTCAACGCAGCTGTACCACACAACGATCTCGCTCAAGCATTTACTCGTCTGGCTGCCGTCGCTGGAACCTCAACGTGCCACTTGGCTCTATCCAAGGAACCTGTGTTTGTACCTGGTGTTTGGGGCCCTTACCGTGATGTTCTCCTTCCCGAGTTTTGGATGGCTGAAGGTGGCCAGTCTGCAACTGGAGAGCTTCTACGGCACATGCTTGACATTCACCCCGCTTATAATGAAACTTGTGCCCTTGCTAAGGCCGAGGACAAGCACATCTATGACTTCCTCAACACCCACCTTGAGCTCATGAAGGAAAAGCACGGTGCTCCCTCAATTTCCTACTTGGGACGCCATCACTTTTTCTATGGCGACCTATGGGGTAACCGCTCACCCATCGCCGATCCCAACATGAAGGGTAGCATGATTGGGTTAGACAGTGACAAGAGCACCGACAACATGGCTCTGTGGTACTATGCCACCATGGAGTTCATCGCTATGCAGACTCGTCAGATCATTGAGCAGATGAACAACTCTGGTCATGAAATTTCTTCCATCTTCATGTCTGGTTCTCAGTGCCAAAACCCTGTTCTCATGAACCTCCTGGCCACTGCCTGCGGCATGCCTGTCCTGATCCCACGATATGTCAATGCTGCTGTCGTCCACGGCGCTGCCATGCTCGGCGCAAAGGCAGCGAGCCATAACAAGGAGGATGGCAGTGAGCCTGAGTCTCTCTGGAGCATCATGGATCGCATGAGTAAACGAGGTCGACTGGTCGATCCTAGCACTGACGAGGATGAAAAGACGCTCCTGGATGCCAAGTATGAGATCTTCTTGGACATGTGCAAGACTCAGCAGGATTATCGAAGCAAGATCAACAAGGCTACTGCTTCCAAGAAGACTCGTATGAATGGAACAGTCAATGGCACTGTGAATGGCGCTTAAAGACTGAGCTGATGTGCATGAACGTTAAGGAAAACGAACTTGATGAGCGTTTGGTAATGGGGCGTTGGGAATTTGGAACAAAGGCCAATAATGATTGATTTGTGCGTGTAAATAGGCCGACACGAAGTAACTACTAGAAGGACGAATGAGTTAGAGTAATTGACGTTTTTATTTGATATTCTTTGGTTTTAGTATCTCAAAGCTGAAGTAGAGCTCCCCTAACAAGCATATACATAGGGTGCAGTGCATTTACCTAGACCTAGCGTTGCCTAGGAGCAGATTCTCGCTATGATTGGCCAAAGCTTCACCTCCAAGCATCCCAGTCAAGGCCCACTCCTAAATTTGTAGAAACAAACGCGCCGCCGACTTTGTCTGTTGTTGACCAGGCTTTTTTATATTTCCTCATCCACGCATCACGACAGCTTGCCTGTCATCAACTCGCTATCCCTTCGTCCATAGACCTGAGGAACCACCATCGTATACTTTCCCTAGGACTTTCTGATTACTGAGCACCCATGTCTCTCTTTGGACAGTCTGCCAACACGGGCGGCAGCTCGCTGTTTGGAGGCAATACTGGTGGCACGACAGGCGGAGGACTGTTTGGGCAGTCGACAACACAGAATCAGCAAAGCGGAACCAGCGGCGGTGGCCTGTTTGGTCAACCGGCGCAGAACCAACAACAACAACAGAGCGGCACGACGGGAGGTGGCTTGTTTGGAGGACTTGGCGCAAACAAGCCCGCGACAGGTGGTGGTTTGTTCGGACAGCCGCAACAACAGCAACAGCAGACGGGCACTACGGGTGGTGGCCTCTTTGGCCAGTCGACTACACAGCAGCCAAGCACGACCACGAGCACTGGACTCTTTGGACAGCAGGCGCAGACTCAGCAAAGTGGAACTACAAGCGGCGGTCTGTTTGGCAACCAGCAGCAGCAACAGCAACAACAACAACAAAAACCCTCTCTGTTTGGCTCCTCCCTAGCGCAACCCGCGGCAGCTGCGAAACCCTCGCTCTTCGGCCAGCCGCAGAACCAGCAGCAACAACCTCAACAGAACGCGCCTTCCATGCTGGGCGGTAGCACTTTTGGTGCAAGCACATTGGGGGGAAGTCTTTTTGCTAGTCAGGCCCCCAATGGACAAACTCAAGCACAATCACAGCCAGCGGGCGCTTACTTCGACAGTCTCTTTGCCAAAAGTCAGAAAGCTGACGGTAAAGCGAACATGGAGGATCTCCCTAGCCTCGAACTCGGTCTGGGCGACCTGCGACATCGATTGAGAAAGCTTCAGTCTAAGCCTAGCGACAAACCTCTCAGCGGAAAGGCCCACTACCTTCTTGCAGCCTCCGGCGTCGATCCTGGTGTTGCGGCAAAGGATCTCGGACTTCTCGATGTGCAGCCGGGCCGTACTGAGCGAGCCACACATGGCTACGCTCCCAGCGAACTCGACGTCGAAACGTACCTCTCGAACCTCCAAACCAAGACAACTCTTAGCATGATTGCCGACGGAATTGACCGATCAGTTCGCGACTTTGATAACTTCCTCGAAGACAATGTTACCATGGAATGGGAGGCGCAGCGAAAGCGCATCTACCAGCACTTTGGAATCACCCCCCGCGAGGAAACGTCTACCGCTGGACGCGAATCTCAGAGTGCTTTCGGTCGCTCCAGGCGTAAGAGCCAGGCGCCAGCTGCCAAGTCTGGCAGGGCCAGTGTTCTTGGCAGATCGACACTTCAGAAATCTGTTATTGGAACACCCAGTCGAATCGGAGCGCACCAGACAGATTTCTCAGATGTCGATCGTTCCTCCGAGTCTGGAGGTCTCGATGGGCGCGTCTCTTCTGATGATAGAGTACTTCGTGAGCGACAGGGACGTCTCTCAGAAAAGATTCGCAACCTCAACACTGCTCGTCTACTCAAGCGACCTTATCCCATTCTATCTGAGCTCGCGACTGTTGAGCAAAAGTCCCACGAACCTCATGCGCCCCATGTCGTGGAGGCATACCTGGCCGTCATGGAGATCGTGGGTGAGGATCCTGATGCCGAGACGACCCTCAACAACGCGACGGCCAGGGAGCGCGAGTTTGCCGACATGTATCTGAACGATAACCCCAATTCCTCCAAGTCAGTCGAGATGCGAAAACGCATCCTCACTGGTGCAAACAGTTTCCTGGAGAAGCAATTCTTGCGTGAAGTCGAGTCACTTATTGCCAAGCACCCTCATGAAGCGAAGCTTGGCGGCCTGCCTGACATTGTCAGTAAAGTCAAGGCGTATATTCGATTACGGTCTGCACGAAAAGACTTGGTTCCCGACAACACTGAGCTTCAGCAAGTTCAAGGCGAGTATGTCTGGGCCATTGTCTTCTACTTGCTTCGCTCTGGACATGTTAGCGAGGCTGCCAAGTATGTCAATGACAACACCAACCAGTTCCGGGGCATTGATAGAACCTTTGCTACATACTTAAACAACTACGCTGCTAGTGAGGATCGACGCCTCACCAACAGAAAGCTCCTGGACCGTTGCACAAACGAGTACATTCAGCGATCGCGCAACGCCCCCGAAAACTCGATCGATCCTTTCCGCATGGCTTGTTACAAGGTCATTGGGCGTATCGAGCTTGGTAACCGCAACCTCGACGGACTTAACACAGATATTAATGACTGGATTTGGCTTCAGTTCAACCTGGCGAGAGAGGGTGATAAGACAATTGAAATGGCTGGCGAGTCGTACGGTTTGGCTGAGTTGCAGTCCAGTATCCGAGAGATTGGTCTAAAGCACTTCCCCAAGGCCAACTCGGAAGATAGCAACGGCAGCTTTGGCATGTTCTTCTACCTGCAAATCCTATCGGGTATGTTCGAGGATGCCATCGCTTATCTCTACCCCTTCTCGTATGTCGACGCTGTGCACTTTGGTTTGGCGCTCGAGTTTTACGGTCTGCTTCGACCAAGCGATGCCATGTCACCGTCCAACGACCTCCGCAGCTACAGTACCAAGAACCTACCACAGATCAACTTTGGTCGCATGATTGGATACTATACCCGTGACTTCAGAGCCGCGGATGTCGTGTCTGCTGTTGATTACCTGACACTTATCTGCCTCAACCAGGACCTTGAGGGCGAGGCTGGCCAGCGACACGGCAGCCTGTGTCACGAGGCTCTCCGCGAGTTGGTACTTGAGACACGCGAATTTAGCAAGTTGATTGGTGATATCCGACCGGATGGCCGACGCATCCGTGGTATCATTGAGGAGCGTGGTTCTCTCATCGGTCTTGATGCCGAGGATGACTTTGTCAATACAGTCACTCTTCAAGCCGCCAGCTTCGCGGACGAGAACGGCCGCACCACAGACTCGGTGTTGCTGTACCACCTCGCTGGCGAGTACGACACGGTAGTAGCTATTGTCAGCCGCGCGCTGAGTGAGGCTGTTTCTCTCGAGATTGGCGAGGACCCCATGCGTCTCATGCCTGTCAAGCCTCGAGCTGGTGGACAAGAGGCTGACGCTGGCAGCAGTCTTAGCTTGGCAGCCATTGATGACCCTGTCGAGTTGGCTAAGACTATGATGAGCATGTACGAGCGCGACGCCATGTTCTACAGGAGAATCCAGGATCAGAACAAGGTGGCATGCCGAGTGCTGCTGGAGATGAGCAGTATCAAGGGATTGGTGGAAGCCGGACAATGGGCGCAGTGCCTCGACGTAAGTCATAATCTAACCTTGTAATACAGTGAAATGATGCTAACTTGGAGAACAGAGAATTCGAAGCCTCGAGATTCTACCCCTGGACGCGGCGGGCGATGGCAGCACTATTCGAGCCTACGCCTCCAAATTCTCCGGTCTCTCACAGCCCGTGTCCATCAACGTGCCCAACCTGTTGATGTGGACCATTATCTGCTGTGTTCGCCAACGAGAGCAGCTGACAAGCGGCCAGTTCAGTGGCAACGAGGGAACTCGACGCCTGATGGTCGACCAATTGAAGCAGATGACGCTGGATTTGACAACATACACCAGCCAGCTTCGATACAGGTTCCCGCCTCACCTTCACGAGGCTCTTGCAAGGGCATCGGCGGAATAATGGTTTGGCACGTGGATACCACATGTTGGGTTTATTGAATATAGGCAACGGTCTACGGCTAGGATGAAGGAACGCACAAGTTTTAAGATATGATGTCAGGCACAAAAGGACGGGGCAAAGAATGGGGACATTTCGTGATAGAAGCCAACACTGATTGACTAAGAGAGCTTTTGAAGGAGAAAGAGGATAATCTTTTATTGTTTGCGGCTTTATAGTAATTGTAAGATCACATTGTACTTGTGCACACGTTTTTGCTTGTGTTGGATTGCAAGAGACGAATCGTTGATAACAATAGACCGAAGCAAATACGAGGCTACTTTGGGTGAACCACCTGATATCTACTGCAGCTCACTAGGTACCCTGAGCTTTGTTTTCAAGCTCTAAAATAGGTAGAGTGACTGACTGGTCGCTGGTATAACTATTCCCAGATCCAAGCAAATGTATCGCATGAAAACCGATACTGATTTAGTGGCTGATGAAAATGTTAGATCAGCTTTGATAGATATCACTTAGGAGCGTACTAATTAATACTTTCGTCTGATTTGCATTAAGTGCCTATTTTTTTGCGACCTGCTAAAACCCATTTTTGCCAAATTATCGGCGTCACATGATCAATAGCCGACCAAGATCCGCGGATCCGTATCCACCTCTGGGTGTCGTCAGGGGTCCATGACTCGGTCGCATTTTGCAGCAGCGGGCTTTATGAGTCAACAATCCCCCCATTTGAAGACCCCAACCTGTCTTTTTCCAGTCACAATTGTTCCCACATACCCGGGTAGTCTACAGCACGCACATGCGTATGTACCGTAAGTAGATCACTCGTGCGACGCGACGACGCGATCTTACTGTACCTGGCTGTCTTAGCCCTGGCTAGATCTGATCTGGTCCCGCCTCGCCTGGTCTCGCCTCGACTGGACTGATGAACCTGGACTGGCTGACTGATGAGAGAGTTTGTTTCTTCCCCTTACCCTTGCTTGCTTGTTGAGATATCAGAGGAGAAAGCAAGTTGAGGGAAGAAGGGACCCCACAGTTCCAGTCATATCATTGGCGAAGAGAGTTTGTGAAAACTTTCATACCCGTATTATTTCCCTTTTCTTCTCTTTCCTCTCCTTCTCTTTGCTTTGCTTTGCATTGCTTGTTCGGGTTCCTGACTCGCTGAGTCGTGTACCGCGATCAACGTCTATCACAGAAGTCAGTACCCAGGTAGCTACCTGCCTACTAAAGCGAACCTTTCTTTGGTCGAAAAAGGAAAGAAGAGCGTTCTGCTGCTTCCCTTTCGTGTACAGGTGCCTTGGTTTGTATCTACGGATACGGATACCTTATTTTACTTTCCTTTTGAGTAAAGGTGGATACTCATAGCAACACATCCCACATCCCCGTCTTTCTTTTTTCCTTTGCCCCCACACTCTCAGGCACCAGGCACACGACAGGCACGGGAGACATCCGTCTCATTCACCCTTCCCGTCTTCCGTATTCTTCCCTCAGAGAAGCAATCCACTCCACTCCGAGACGGGGGCTAGTTTTGCTCTGCTCCAATGGCCTCCGGTCAAGGTCCCGGCCCTGGCCAAGAGCCCGATACGCCGGGGACGGTCCATAGTCCTGCTGGCCAAGGTCTCGGTCCCGGTCCCGATGATGATTCGATGTCTCTCAAGCGCGACGCCGACATGGTCAACCCTTCTTCCCCAGCTACCAACGACGAGAGTACCAAAAGAAGGAAAAAGTCTGGCCCTGGAAGTAGAGGAGTTGCCAATCTAACGCCAGAGCAATTGGCTAAGAAGAGAGCGAATGGTAAGTGCAGCATATGCTTGTTGTTTTCTTTCTGTTCTGTGCATATCAATCACCTATCAGCTTGTCGAGTCAGTTAACTGCTGATGCAGATCGATTTTCTTTCCCTTGCCGTCACCCCTTGCTATTGACTAGCTGCTGGTTTCTTCTTCCCTAGCCTCTTCTATCTCTAGATTTGCCCCATTCTTCTCGGCGCATCTGATAAGACAAATGTAACCAAAGACACCTTTACTAACGCCGTCCAAGATCGTGAAGCTCAACGAGCCATTCGCGAGCGTACGAAAAATCAGATTGATACTCTTGAGCGTCGTATCCAGGAGCTCACCAACCAGCAGCCCTACCAAGAACTGCAGAGCGTCCTTCGCGCCAAGGAGGCTGTTGAGCAAGAGAATGCCGACATCAAGCGTCGCTTGGCTGGCATTGTAGCCATGTTACAGCCTATCATTGGTCAATGTAAGTTTACTATTATTTCTGTATACGCCCAGGACTAACGAGGAGGCATAGCTGCTATTGAGCAGGCTTACGTATCACCTGCCCAGACATATGCACCTCCAGTGCAACACACTACCACCTTGAGCATTCACAACAGCCATCATAACAACGCACATGCCGCTTCTACCCCTGGCAGTGCTGCATCCCCTCCTAGTCATGAGCCTCCTAGTCAGGCTCATTGGCATCTACTCCAGCAGCAGCAACAGCAACAGCAACAGCAACAGTCACACCATCCATCCCCTCACGCATCCACTGGTGGCACAACCAATGCTGAAACTCAGGCTGCAAGTCAATTAACTCAACAGCGTCGTAGTCTCCAACATGGGCTCGATATGGGCCCTGAACGACTTGGGCTGGAGTTTCTTCTCGAGCCCTCGCAGCGGGTCAATCGTATCCAGAATGGAGTCAATGGTGCCCAAGACACGCCTCAGTTTCACCACGTACCAATGAAGCACGATTGGACAGGCGTGAATCAGGAGCGTGCATTACACAGTCGCTCAGCAAGTTGGGGCTCCCAGGGAAAACCAGGCCACCCTTCACAAGAGCAACAACATCAATGCCAGCACCAAGCCCAACCTCAACAAAGCCTGTCAGCCGCCCACACACCTGAAAGTAGCCATAGCCCTGGTTACAGCCCTGCTTTAAGCACGGCTGGTCGTTCAATACCTCCTCGCAGCGATCCCAACATTGTCGGCTCTGCAGCTCCCATAAAGAACTGCCCACCAACATGTCCCCTCGATTCTTTGTTGCTTGACTTTCTCAGTGAGCGCCGTCAACGTGCTGCAGACGGTCTTCCCACTCAAGACGTCGTTGGCCCTCGTTACCCTTCTGTATCATCACTCCTCAATCCCGCAAATAGCGCATATAGTCACCCCCTGTCTAAAGTCTTCACGGATATCCTCGCCACCTTTCCCGACATCTCGACCCTTCCTGAGCGTGTGGCGGTACTCTACATGATGTTTCTTGTCATGCGCTGGCAGATCGAACCTACTCAGGAGAATTATGATCGCCTCCCAGAATGGATGGTGCCACTTCCCTGCCAGACGACTATCTCACATTCTGCTTGGCTCGATCATATCCCTTTCCCCAAAATGCGTGAGCGCCTTATCCTTGACCACAACCCCTCGCTGTATCCCTTTGATAACTTCTTTGTTCCGTTCACCACGACTCTTTCACTATCTTGGCCTTACGAAGAGACGGACACGCTACTCCAGGATCCAGAGAGCGACGAACTTATGATCAATCCTGTATTCGAACGCCATCTACGGAACTTGGATAACTGGAAGCTGGGTGATGCCTTTGCCAAGGCGTTCCCTAATCTGGCCGGGACATTCAATCTTAAACAATCTACTTCTCCCCGTCCGTCTTCGTCGGGTAGCCGATGACAGAACGCCTGGCTGAATGCGGCATGGGTAGATTGCTTTGTACATTGTTTAATTGCTTATTTGGGGTTTCTTGTATATTATTCGGTCGGTTTATGGAGTAAGTAGCGAATCAACGTGGACTGGGATACCTCGACACCGCTATCCAATTTGAAATACAACACAATTAAAGGACTGGCCGTGTTAGCAATGATGCTTTCGGTTCTATTTACCCTACCTTTTTACCGAAGTATTCTTTGTAAGTTCAGCTGTCTGCGTGTAATGTGGAGTCTCTTGGCATTATGTTGGTATCGTATTGCATAATTAAGGCACCATATAACTCGCTCCCTGCTTATATCTATGTATATTGATATTACAGTGTAACACATTTTGTCGCCACTTCGATGGCGCTTGCTGATTCCATCGCTGCCTCTGTCCGCCACTCTTTCGTGGTCTGTACATGTCGCTGAAAGCTGCCGCGTTTGAGGGTTTCTATTTCATCGATCCTAACTGGAACCGTGTGTGGTTCCGTTGTTCTTATAAACCATCAAACCTTGATTTGGCTTTTCGTACAGCCATGAGCATCTGTAATCAGCGGACATTCAGGGTCATTTGTCTAAATATGCTACAGTGAGCTGAAGGATGGGAATTTCATCAGGAGAGGGATTTCATTGGAAAGGGAATTAGGATCTCATTAGTGGGAAGTTTGTAACACGGATTCGAGAGGCAATAGACTGAGATTATTCTGAGGTAGCTAAGTTGTGGTTGATTCAGTTTTCTTAATGCGTACAACAGACACATGGCTCAAAGGACTTCGCGAGAATATTAACAGACATCGGGTTCCTTGAGTTGGACCCTACTCTATTGTGAGCAGGCATTTATTGCGCAAAGATGGTAACCACTAGGACTCGTTACTTAGAGTCCGTTCTTTGATTCTCTGTAGTAAGGAGTCTGGAAGTAGTATATGCTCATATAAGGTTGACGGCGGTCTGCGTTAGGTGCGATGAAGAGTAGTCCGGTCTTCATTTAAATCATGTTTTTGGAGAGGTTTTGGGAAGAACCAATGGATAAGTCTCCCAGATGACATGCTGAACGACTGATCAGTGGACAAATGTCACAGAACACTAAAGATAACCAGGGAATGTCTTTTTGCATGCTCATGAAACACATCGTTCCAGTATAGAGCCACTATCTTAGCTATAATGGAGGTGCTTCAGACATTTTGCAAGCATAGTGTCTTTCTGGCGTTCCCTTAATTCTTTCTATCTTATTTATAATTAAATAGACTACCTCGTGGGGATAATGAGACGTTCCCAAGGATATTTTAGCTCATACTTGGCTCCCCTCGTCATGCGCCAGATCTTGTGTTGCTCATTACTGAACATGCTGAATTGCCGTCAGCAGTGAGTGTAATTGATGGATGTCATTCGGGAGCAAATTGTCTTCGTCGGGCAGATACTTGACACCCTCGATGATTCCTAGAGACTCCTGATTTCTAGTTTGTCTTGCAATGGGGTTGCTTGATGGGAAACCCCAGCAGACATCATGGAAGACTGAACGGTGTTAACGACCACTCATCATGAAGACACTCATTACTCTCGCAGAAGAGGTGACTCGCTGCGTATCCCATGTCTAGGTCGAGGACACAAAGCGACCCATTGGAAGAATATGGGAGGCGGCTGCAAGAAGACCAGGCAAGACTGCTAGCAACACACGCGAAGAAGCACGATGGGTCTAAGACTGTGGTAAGGGGAAAGGATAAAGGACCATTGACAACGACAAAAAGCCATATGAACTTCAAAAAAGAAGTGGCGAGTCACCGTCTAAGATTATCACAAACCAGTCTCCTTCGTATTTACGCCGAAGTGGAATCAATGTAAATTCACGGCGCTATTGTGTTTTTCGAATGTCTCTCTCATGATATAGGGGGGCCTCAGGGTATCAGAAAAATTGGCCGCTGGAAGCATAAGAGACGAAATTAGTAGATCAGTTTATGCTACTTGAGCTAGACTTCTTAGACTACTTATTTTTGTACCCTAAGACTTTAAGGGTCAACTTTTCTGCTACCCACTAGGGGGGCAACACTCCAAAATCTGCCTGATATACGCAGACGGTATTCCGAGATCACACAGTCGATCATGTCACTGCAGGACAAAATCCTTTTACGAGGTATTCGTCACGATATCAGAGACATCTGACATCATAGAATATTATAGAATAGGCGCATCACTTTTTTCATTTTGCACTTTGTATATCTCCCTACTTACTTCATTCAGTATCTACTGCGAGCCTCCTTGTCCCCATTAGCATTTCTTTAGAGTTAAAATTTCAGAGATAAAGATAAAAAATGCAAATGTTAGCTCATGTTTTCATAAAGCAATCAAGTTATTTCGTCCCTTGTATTCATAGAGGTTAAGTCTTACGTTAAAGCAAATAGCATTCTATAAACTCTTCTATCACTCCCATCGAGCCCGTCCTATCTATATTTTGTTCAATTAAAAAATTTTAAGAATCGTACAACGAAGGAAACTCAATAAGAAAAATGAACAAGAAAACAAGCAAACAAGCTCAACAACGTGCCACCAGCCCATGGCCATACTACCGAGATCCAAGCACAAGCACAAGATAGTTTTGCCTCTGCTCAGAAAAGAGCCCCGAGAAAGCTTCTCGTCACAACTTGGACGACAGTCTCGTACGTTCGGGGCTTGAAGGCAACTTGGCGTCCTCTCGCTCCGTTGAGCTGGTCCTTCGCCGCTTGGCAGAGACCGAAGCAGCTTGCACTGCCACAGCGCCGAACCTCTCTTCAAGAGTCTCCAACTTCCATTCCGACTTCCGCTCCTCGTTTGGTTTGCAGAATTCATCGAAGGCATCTAAAACCAGCATAGTCTGCTGACAATCAGGGAGAGCTCGATGATTACGGCCAGTTAGGTCATGACCTGGATATAAGAGTTGGAAGACGTTAGAAAGTCTAAGCGGCATACCGAGCTCCTTCATATTGTGCCTGAAATAATTGACCATGGGGATACAATTGCGGTCATTGGGTAGAATGCCTGTATGCCCTCCCCGCTCCAGGAATTCTCTGACTATCGCAAGGTCGAAGTTGGTCACGGCCCAGACGAGGAATACCGTCTCAGGGGTAATGCCTTTCAGTCGTAGAGCTTCGGCAACCTGGTTGACATCCATCAGGGTCAATGGATTTGCGTTTCCATGGTCGTCTTCGTCCTCCTCTTCCTCATAGTCGTGGCCATCCTTATCCTCGTAGTCGTCTTCGTCGCCGTCAACCTTCATGTGATCAATATTATCTGAAACCTCCGTGATATCATCTGGATCTTTCATGTGAACATCTGAATCTGCAGAAGCAATCGCGTCGATGTTGACTGGGCGTTGATGCTTGAAGATAGCCACGAACAGGGGGTTCCTATAGAAACGAGGAGTTTCTGCGCACTTGAAATCTGGCTGATCACTAGACGAAACGTGGCCGTTGTCCACATGGTGTTTCCAGTGACTTGACAGTCGACATGCACGCAGCAGTCTCTCGGCTGCTGCCCTCTTGCACTTGGGAACGGGGCATAGATAAAGAGTCAGACTAGAGCGATGGCCCGGGTCCTCTGCATGCGTCAGCGCTTCTTCGGCTGTCTCGAAGAATTCATAGCAGGAGTGGGCCGGGCACTTAAAGCGTGTATGTCGAAGCTCATGCCGTTCCCTGTTAGATTTGGTCGTAAAAGGCTTACTGCAAAACTTGCAGGGGAAGCGCAAGTGGTTCTCTGCATGGTGTGTTCTCCAGTGCAGATCGAGGTCGCTTTGGAAAACATACTCCTTTGAGTAATCTTGGCATGGGAAGGGCCTGTGCAAACCTGCGTATTCGTGCACCTTGAGCCAGTGGCAGTCCACATGCCACTTTCTAGAAAATTGCACGCCACATTGTGGTGAACACTCGAGATATGTCTGTTCAAATCTTTCCTGAATGAAAATGACTTGTGGCAAGTCGTGCATTCGTGCTGTTTAGCCATCTTGCGATTGGTGTCTGCCAAATAGCAGCGTGAAATGGTCGGTTGAGGTTGATGCAGGTGGAAACAGATGACCATACTCAGGCACATATCACTGCTCTTATAAGATTTTCATGTCTGATGCCTACCTAAGTAACATAATGGTAGGTATTAGGTATGTTGTCATACAACGGACCCTCAGAGTATGTGGCTGATGAACGAGAGAGTGCGCAAAGCTGTCATTGACAATTACATTTCTCCAGCTTTACTGGGTTGAACAGATATCAAAGAAGATGTGAAGCCAGTATCGACTTCTAACAAAGCTTCTCAAGAGTTCAGACCCAGCGGACGACCTCTACGAGCCTTGTTGATTGCGAGCTACTGGGCTAGACTTCGTGGATGAACTGTGTGACGGTTTTTAACAGGGTGTCTTAGCATCACGATCAAGCAGTTACTGCATAATAGTGTACAATTTGATTTATGGATGCTTTAGCGGGTTTAGTCTATTGTCGGTAAATTGAGCATAAAGACTGAAAGCTGCTTCTAAGAATCTATTATTGTGTGAAACAACATACTGGTTTGCAGGTTTGAAGCGTCACGTCAACAGACAATCACTCCTGTCCGAAGAGTTAACTATGCCAAACAAAGCAATTAAGGACCCATAGCGATTGTATGAAAAAGTGGCAGTCATTTTAAACCCGTCAATATTCAATAAATTTCGTTCAACGCCTTCTCTTCCATTGTTTCCTATCCAAAGTGAAATATTGTGAGCAGTCATTCCTGCCAGGGGTTCTTTGTTAAGTGTGGCATTTCAAGCCATGAAAAGAAAGTCATCAGTTACCCATGGCCAAACACGAAGAGGTTCTTGATGATTTAATAAAGCTAGATCAATCGTAAGATCAATCGGTTGTCAGGCGAAGCACTCGCATGGATTGTTGTCATATCACTAGGTACTAATCTATACATTCTTTGATCTTACAGTCATCCCACGGTGCAACACAAGATTCGACTCTGTTTGTCTAAGGGACAAAATAATACAGTTGTCTTATACCGGGCACTTTAGACGCGCTCTTAGGCTGTTTATTTTCTATGTCCTAAGCGGAGGTCTCCAGTTTCCTGCCACTCCTTAGCCATCCAGCAAATATGCCAGGTCTCGGTTTCTGTACAGCTTCGACGTCTTGGAGGACAGCCCCGCGGGCCCCAAGCTTTCTCTCTCATTTGGCACCTTTGCATGGTTTGAAGATGCCTTCGTGTACGGCTCGATGGTGCATATCGTGATGTCTTTCACTCGCAAACACCTTGGGGCATTTTCTGCATCGGAAAGCCTCACGGTGCTCCTGCTTCTCATCAGCGACTAGTTTTATTCCACGAGATACAAATCATATTTACTTGGTTTGTTCCGTCCGCGTTGTTCTCGATGTGGTTCTTCTTTTTTGTTTTGGTGAAAATACGCCTGTTTGAACAGGGGCTTGTGGAGGGTGGTGCAGATGAGATGATCAGTTCGAGTTCTCTTCTGGAAGAGTTGTGTGGAGGACAGATAGAGAATCTTTAATTGCGCTTAGAATGGGGTGTGATTACATCCCTGGCTGAGGCTTTTGTTGAAGCTCTGCTTGAGGGTTAGGTCTTTATAGCTACCTACGTATCTAGCTTTGAGACCTATCTATTATTGGCATGACATGGCTCTCTTGTGTATTTATCAAACCTCATCTTCCCACTCAATCGCTCCGAGAGAAAATTTGTTTAGTAACGGGCCTTCGCCAATAAAGAGACTTGCCATCCTCTCTCTAGGCATTCTCTGAAACATCAGCGCCTTAATCGGCGCATCAGTGTGTACGCAATCGATCGCTGCGCACTGCAGTTGCCGTCCTGACCTCAACGAAAATAGTTTCACAGTCCCGTTATCTTGAGCTGCAGCTACGGTATTCAACCCCGGACATACATCCCAGCCAATCTGAATGTGTGCCTCATTACGATGCCCCGGGAAGTGTAGGATTGGTTTCGTTCCATGCGGATTTCGCGAAATAAATCGCACATCGTAGAGAGCCATTGAGCTCTGTAATCCTGACACGAGAACCTGATGCGGATTGACACTCTTTATATGTGTGATGGAGCTGGTATGTTTGGCAAACGACCACTGCGGCTGTGGGGCACGAAGGTCTGTCATCCAAAGCCTGGGTTGTCGACCACCAGCAAGCAAGACATTGTGATTCCCCTCTTGAAAATCTTGTGTGAATATTTCTTGTGGAACTTTCATGCCCTTCGTGGAAACTCTTGGTGCAATGGCCGAAAGCGTGTCGTTTGAGCGTACTTGCAGTAGCCCGTTGTTGGAGCCAAGGACGCAAATAAGATCTGAGGAGGGTGGAGCTGGTGTGCTGCTATGGACCATCCATTCATTGTGTAAACCTTGACGAACCGATAGCCTTTGGTAATGATTTGCTATCTCATATTAGTAAAGTTCATATGGCAATGGGGGAGAGTCGAAGCGTACTTTCACCAAGAAGCCACTGCGGGCGGGTCACATCCTCAGGGTCCGATAGCAGTGGTGAAAATATGTAAAGGCCGCAGCTGTGATCCGGCTCACGAGAGGTCAGGAGCATCCTGTGCGAGGGTCGATGATACTTGATGGACGACATCTGAGGACACCGCACCATCTCATTTCGGAATAACAGGGCCCTGCCAGAAGATCTTGGGTCTCCTTGCGAGAAGCGAATTCTGGTGGTTTCGGATTAGCAAGTATTGCAGTCCAGAGGAACTCAGCTCTTACGAGTCATTCCTGTTTGTAGGAATATAGCTCCCTACCAGAGTTTCCTCGTCTAAAGCTTCACGACAAGTTAGCTACTTCATTCAGCCTATATGATGTATTGATAATTAAACTTACTAGCGTAGGCAACACCCAAGCCCGTCTTGTCATCTTCATTGGAGACATAAAAGCATGAAATGTTCGGACATCGCTGCCTTGCAAAGCTCGGTGCGAAGGGGACATTGCCTTTGGCTATCAAGCCACCTGCCCAAACCGCGGCACCAAGATCTCCATCTTCTAATTTGCCGCGTCCGCGCTCTGCAGCATATGGTAGGCCAGCCTCCCGAGCAAGGAGAGCAGAGGCAACTGCATCTTTGACAATAAAGTGGCGTTTAATGTGGTTTCTTACCAGGTGTGCTCGGCGTTGTACAGATTTCTGAACTTTCTCCTCGACCTTTCGTCTTTTGACAGCGTCTGAGGACCATGCGGCCGACGATGGTGCTGTTTGTGTCTTTTCGATTTTAAAATACTTCTTTTTCTCTGGATCTACCTAAGAGTTAATTGCCCAAAACTTTCTTCAGCTGGAAATGCAGTAACGCACCGAAGTAATAGCCAGGAATTTCACGGTTCATGTTAGTGATTGATGTTAAGAACGATAACTCCGCACACCCATAATTAGTTGTGACTTGGCAGCTTGGATGTTAGCCGTGATAAAAACGATGCAGCATTTGAGATGCTACTTACTTACCTAAGACAACGCAAAATTAACAGTCCAAGTACCTATCATTAGGTAAGGTAGGATATTACCTAGACGACTTGGTTAAGGTTTCAAGTAGGTAGATTCGGCAGACGCCACGACCGTTCTTTGATATCATCACGTGATTTGAATTGACTCTTGCTTAGAAACGAATGATCACAATGGATTGGTGCAAATTATTTATTTTACTTGTATTATTAAGTGTCTAATGACGATCTAGGGGTATGAAAGATTCCTCAACCACGCCAGGAGTCTCAGTACTCGGGTACGAGTATTACAGGTCAAATTTGGACGTAGCGAAAGTGAAAAGTCCGGTCGATGGTGGTCCGGGTATATACCATCTGTATTTACTGAGACTTCTCGTGCTGGGTCGAAACACGCTGAAGAGAGACAACGAAATCCTCGAGGGATCGCTGCTTCTGGTTCTGCTTGGGGGACTTTCCGTGCATGAGGTTGTCAAAGCCGGTGCTGCCCTGCATGAAGTAGTAAAGACCACCCATGACACAGAAGACACCGAAGGAGAAAATCCAGATACGGACAACAGCGACAATGCTGGTCTGGCCACCAACGAACCAACCGAAGATACAGAAGAGGGTGGCAAGGATATCGACGACCAAGATGGCGCCGGAAAGCTGCCAAGAGGGGATGGAGGACCAGAAGGGACCGTTGGCACGGGTGATGAAGATCAGCCAGTTCTCAGTAAGGGAGATCTCGAGGAAGAGAACCTCGTCGATCTTACCGAAGTTCTGGACGATACCACCATCCTCAGAGTTGGCGTACATGGTGGTAAGGGCGATCCAAGTACCGACAGCCAGGACAACACCGAGAAGAACGGACATACCCCAGAGCTTGGGGAGGTTCCACTTGACAGGAGTCTGGGAGAAGGGAGCGTTGTCGTAGGCGATAGCAAGGGTAGCAATATCGGCGAAAATGGCGATGAAGACGACAAGCTCAATGTTGAGAGATCGGTTGAGGATGGCGATCCAGAGACCAAGGAAGATCTCCATGTGCAGAGAAAGAGCGATACGGTAGACAACGTAGGCGTACATTCCTAGAAGTATGTTAGCAATGAAACACTATGACAATACTGATTGATGTAACTGACGGTGGAAGATCTGGCGAGCTTTACTAATATTAGCTTATGTCTGAATCATATGGGCTCAATGTAACTTACAGGTTTTCAGAGCATCGATAATGGCTCCAAGACCAGGAGCAAGGAAGACGATATCAGAGGCAGAGCGAGCGGCATCGGAGGCACCCTCGACAGCAATACCAGTATCGGCCTTCTTCAGAGAGGGAGCATCGTTGACACCATCACCAGTCATGGCAACAAGGTAACCACGCTGCTGGAGAATCTCGACGACGTTGTACTTGTGCTGGGGGAAAACCTCAGCGAAACCATCGGCAGCCTCAACGAAATCGTAAACCTCAGAACCGGGCATGTCACCACCACCGCCAAGACCAAGGCGCTCAGCGTTGTAGACATTGGTACCAAGACCAAGCTGGCGAGAAGTCTCACGAGCAATACCGACAGCGTCACCAGTAAGCATCTTGATGGAGAGACCAAGGCGCTTGGCCTCGTTGATAGTGCGGGCAGTGTCGTGTCGAGGGGGGTCAGAGCAAGGCATAATTCCAAGAATCTCCCAAGCACCCTCACCTCGCTTGCGAGCAACACCAAGAGATCGGAAGCCACGAGTTGCGAACTCGGCCACACAGTTCTTGTAAGCAGTGTCGACTTCCTCAGGAATGGGGTGATCCTCTTCGACAGTCTTGAGAACGAACAGCGGGGCACCCTTGACACAGATGATACGCTCACCCTGGGGAGACTCGACAACAGCCTGGACCTTCTTGGAGACGGGGTCGAAGGGGTGGAAATCGAGAACCTTGTACTTGGACAGGACACCCTTGGCACGGGGGTAGAACTTAAGGGCCTTGAGGAAAGCCTTGTCAATGGCATCAATACCCTTCTTCTTGCGGGAAGCAGCCAAGCAAGCAGTAAGCATCAGGTCATCGGGCTCAACACCGGCAACACAGAAAGGCTCAGCGAGAGAGAGCTTGTTCTTGGTCAGAGTACCAGTCTTGTCAGAGCAGAGAATCTCGACACCAGCAAGGGACTCAATGGCGGAAAGCTTCTGGACGATGGCCTGCTTCTTGGCGAGGTAGGCGGCACCGACGGCCATGGTGGTAGTGACGACAGCGGGAAGACCGACGGGGACACCGACAATGGTGATGGCAAGAGTGAAACGGAGAATATCAACTATGCCATTGGAGCGATAGAACGAAGACACCCAAACCACTAGGAGAGTTGCGACGACAAGTACGAGAAGAATCGTACCGATTCCGTTGAGAACCTCAGTGAAGTGACCAGTGCCACCAGCAGACTGAGAGACGAGAGCAGCGGCACGACCGACGAAGGTGTTGTCACCAGTGGAAGTGACGATAACAAAGGCCTCACCACGCTTGACAGCGGAAGAAGCGTAACAGTTGTCACCGTGGTGCTTGTCGACAGCGAGAGACTCTCCAGTGATGGCGGACTGATCAACCTGGACGAAACAGCCCTCGGTGACGAAACGACCATCAGCGGGGATGATTGTGCCCTCTTCTACCTGCAAAATGTCGCCAGGGACGACCTCAGGTGCCTCAATCTCCTTGAGAGTACCATCACGGAGGACGACAGCCTTAAGAGCAAGGGTTTTCTTGAGCTCCTCGACAATGGAACCGGCCTGGAACTCTTGAATGAAACCAACACAGGCGTTGAGAAGCAAGAGAGCGCAAATAACACCAAAATCAATCCAGTCCTCAAGACCAGCAGCTAGAACGGCAGCAGCTTCCTATGAGGTGTTAGTGAGAGAATACTCAAGATGTTGATGTGGAAGACATGAAAAGTGGGGCGTTGTATAAAACTGGGGTCGGGCATGATGTTCAGTTGAACATCGTGTAAGTCGATGTGGTCTCAAGACTCGCCGAAAAGACGCGAAAAGAGACACTCGAAATATAATACAAGAAAAGCAGATATAGAATAGAAACAAACGTACCATGACGAATTGAATTGGTCCAACGAAGAACATGAGGAACTTGAGAATCATGTTCTCTCGCTCTTCTTTCATGGCGTTGAGACCCCATTTCTTGCGACGAGCGATAACCTCTGCCTCAGTCAAACCAACCCGAGAGTCGGTCTGGAGCTGGTCCTCGGGGACAACACGTCCACCGCCGGGAGTGGCCTCCTCATCGTCGTCGACCTCGTGGCCGTCCTCGGACTCGAGGTCCTCGATCAGGGCGTCCATGTCCTCATCGGGCTCCTCATCCTCGGCGACGGGAGCCTTGGGGTTGTGGGTAGCGGGAGCTTGTCCTCGCTTCTCATCGAAGCCGCCAGTCTCGATGTTGGTGTCGAGCGCGGGCGCGCCGACCGCCTTCTCTTCGGCCATTGTTGGTGACGTTTAGAGAGAATGTCGATTCTTAGGTATGGCAGAATGCGGCTATAGGTATGCAGCAGGTATTGAGAGAATAATAGTTGAGGTTGGGGTGCTGCTGTTTTCTGTTGTTGAGAGAAACAGAGGAACAAGGTTTTGGGGGGAGGGGAAAAAGGAAGAAAGTGTCTAAGCACCGCACGAAGTTAGGGACGCTTATGTATGAAGCATTCGTGGGTGAAGAGGAAAGGAAAGAAGAAAGAGAGTTGAGGCCGGGCGAGAGCTTCTTTTTGAATTCAGAGAAAGATGCGTGAGCTTGGGTTCTTTCCCGGCGAGCTTGCCGGCCCACGCTCTCTCATACCCCTGCCAACAGACTTCGGCCCTGATCAAAATGATGGAGACCCGGTCATGAAGTGGGTCCCACAATCAATGCCTGCATATTTCTCCAAGACTGATTGTCTCTCACTGCTGCACATGGGCGTCCCTACTCGCTGCGCTCTGTATTTTGTGGCTCCCCCCCTTCACGAGAGACAGAACAGAATGGACCGGGGTCTATCAAACGGGTCCTACGGCGACGCAGAGCTCCACCGCGCAAAGAATTAGATGGGTCTTTCCAAGCCGGGACGGGTGGATTAGGATGGGGCCCATCAGTCACTTCCCACGAGTCTCACGCAGGTTCCTGGCATGGTCCCTCGCGAATCCCAATATGCCCCAGGTTATGAGCTCCATGCCGTCTCCAGGTACGACCGGAAAGCCCTTGAGATACAAGCTAGCAACAAACAACCGCTTTTTGCTTCCACTGTACGAATTGTACCAACCTCTCACGGCCCTGCCGACCCAGCCCCAGTCCCAGTCCAGTCGAATCCCTCCGTATAGAATCTGTCTGTAATAATTGCACCTTTCTGTTAGGTAGACCAATGCTGCGATTGATTTGCTCATGCCGCCATTATGCACTTGCTGTATGAATGAACGAGCCTACGTAGCCCAGTGCCACTCTCCTTCTTCTCCTCGTTTCTACGTTGCCGATTAATGTCCGCGCAGCACGACTCGAGACTGGCAGCGAGTAGCTACGTATCTACAGACTTTGGCGAAAGGAAGGAAATTTCATCACACCCTCTTTACGGTTTAGCTACACCCTCATCTACCCTAGCCTTCTCGTGTTATTGGCTTGGGGATCAGTAAGGTGCGACGTGATAGTGCTGCAAACCACCTCTACCCTAAACACACTGAACTGTATTGCATGCACATGAAGGAACCTAAGCTTAATGATGTGGTTACGGTCTATCACACTTTAACTCAACTGGCTTATGCATATCTGAACGCCGAAGCATCATCACTCTTATACGGTGCAAAAGTCAATGTGAGATGGGAACGCAATGGAAACTGTATGCAGCGTAGCCCGTAACAACCAGACCACAAGCACAAGCACAACAACATTGCAGATCAACAATCAACTTCATACTAGTATAGCAGTAAACAACGCAGTACAGTACCGTAGCATCAGCATCCACCGAGAGACTAAAGACAAAAGAGTGCGTAGCGTCTGCACCAGATAGCACGCCAGTGTAAAAGCTACCCTTGCCGTACCCGGTAGCGTCGGTTGGATCGATTTTTTTTCTCGTTCTCTGGTCAGAATCGCTGTTTTTTTCCTTCCTTTTCCCTCGGTCGCAACTACAATTCTTCTGCTAGGGTGTGTCAATTGGAGAAAGTCCGTGTGCTAGGGTGTGAAAGTATGAAACGTCGGTCGCTGATGCCCCATCGAAATCGACCGCCCTTATCCTTGTCCAGTAAAGACAGTCTTTCTCTTGTCGAGCTTTTCCTCGGTCCAGCCTAGGTCCTTCCATGCAGGTGCATAGCACAGTGCGTGGCGGCGCCGAGCGTGGGGAATGGAAACAAGACGGTAATCTCAACAGTGGAGGTGCAAAAGAGTTGAGCATTGCATTGCATCGCAATAGAGGGTTTAAAAAAGAGATTGAGAGGACCATCCTGCAGCTACACTAGACTCAGATGAAGACTCGAAATCTAAAATTGCCCTGGAGATACAACACAAGGGGGGGGGGGCATAACACAAAGTGTAAACAATAAAGAGAGGACATGGAAAAATAAGATGAAAATATGAAAAAGTCAATTCAGAGCATGAATCAATTAGGCAACTAGCTATAATTGGCTGTCTTTGTCTCTCATATCTCAGACTGCCTGCTCGTGGCTGACGGCTGATGGCTGACAATGACGACTACCAAATGGTACCAAAAGAATCACGAATTAATCCATGTCGTACATGATTGTAGAGGCGATTCACCTCGATCTTGATGCAATTTGATGCATGGAAAACCTTCCCAAATACATATCAAGCATGCAACAATAGCCTGGCTCCTTAGGTTCGAAATTACATGGGTTGAGGGAATGTCCGCGGACTGTAGGTATCTGTATCCGTACTCCCTGATCTTAGCATTTGCAAGCAGCGACACCAAAAGAGTTTCCACCATGGAGCGGGTAATTTTACTTCCTGTTTTCCAAACCTCCATATCTTCTCTATACATTACACATTATGCGCTCTATAGAAAAAAAAACAAAGTTCCCCAGCATCCTATTACTGCACTCATTAAAATCTGTAGAACACTGTGTAGCAGATGCTAAATCCTATTCAAGACAAGACCCCCGTTGTACAATGTGTGATGCACATCAGTCCCGGTCCCTTGATTGTTTGGGTTTGGTATTGCCTCACTGCAAGATTTTGCCTCACGATACAAACCTGTACATACAACAAGATATACAGCTTCAAGCCCCTGCCTGCCACTGTCTGAACCTACAGTGTACAAAGCTTTTTGGTGTCTCGTGGCGCTTCCTCTTCGCTGGGGCCCCGGTACCTCTGCTGTATGTCATTACTGTCTTTGCTTGTACCTGGAGTCGAGCTTCCCCAAATTCGCTGAGGGATTTTCCTCCATAGGGGAACTTCCTCACCTCCCCCCATATGCTCTAGGCTGCTTCTTTTTCCCGCTCCGTTGTGTACTGTAAGCTACTGGATGACGACACTGACTTGTCCATCCCTGGCGGTCAGCGAAATCGCGACTCAAGATACTGGAGAAGGATGGCAATCATGGGCTCCGCTTGGTGAGCGATAGGCTAAAGAACGGATTACCGTTTATGTAAAAGATACTGTATATCGCCAGCCTTGTTTTTGAGCTGTTGGCTGGAGACCCTTATTTTATCCATTGAGTTTATCATTGGGACCTGTCCAGCTGGGTACTGTACACTGTGAGTTCAAGGTCGTGATGCGTGATGCTAGACCATGACTCGGTGAGCATGATTGCCTCATACTGCACAGTAACTTCTTGGATTGCACAACTGCATTGCATTAGGCGGCTAGATGATCAAATTTTATCCTAGCCATTACAGTAACTCGCGTGAACGGCGAAGAAATACTCGTTGTGATTTGCGCATCAAACATGTCGTTCGATTTCCCAATTTCCACTCTTGAAACAGGTAGTAGTAAATAACGAAGCGCGCTGAAGATGTGACATTAAAAGCCGTCCAGTCTGTGCAGGAAACACACGCTAAAGTGCGTACATATTAACCATCCTCTACTCTAATTGCAGCATTTTTGAGACCTGCCCCACGCGATCGGCCTCGAAACTGACCAGACTGGGAACGTTGTCTGACAATCTCCAATGGGATAGCTTCACAGATCCCGCTCGATGACGATTATGCTTGTCGGTTACTCTGCATCACTATCATACTGTACTCGATCTAGATTCGCTGGTATTTGACCTATCAGTCATCCGAGGTCCGTCTTGGATTGGCGCGGACACGAGGAATCATGAGGTTATTTCAAATTGCACCGTTCTTTTAGAAAAAGGTCTTAGTCCAGGCAGGGCCGAGAACGGGATCGCCGTGTTTCGATAGGTGTTCATGATATTAGTTGCCATTCTATGACAGGCAATCGCACGTATCGTGTGCGACAAGCTTTTTGGTCGTGCAGGGCCAAGAAGTGAGCGAGCGCGCTGCGCTCCAAGTCGCGCAATGGCCTGTTATGACGGAACATTTCCAGGTTCATTTCAAGTAAGGACATCGTCCGGCATCCATCGTTCGCCAAGGCGGAAACGCAAACTGTGACCGCTGAATGACCGTGACAGCCATGGCCTGCCTATCGCGTTATCGGCAGCTGGTGAAGCTCTGCCAGCCTTGGCAGCCCGGTCTCGAAGGCTAGGGTGCAGTACAGTGCAGGGCAGCAAGCTACAATGCGAGATACATACGGTATGATTCACGACATGGGTGAGCTTCTGCAGGGCCTCGCCTGGGCTGGATCGGCTTGGCTGTCCTGGGCCCCGTCCGTAAACGACACCGAGGAGATGATGTTTACACGCTGGTGCTCTGTGAAATAAGCTGTCCCGTACAGTACGGTGCAGTACCTACACACGCATGAAGCGCCGCTATTGCAGCGCAGTAGTTAGCGTCCTCGATCTATCGTGCGGGTGAACGCGGGCGAGGCGAGACGAGGCGAGACGATAGGCTCGAATTGAGATTAGGGTGACAGTTCGCACGACGCTGCTGAACTCTACTTTACTTTCCTTTACGTTAGACAAGCCATCCATGGATCTCCAGCCAAAACGGCAGCCTAGCCTCTGTCTCCAAGCCCTGTCCCAACGACCGAGCCCTGCCAAGCTTTAGCGTACAAAAATGTGCACATCAAAAATGCTTGACACAAATACTACGATGTCATTGAACCCCCGTAGTGCAGGGTTTGGGTCGATTGTTTCTGTCAGGCTTGGCCATGTGAGGTATTATTTGGGAGCTTCGCAGCTGGCTGTTGAAGCCTTCTCGCTCTCATGCAGGTGTGCATAAACTTATGGATCCTAGTGCAGCAGCCGCGCTTCTAAGAATTTTTCTAGAAGCCGGTCTTTCCATGTTGGCCCTCCTCAATCTGGAATTGTTCATCCAATGCCTTTTCAGGACCATGACTTCGTGGGACTTGACCTCCGCTGCCAGCGATCGGGGGGAAAGTCTTGTCGCCTCCTCGGCAAGCAGCCAAGCAAGTTTCCAGGTCCGTGTTTTCCTTGTCGCTCGCTTTCGAGCTTGTAGCGACAAGAAAGCGAAAAAGAAAAAAGAGGACCCTGCTAACCCCCGTCAGCTTCAGGGCACCCCAGGTCGCGCCCCAGAGTCGCCAATAAACACCCAGATACTCTACGTCATTGGAATATCCTTCTCTCTTTTAGCTCGACGAAACAGAATCAAACACCTAAATGGAAAGAGAGAAAAAAACACGAAGAGGTGAGACAATTGACGACCAATAACAAACGGTACTTGTGTCTAGCATGGCCTAATCCCAAGTGGCATTTCAGGTCAGCCTCTTGCCCTTTTGCGCGGATTTATTTTTCTGGGTCAGCTTGTCACATCCACTCTCCATCGGGTTTGATGTGGGGGTGCATGTTTGTGTTTAAACTGGGGGGACGTGGTGGTCAAGGTCATGGTTCATGATCGCTTAGGTTCGCTTTCTTCCGCGGCTTTTTGGCAGTTTATCAAAGTCGGCAGGTTTTGCCCGCGATTTCCGTTCTCCAGTAAAACCGATGGCCACTTTACATTGGTCGGCTTCGGGTTTTGCTGGCGCCGTTGCCTCGGTGTGTCTAATGGTGAGTCCCCACGGGCAACTCGCGGTGTACAGTCTTTTTTTACCAGCCACTCTCTCGGTCAATCCTAACTGGGCCATTGACTACCGAAGATGGGGGGCTCGGTAAGTCCTTTTCTGGTCAGGTCATGTTGTCAAGCTTGAGATATCTTGAGTCGCTGATGGCGGGTCTGTCTGTTCTCAAGAGAGTTCCTTTGTCCCTTCACCGCACTGTTTGCCGCGCTCCGTAATGGCTGTTGCTGTTACCCTTTGGACCTCCTGTCGATTCCAGCCAGGTTCATGATCATTGTCAAAGGCTTCTCCGTACTACAGGGTTCCTCAAGGAGCGGTCTATATGATGTGAAGCTCACTTACGTACCGTAAGCCTCATCTCATCTTCACGTGTACGTATGTGGAAACAGTCTGCCGTTACTTAGTTAATATCCGATACCTACATACCTTGTTGTTTCAATATGCCGCCGCTTTTGTTTATCTGACACATCTGACACCCTACATCTTAATACAATACTACTATATTGTATCCACGTACTGTGCATCTATCTACACGTTCCAGCGCAATGAGGGACAGCCGGTATTACAAACGGAAATATTAAATTCAGCACTAGACAGTTTCCAAGCGGTTGTTCCCACTAAACCGCCGACAAGCCAATTCAGGTTAGATGCAACTTGCTGAGATATTTGCATCATGCGCCGTGCTTATGTGCGTGTACCTATGTATGTTGACTTGCTGCTGCTGCTACTCCGTATATCCTGTCCTGTCCTGTCCTGTCCTATAGCTATGTGCTTCCAGAAGGACCCGGCCCGTCTCATCGTGTCGCATCGAATCGAACTCTACCCAATCCCCTTTCACGGTTGACGCCAAGTAACGAGGCATTTCTTGCCTGCATATTCGTGCATCTTCCCCATCTTTGCCCGGTTCAGGGCGGATCCGGGGTTGCCCGGAAGGCGTTCAGTCTAGGAGGCTGGTGGGCATCCTGAAATTTGTAAAGAGAAACAGGACAATTGGCCATGGTTGTAATTGGCCACTTGATCGGATGAGGGAATTGACGACCTTGAAACTGCACCAAGCAGATAGACTCGACCCAGACCCTTTCTACAGCACTGCTGCTATATCGCTCACTCTGCTGGATATTCCCGTCGGCCGCACCAAGAGTCCAGAGCCCTCTAAACTTAGGTCCTAAGGTAGTCAGTCCTTCACTTGTTGACTCAGTGCATTGAGATTAGCCATTTACGGGTAATGTCCATGAGCTTATTATTAGACTGGCGTAGGTCGATTTCCTGCCTGCCTAGGGATTACATGCCTACCTTAATAGGCAGCATGCGGGATATTGATGACGGGAGCTTAATGTCAAATCTGGACGTAGGTGTCAACATAATTCTATTGGCTGCACCTTCCACATCGTGAGCTGTACTCTTCAGTTTCTTCCCCTAGCACAAACCACCTTCCATCCCGCGGGAAATAGCCCATCCTATGCCACTGGCTTGCTCTCTTCCACTCGCCTCATTCTTCTTCATGCCGACCTCAGATAAAACTTGACCGCGCTATCTGCAATGTTGCTTCGGCCTTCACCCCAGTTCCCTTGGCAACAGTGCACGAGTGCGGAGAGATGCTTCCTTGAACAGCCAAGCTTTCTGTTTAGTCGATTCAGGGACCTGCGTACAGGCATATGGAGCAATCGCGGTGCTACCTCAGCTACGGATACGTTGCGCTGGTCCCAGCCTCCGCTCCAGCTTTATTCGTACAAACGTACGGAAACTCAATCCGCGATAGTCTGGGGTACGACTCTTCACGAAAGCATGGACTTCTCACTCGCTCCATGACCCTGCACCGCTTTGCGTCTTGATCTGTCATGTTTGACACATAGGCAAATAGTAGATTATTGAGCATCGATAGTAACGATTAATGCTATGCTGTTGTTCCTTCACCTCCACTGATAGAGCCTGTTCGAGTATGAGCTGGCCTATCGATCAAGCCATGGGTAAATCGAAACTGAAGAATAACAGAGTAGACCCGGCATGATACACATACCTCACTGTCGCTGAGATGCTTAAACGTATTGGAATTGCCCAGTCGAAATCCCAATCTGGTCATGATAATACCTGTCGCTTCTCTGCATGTCTCACACATGCTGTTTGTCTCCTTGAATTGGAGGTGTCGACCTTCAAAGAACCGCTTGTTCTCCAAATTCAAACCCCAACGACCCCAAAGTAACTAAATGCAGGGATTTCCTCCATCCTGCATTAGAAGACCCGCTTGTACCGATCCAAGCGATTTGGCTTGCACGAGACCTTCGGCACTCATGGAGCCGCTGCTATACTATGGGCTAGCCTCGAATACTGTGAGTGAATTCACAATACAGCTTGGGCTTCGCTCTCGACCACAACGCCAATATTCACCTGATTGCAAGGCATATTATCACGGAAGTTGCGGTTGCCGTGGTCTCTGGGAACCAGGTATGATCTAATATCTGATAGCATAGACTGTTATCGAAGCCTCACCGGAGGCGGCGACGTGGCTAGGGCTTAGGACCGATAACTCGGGCTAGTCTGGTGGAAAACTGGCACGGTGCTCTCGCACCTATGCTCCACTACTTTGGACGCTCGTTCCTGATATCCACTTCTTTTCCCTTCCACTAGTAATAAACTTAGTCCATTCACTAGCCGCGACTGGCCGTACCATGTCTCGAAGGTCCCAAGTTCCACGGAGTCGAGTGCTCAGAAAGCCCAGGCCCTGTCACTGTCGGACATTACTTCCCTCAAAGCAGAGAAACACTAAGCGCCCCAAGCTAGGAGATAGAGGCTCCAGACGCGGGTTTTCTTGGTTTATTTTACGTGTCTCTTGGTTGGCTTCGCCAGCAGCCCACCTGTTATCACTTGCAAGTACCAAATTGCCTCGTCGTTGGCTTGCGCCGGCAAATGAGGCTCTCGCATGCAGAGTCTTAACAGTCAGCTCCCCATGACAGTCCCCACGACTGCCCCGTACACGTCTGGTATCCTATCTATCCGTGCCGTCATTCCCGAATTGCACGTTCACCTGCTAGATGCCTGTATAAATCGCGAATCGGCGAATGCACTAGGCGTTTTGAATATGATGTCAGTGCTACTCTGAGTCTGGGGCTTTGAAAGGAAATTAGACTGGAGAACCTGTTCAACGGCTGGGGGACACAGCACTGACTGGCTTGTTACCTCAAGGTAGATAGATGGTGATACCACAGTACATCTGGCCTGAAACGAATCGGTCGGATATCCAACAATGGTGTGTCCGCCTTTGGTAGAATTGGGAATGGCGTCCATGTTCAATAATATCGAGAAGCATGTTAAAATTGCTGGTCCTGGCGGCACTGTTGCTCTTTATCTCTCTCATAATTCTGAGACAAGCCAATGACCCCCGCCGGCGCAAGAGGAATTCATGACAAGTCGCAGAGCAAACGTAGTATCGAAGCTCTCCGTGACCTGAATACTCGATAACACATAGCGGCGCGCCCCTTCTTCAGAAACAGAGCCCGGTTAATCGATACCTACCTAGGTAGTCTCGTACAGAGTAATAGTACAGTACAGTACGACACAGACTGGGATCAGTCAGTTAATGATCGACGATGGATGAGACCTGAGCGGTCAGCTTCCGATAGTGCTCCGTATTTCATTCTTCTACCATATATCATATGTACGGATTATGCATCTGTCAGAAAGGAGGCTCCATTTCAGAAAGGCTCCACGAGTCTCCAAATGTTGGCGCGAGATTTGATGGAGAAGAATCCATTCTGGCCGGCTTCATAGAATATTTGGCTAGCCTAGTCAAGAACGGAAAATTGGAGCATGCCATTCAATCGTGGTTGCACGGATCCGAGTTTTCCAGAGGACCCTGCATCCCATCCCATCCCATCCCAACAACAAATTCACTCATGCAATCAATTCAAAACAACCTATGGATTATTAAAGAAATAAAAAAGTAGGAGATGATATCGCGCAAGCTGTGGCTGCATCTATGTTGAAACGGCATCATAACAGTCGTAAAGACCAAGTGCGACTTGTGACTGATAGTATCACGGAGCCGAAGATATGGACGTATGTAAAAGCCAAGCACATTGCCAAGCACATTGCCAAGCACATCGCCAAGCGCATCGCCAAGCAGAACGTGTGTGGACATCCTTGGAGCTGTCTTGACCGTCAATCTTCAGGGCGTTGCGCCCGGATCATGGTCAGTTCTACGGAGTCGCGAGGCATCGGCTGCCCCCAACATCTGTGCATGTTTTTATTTCGGTTCATCGATTCTGAGTTATCACAGAATACAGAGTTAATGATGCCCAGTCAATTCAGTCTTTCATTACTCCGAGCATGCCAAGGTTCCCAGAGTTAAGAGTGACCGGTTCATGAAACATATTGACGGTCACTAAACAAACTATGGCAACCAAGATGTTTCGTTTCTGCTACAAACATTGTGGTAGGCCAAGATGGACGTGCGCATACACATGTGAAAGCAGAGAGCAGATAGAATAGAGAATGTGCCTGTCTGCCATGCGACACCCTTTTTTACATCGCACAACACTATGTGTATGACCAGAGCAGGCCGTCATTGTTCGGCTGCCTTGAGTGTGGCACATATTGGTATATCTCATGAGCGTTGCGCAATGCTTGCGCAGCCATACGCAGTAAGTACTACGCGTGTGGTCTTGGCTTGTCCGTCTGTTTTCGTTGTCTTTCCTGTTACCTGCCTTGCTGCAAGAAAACTGTTGTCGCAGCAGCCCTCTTCTACCTACGCCTGTGTTCCGTCGCACAAACAAAGCACTGGCTACTACTAAGTCATCATCGCGAACTTGGATTGCTGATGCACCTGTATTTCCAAGGACCAAATGCGCCTCAATGGCTGACGACGTGTTCCATCCACCAAACATGGATTTCTCGAGACAATCTGTGTATGTAGTTGCTTCATCATGAAGGATGATTCGGATCCCGATTGTGACGCATGTAAACCAACGTGCATTTGTTCCCCTGTAGCCAAGACGATGCGTGGATCATCCGAGATACCAAGACGGCGACTGCCGATTTTCCCATGGCACACCGTCAATCGTGCTTGGCTGCTTGGCATGGCGAATTTCTTCCAAGACAGACTTGGCTCATGTTACCAGCTTGATATGATCTCGACTACATTGACGGAAGAATTTGAGAATCTGCCCATGCCGAGTCTGGGCGACAGCATCTCTCCCTGTTTGGACCGTTATTGAATGGCGTTGCAATTGGATGTCATATTAGTCAGTAATCGGGTGCCGTTATTCTTCACCACATTTGCTTTTTGGAATGCCTGCTGTACTTACGCAGGCTCATCCTGTCTGTATAGAAATATACTACTGCTACCTAACATAGGTAGGTAACTTACTATAGACTACTACTGTATAGTAATCATGGATGACCTGCATGCACAATCAAGGGGCTGACCAGACTGTGGCTCCCTTAATTTCTCAATTGTTTTCCGTGTCGTGACCGCGATTGAAGGAAAATCGGCAGGTATGGAGTAAGATTACGGCGCGTGCCTTTGGCGTGGGTTTCCTCAAACCAAGCTATAGCAGGACGGCATATCATTCTGGTTCCAGCTCGGAGTCTTTACTGTAAACTGATACGTTTTTGATGGGCTTCTTTCTGATTGGTATGCAGCGGGATATTATGCTGGATCCAAACTGTGGATGAAGGGATCCGCATCACAATTAGTTCCTGCTTAAACGGCTTAGTCTGAATTGTACCTGCAGATTGAACAAGAGAAACAACAGGTAGAAAAGCTGACCGACAGATATTTCTGGTGCTAATTTTAGGATGTCGAGAGAATGCCTACCTAGGTATGTATGTATGTATGTATGTAGTAGGTATGGAGGACGTCCACATGGATACAAGTACCCAATAACGGTAAGCTAGCTTACCGTCTATGATATCTGGCTTTTACCGCAAGTTCAGTCAAGACAGGGCCACCTTGGATACATTTGTTATGAATCACGGATACTACTATCTATTCTGTCCGTCCTCCATCCCCTAGGGGGCATTATCTACACGCATGTATGTACTGGTAATTTCGATTTTGGAAAAAAGGGCAACAAGTCAACAACTGAGTCACTTTACGTACCATGTCTTAAACACCAATAGCATGAATGTAATCAACTAAGCCGAAAACTAAAATACATCTCCCGAATAACGACTACCACTATCAGCCTCCTCTATAGGTATCCATATCAACATCCATACCTACCTAGCTTGCCTACGGATGTCTACCTCCTAGTCAGGGGAAAGGAAGCCTGGCAGGCTGGCACTATACCCCAAACGACCCCCATGGGGGTTCGAGAACCTAGCGTAACCTTGTTACGATGCGTTGGCCAAAATCCTGAGATAGTAAGGTAATATCAATATGTATTGGATAATAACTTGATGGGAAATCTCTCGGTCAATTGCTAGTCAGGGCCACCAGGTACCATGACTCCTCCCAAATGCGACCTGGGGAGGAATTCCGTTGCCTGTCTAGCGATCCTTGCGTTGAAACAATCAGAGTGACACTGCCATGCATTAATCAACCTCAGCGTACTCAACTACCGACGGTGATGATGGTGGTGGTGGTGTCGATCATCGCTCTCATTCTATATGTCACTGGGTGATTATTGGTTCAAGACTGGAACCGTCGTGAACGATCAATAGCTCATCTTAGCATGTCCCAGTTTGGTAGTGGTTTGGAGAATGAGGAAAGGCTAGACTGTCTCTAAGTTTTATCGCAAGAGGCGACGCGACGATCTGTATCGTATTGATGTGATACTAACAAAGTCAGCTGCAGGGAGATGAGGACCGCCGAAGAATTGGTGAGATTAGTGTTGTGGTCGATTTCTTTTTCGAGTTTGCTGAATGTGGTCATTGCTGCAGGGTAGATCAAACATTCGATAAAGTTATATGCTGTTCTTAACTTGTCGAGATAGAATGGACATGTTCTTTCTACTTGAATTAGTGTCTGTAAAGGAGACTGATGTTGTGACTTGCTTGGCCCATTGCTTGCGGTTATGGCTTTAACCAGGCGACATGTGCTGTCAACAAAGCCAGTTAGACTCACGTCCGCACAGGAAGCTCATTTTTTTCAACAACTTTGATCAAAAACCGGATTTGTGTTTACATGCGACCATGTCCTCTGTATGATGAGACCAAATCTCTCACGAAATCTCACCATTATCAGCATAGAATGCGCAGAGCCTGAAAAGATGAAGACTACGTCCTGAACAGATCCTGGAACACTGCGCAGAGATACAAACAAGTAATAGTGGCTACATTCAATCAGGATAAGAGAAAAAATACATTTAACAGTGTGTCTGGATATACCAGGGATGAAGGAGAACACTGTAGCCTCCTCACCTCGAGCAGTGATCGAGTTTTCAAAAGTTACCTCACAGTTTCATTGCTTCACCTTCATGCTTATCAAACCGATGATCAATACCTAACGGCCGAGCACACCAGCAGCAGGATGAAACCCAAAGAAACATACAAATTTAGTTAGCAGAAACAGTAAACAACAAAGGTAATGGTTACAGCAAGTCTAATTAACAAATCTGACGTGTCACGAGAAGTTCACCGCCCAGTCTATAACCAAGCCCAAGATACGTTACTCACTTCCCCTTTCTTACGCCACCACAGTTTATGAAAACAAAAACACTCTGTATTAATCCTCCGTTGATTTATGGGGGTTCTCAATAGAAACATCGTTTATACAGACTCTGAACCGGTTTAGAGATGTGTGCCATCTCGGCTACCCTAGAGACGGACAAGAGAAACTCAACGTCAACACAACATCTTACAGTTCATACATCTGATGATTACATAAAGATAAAACGGATTCAAAAAGAATTTTGCAATTAGTTGAAGCATGAGAAGGCCCTCTTTGGTCAAAGTTCCCAAACCTCTCATTCGACCTGAGCAGCAAACCGACATGCCTTTCATGCCATCGAATCCACTTAGTGGCTATCTCACTAAAGGCTCAACAAGTAGTAAATGAACAGATGTTGAAAAGTAAAATTGAGAAAACAAAAATCGAGAGTAGGTTTGTGCATATAACCGGGAGATTGCAATGTTGAGTGAGAGTTTGGCTGGGTGTGATGAGCTCAGGATATTACAACAAGAACATTTCAACGCCCGCAAATATCCAGGTAATTCTCAACTCTCACTCTCGGAATAATCCACCAAGCACCACATGAGCTATTGGGGCAACATATATTCACTATTAGAAAAATATGTATGAAACATCAAATAACTTTTCATATTTGTAGCCGACGAAGCTACGTGATCGTCTGATCCTCATTAACTAGTAAAACACACTGGACCACCACTGCGCCTATGCGAAGCCGGCTGGTTGCCTGCTTGATGTGATGCAATGCAATAAACCGTCCCGTAAAGCCTATTCCTTGGACGGCACTCTTGGAAACAAATTGGAAACGCCATCATCCCCATGGACGAGAGCAAACATGGAAATAAGTAACAAGCCGACAATTATCCTCCCATTTCTGTGCCCGGGGTATCATTTAACTAACTGTGCATATCCCTCCTATGAAAAGCGTTCTTAGTCGGTTGGGTCGGGGAATGAGAATCCAGCGGGAAAGTTGGGCATGCCGTTGGGCAATGTGCCGATACCAAAGGGGAACGAAGAATTCAAGCCCTGTACTTCTTGCGGAAGGTCACGGTGTTCGTCTCGGCGATGATGGCTGCCGTTGGTGCTGCCGCTGTTGCTGCCATTGTTGCTGCCGTTATCTCGGCTTCGGCGCCATCGAGAGAGATCCTCGTCCCGGTTACGAGTTGACTTGGGCCCGTTGCTACCACCCTTGTCTGTCTGCATGCGTCGGCTGATGGCCTTGGATGACACTCCTGCTCCAATCTCAATATCGGGCTCCTCCACTGACAAACCACTCTCAATCGGTCGCCCACCGCTACCACCATAGGGTGCGGTCAACATCCATTTGCGATCGGCTTCCGTCAACTTGTGAATAGGGATAATGCTGACACCCGTCGAATAGTCGCTGCAATCCCGAGGGCCAAAACCAACACCCCAGCGAGTCTGGAAAGAATAAATAAATTAGCTCAAGTTACAAGACAAGACAAAGAAGAGGCACTTACACGAAGAGGCACTTCCAAATTACGGGAATCTTCAGTACCCTGCTTGGCGGCAACAGCGTCCTGTCGACTTAGCATCTTGACGAATGCATGTCGCTTGTCTTTGTTCACGATACATGTTTGCACAGTACCAAAACGACCAAAGATGCCACGCAGTTCACTCTCGGAGCAACTAGTTTTTATGGTTAGTGTACTTCACATATTATGGAAGAGAAACACCTACGTGACACCGCCGACAAAAAGTGTTCGGCTATATACCTTGATATGTCCGGATGGTAGGTTTGCATCGTACTCAACCCACTTCTCAGCTGGGCCTTGATCGTGAAGGGGAGTTTCACTTCTGCCTCGGGGGCCGTGAGGGCTACGCTGGCGATAATCAGCTCCACGGCGATCATCCTGGCGGCCGCGGTTAGGAGAGTCACGACCATAGTCTAGGCGATCACGTCCATTTCGAGGCGAGCCACGAGCACCCCAACCACGATCAGGTGATCGCGAGCGAGAGCGTCCATTATATCTAGGAGGGGACCTTGTATGGCCGTACCCTGGCATGCGGGAATCGTCTGGCTTGCCTACAAGAGCACCCCATGCAGGCTGGACAGGAACAGGAGAGTTCTGAGCATATGGCATAGATTGCTGAGCCGGGGGAGCGGCACCGCCTACGGCAACGCCAGTCATGCTCTGGATCAGAGCGGGGATTTTATCAAATGGTACTCCTTGGTCCGCCAGTGCCTTGATCAACATGATCTGCTGTTGGGCTTTTGGATCAAGGCCAAGACCAGGGGCAGCAGCAGCGGCTCCAGCCAAGGCCCCGTTGAGCGGGTTAGGAGGCGGGTTACTCGGATTGTTTATAGGAGAACCTCCATATCCATTTTGGGCCGCCATATGCGGGATACCGTAGGGCATAGAAGGCATAGATGGCATGCTCACAGGCTGTGATGCCGAATGATACGATACGGGCGGCATAGCAGACGACACTGGCTGAGGTGTCCCAGAAGCAGGCATATTATACGTTGCTGTAGGGGCCGGCATAGGGGGGTTAGCTGGGGGTGCACTCGTGTTTTGACGAGCGATGTTAGCTAGAGCCTCGAGAATAGATGTACCACTGGCTGCTGGAGGAGCAGCAGGCGCTGAAGGTGCGGGAGTGGCAGAGGCGCTGCCTCGAGCTGAACTGAGAGCGTTCACAGGTGGGCTACCGGGAGGAGTTGTCGACTCATCTATAACATCACACATGTTAGACTACATGCTTATATCGAACAACGAAGCATTGCCGCATGAGCGTGAAACGCCAAATGCGATGCTACTTTCGTGAAAAACGTACTTTGTGGTGGTGCGTTGAGCTTTTCTTTGAAAGACTCGAGCATTGATGTAGGGAATGTCTGGCCCTTCTCCCAGATGTCAAGGAGTTTCTTAATCTTGTCCTACACGGTGGATTATGTGTGAGTTACGATCCAAAATAATAGTACGGATGTCAAATATGTCAAGAAGCGAGATGGATGCCAGTAAGGGCGCTTTGCAAGGTGTTCCACGATACTCGGTATGTGGCACTCGCGAATTGCCAGCTACAAGGGTAATAGTCAAATATGCGTACCTTTTGCTCTTTGGGGGCAGATTGCAGGATGTCATTCATCAAAACAGGCATGAGTTCTGTCACTCGGTTGACGCCAGCGGCATAGGTTCCATCCGGGGCAGAGCTGTCTATTGCCTGCGCCTGCGCCTTGGCTTGCTCGAGCCATTTTCGGGTTACAGAGTCTACGACGTAGAGTACCCCCAACTTGTGTGTTCCAGGTGCCTTCTTGAAGTGTGTGAAGATTTTTTGTATAAGAACTGATTCGGACTGCAAGGGCAAGGAGTTAGTATTTTGTTTGATGGATTTTGCGAACAACACGGCAAATGCAATAATGTAATGCGTGCTTGGTGAAATCTTACCTGAATGTTGGAAACACAAAGCGAGGTCAAACTGGTGATGCGAGATCCAGATACGCCTGGTGGTTTTAGGTTGAGCATAGCCTGAAGGCCAGCCTCTAAGTCCGCGACAGCGGAAGCCATGATGATTTGGTTTGGGTTGGATTGCTGTGATACAGTGTAGGCGTTTTGTTTGTGGTAGAACAGTAGTCCACGAACTACGCGCGATGCCTTAATATGCACTCCAGAAAGATCCAAGAGAGCGAAGGTCCAGAAGTGGGCGTCACCACTTGCGATAGAATGCTTGTAGTACGGAAGAGTAGCAAAGCGAGATAGTAGAAGAAGAATATGTCCCCCTAAGCAAAAATTCTTTGCTGATGTTCAGGTACGAAGAAAAAGCTTAAGCGGGTCCTTCCTTAGGAGGGCGGGTTGAGATTTCTTTTTTTTTTTTTTTTTTTTTACGCAGTCGCGACCGGCGGAGAAGTAGTACGAGAGCAGCCCAACAAATAAGGTAGGTACTTAGGTTATCAGCTGAAGTTCCTCGGCGCAAAATAATACAAGCGGAGGCAGGCCTCAAGAGTACGATACGGTACGACTTGTGCGAGATAACAAAAAAAGCTCTTCTACTGTTTGTTTGCTTTGCGTCAGAAGCGCGACGAGCGAGTCACAAGATTGTGCAGCGGCAAAAAGAGCTAAGCCAGACCTAATAGGCAGAGATAAGACTGTCCTGTCCTGTTGGTCAGAGCGGAGAGATTTGTCAGTCTTGGAGACAAAACGGCGAGAAATAAATGAATAAAAGCACGGAGATAATTTCTGGCCTAGCAGCACAGAAAAGTCGGTGTTGTTGCTGTCGTCGTCGTCGTTGAGAGTTCACTCCGATGAGGTGATGTGATGACTGTCACGACCGGAGGACGATGATGGAGTGAATGATGAAGTGGGAAGAGAAAAGCTGAGGCGAGTGACCATAACAGGTGGGGCAGCCCTTTTAACTCTTCCTTGCAAGCCAAAACCCTCTCCTCGTTCCGCTGCCAGTTTATCCGGTGTCAGGAAAATCTTGAAAGCTGACAGAACATCAAAGTCACGTGAAAGTGTTTACATGATGGCTTCAGTTTTTCTTTGTAGTTGTTAAGTTTTCGACATAGACTTTATTACTTCTCCAATGAAGACGCCCACTGTTAGCTCGCTAGCATTGGTGAAAATTCAAGTTCGTCTTTGTTTAGCTCTTATGACGGCCCCTACTCGAGATAGTAGCCGTCCCCTTCCTTTGTCTAATACATTATACCCGTGCTGAATCCGTATCAGGTTCCGTGTTAGTGTGTGATAGAGCCTTGACCAACAAACAGACCATTCGTTCTCAAAAGGAAAGCAATCCCGCAAGAAGTTGATCTCAAGCTCAGTTTGCACATCATGTACGCAGGTAAAAAGTAGTTCGTAGAAGCACAAGCTTGGTCTGGATGCCGCCGCAGTAGGAAGTCATTCTGAGTATCAAATGCACCATACACGTCTTAGGAGAACAGAAGCAGCTGGTGGAACAGATCGCTGAATATTAATAATAGAATCCTAAGGGCCCACGGTACATATGCCATGACTTTTGTAACACATGACAGAAACCGACAAGTAATGCCAAGCTGCTTTGTTCCCAAAAGACCATATTAGAAAGGAGACCATAAGTCAGGAATAACCGATATGGTGGTTCACAGTCGGCCAAGGTGACCGGACGATCGGAAATACCAAGTTGATTATTACCTCTTGTATGGAGGATGGCACAAACAAGGCCTTACAGTCTAAGTGTGGAAATCATTGTCCTCCCCTCCAATTCATCTGTCGCTATTAACAAAATCTTCGGATCATTCGTACGGCAAAAGAAACAATCGGTTACCCGGTGGAATGGGAGCTTCGGGGCTCCGAAGTTCTGCGGCGCTCAACTCGGAGGCCCGGCGATGGGGCATGATAGTTCCCGAGCGTGTACTACAAGTTAGTTGATTATGCTAACTTGACCGCTGAGGTGAGACTTGGCACGAATCAGGACAGTTCATGATCTATTAGTTAGGCATGTGTTGATTTTTTGCACCCTGAATATCCTCTGTCAAACCCTAGCATGTATCTGGCTCTACCTAGTATCGAGTGTCAACGTTTAACAATATCTCAGAGTCTGACGTCAAATTTTGACAACTGCCAGCATGACCGAGGTCCCCCGAACCATAAGCCAAAGAGAGGAATCCCTCGAGGTACCAGCTCCACCGATCAAGTGGAGTAGATTAATACTTCCATCTAAAGTCCATTCAGTAATTATGTACATTATCATGAGTGGAATAGCCGGAAAACAACCTAGCGACTTAGCGAGCAGCAGCCCAGTAGTTCCGGAGTTGTCATGATGGACCTGGACTTCGACAGTGGATGTAAACAAAGAATATAACCTTGTTAGATAATGTCGAATTCCTATTTGCGCTACTTTGATTTAAGTTAGATCTTGATACACACTTGTAGACATCCAGGGCAAAGAAACATCTTTCGGTTCAAATCAGATCGAAGCTACGGAGTATCAGACCTGTAGATTGGTTGGTTGGGTCCCATGTTTTTCGTTTCTTTGTTCGGCCATTTGGGGGAACGGGAGGGCTTGAACTTGAAGTGCATCGAATTGGAGGAGGCGGGAGAGGAGGAACGAGGATTGGACTGAAATTTTGGGGCTCGTAGGTTAGGGTGGCCCCGCGGTAAAGGCTCCTCTTCAGCAGTAGCTCAGTTGTTTTTTTCTGGCCTGTGCAACCAACCTCATCAAAAGAAGAGGACAGCATGGCAATGAATGGATCCATCCGGTAGCAAGTAGGTACTCTTAGTAGCATGTATGTGTACTTTAGTAGCTGTGCTGTACATATGTATATCCGATGAGGCACTCCGACTTGCTTTGGAGAGCCTGCAAGTAATGAATTTTGATAAAAAGAAACATGTATTGGCAAATACTACGTACCTACCTACAGCAAGCAATTGATGACGGAATGATAGCTGGGCATGTCAAAAAGAGGGTGCTGTGCTTTGCTGTAGCGAGCTCTGATGTGATGTAATGTAATCGAGACTACTACTACCTACCTCCCTCTGTGCCATCCATTGCTTGACCTCAATGACAGTTCAGCTAAGAATGGCCTGAAGCTCTGAAGCTGCCCCGCAGAGGGACACCTTCATGGCACCTACAACGATACCTACCAAGCTATATGTAGCTGCTAAAATGTCATCTTCATGACCTACTTAGGTACAGTTACAAAAGTAAAGAAAACAACAATAACAACATCGGTCCCATGTCCTCAGAAACGGCACAACACCCCTGGCAGGTGAGGCATAGGCAGATGAGAGAAGGAGAAAAAATGTGTTAGGCGACCCCCTGTAAATCCGTCGATGTAGAGAGAAAACCGGGCTATCCGCCCCATAAGTCCCGCTCCGCTTGATGCTTCATCCATCCATGACCCCCCGTACCCCCGGCCTCCGAAGTTCAGAATGAGACCTAGCCTGGACGGTTAAGGCAAAGAGGTAAAGGTACTCGCAGCTAAGGTAGAGCCAAGGTGAGAGTCAATGTCACAGTAAGGTAATTTTTGTGCATCCCTCAATCAAGTCCCGTTCTGCCTGTCTGCGCCTTTTTTTGACCTATTGTCTTGTCTTGTCCTGTCTTGGCTTACCTTGCCTGAACTTCTTCCTCCCCATAACTTTTCTCCCCTCCACATCCTTCATATACCTCTCTCCTTCCCTCCGGCACACCCACCTGTTTCTTGTCTCTTCGTCTGCATATCCATCTTCCCTTCAAAATGGCTTCAGTCGCTCGTCTCAGCAACGCTGCCCTCCGGGCTTCCCTCCGCTCCTCTCCTGTCAATGGCTCTGCCTTCAACGCCATTCGATGCTACTCCGCCAAGACCCAGGTATGTTTTGTTGTTTAACCTCGGATAAAGTCGAGTCCCAAAATCCTGCTACCCACCAACGTCATGACCCATTGGCGAACCTAAAGGGCAACGATGGCACGACACAAGAACAACATGCTAACCATTGTCAACCTCATAGACTTTGAAGGAGCGATTCGCCGAGCTCCTGCCCGAGAAAATTGAGCAGGTCAAGGCCCTCCGAAAGTCAGTCGCATTCCTTCCCCTCGGTTCATTGTTGGCCGAAGCCTGGATCCACCCTAAGCCTCATGCCTGCTTTGCGAATCGAGGGCAAATCTACAGTCAATTGAAATTTTAAGCTAACATCCTCGCAGGGAGCATGGTTCCAAGGTCGTTGACAAGGTCACTCTTGACCAGGTCTACGGTGGTGCCCGTGGCATCAAGGCCCTCGTTTGGGAGGGTTCCGTTCTCGACTCTGAGGAGGGTATCCGATTCCGTGGCAAGACCATCCCCGAGTGCCAGGAGCTTCTTCCCAAGGCTCCCGGCGGCAAGGAGCCCCTTCCTGAGGGTGAGTGAAATCCGGTCACCAATGTTTACGCAACCAATACTAACACGAACTGCGCAGGTCTCTTCTGGCTTCTCCTGACCGGTGAGGTCCCTACTGAGCAGCAGGTCCGCGACCTCTCCGCTGAGTGGGCTGCCCGCTCCGATCTCCCTAAGTTCGTCGAGGAGCTCATCGACCACTGCCCTACCGATCTCCACCCCATGGCTCAGTTCTCCCTGGCCGTTACTGCTCTCGAGCACACCTCCAGCTTCGCCAAGGCCTACGCCAAGGGTATCAACAAGAAGGAGTACTGGGGCTACACCTTTGAGGACTCCATGGACCTCATTGCTAAGCTCCCCAACATCGCTTCTCGCATCTACCAGAACGTCTTCAAGGGCGGAAAGGTCGCTCCCATCCAGAAGGACAAGGATTACTCCTTCAACTTCGCCAACCAGCTTGGCTTTGCCGACAACGCCGACTTCGTCGAGCTCATGCGTCTTTACCTGACCATCCACACCGACCACGAGGGTGGCAACGTCTCTGCCCACACCACTCACCTTGTCGGCTCTGCTCTCAGCTCCCCCTTCCTGTCTCTCGCCGCTGGTCTCAACGGTCTTGCCGGTCCCCTCCACGGTCTTGCTAACCAGGAGGTCCTCAACTGGCTCACTGAGTTCAAGAAGTCTGTTGGCGATGACCTTAGCGACAAGGCCATCACTGACTACCTCTGGTCCACCCTCAACGCCGGCCGTGTCGTCCCCGGTTACGGCCACGCCGTTCTCCGAAAGACTGACCCTCGTTACATGGCTCAGCGCACCTTCGCCCAAGAGAAGATGCCTAACGACCCCATGTTCAAGCTCGTCTCTCAGGTCTACAAGATCGCTCCCGGTGTCCTCACCGAGCACGGCAAGACCAAGAACCCCTACCCCAACGTTGACGCCCACTCCGGTGTCCTCCTCCAGTACTACGGCCTCACTGAGGCTAACTACTACACCGTCCTCTTCGGTGTCTCCCGTGCCATTGGTGTCCTCCCCCAGCTCATCATTGACCGCGCTCTCGGTGCCCCCATCGAGCGACCCAAGTCTTTCTCCACTGACAAGTGGGCTGAGCTCGTCAAGAAGCTGTAAAGGACTTAAAAACAAAAGGGGAAAAGCAGGCGACGGGAGGATTCTGCCCAAGAAATGGACAGAATGGATTGCCGAGTCAATGGCATTTGTACAACACAATGGGACTGTTTTAGTTTAGTAATGAGCAAGTCGTCGCTGGAGCACCGACTGAAATGAAATGATTTGACAGTTAATCTGTAACATCTATCTGCTCTATGAATTCATTCTTTGTGATGCGTGTTGCAATTGAAAACCTTACAACTGTTAATTGATCCAGTCGCCATCGCTGGTGGCCAGGCTTTCCTTGAATTGCGATGGTTTCGCTCTAAAACCTTTTTGAACATGTTTGTTCACTTTGTTGACCCCCACGAAAAAAAAAGAGAAGACAAAAAAAAGTACTGTACCTGTCTCAGCCTCTAACTAGAGCAGATAACTCACCGGCACGACATTCTTGATCCTTATTGAGGATCCAAGTATGAACTCTCGAAAAAAAACCCTGTATCAGGAAATACGAGACGTGAGTTGTTCAATCATAGGTAAGTTAAGTTCCGTAGGTAGACTCTCGGTGAGAGATAACACCGACAAAATAGGTCCCCATGCAGACAGGGACGCGAGCTCTCAACAGTTGAGTGGAGGAGGGGCGTTGAGAGCTCCTCTTATCTGGCGCCACGGGGGAGCGACCCAAAAAGAAATGGAGGTGAGAGCTGCGATCTTCGGGGGGTGGTTGATAGGTATTATCGAATGAGGAGCTAGATGGACTCGGGTGAGGCTAGAAAGAAGAAGTCTTTGTTGGAACTGCATGCTTCCAATGTGAGAGAATAGACGACGATTGTTTTTGTGCTTCTTTCAAGATTGGTGGTGAATAAAAGCTGTTGAGAAGATAGATGCTTTGAGATCGAAATGTGCTTATAGCCTCAGCACAGCAGCTATCATGTAAGCATACTAGGTACTAGGTTGTGACTGAACCTTGCTGCCGCAGACATCGAGAGCTTCAGCAGTGAGCGTGGCGTGGTAGCTTTAAAGTCTTTGGAGCACAGGGTGAAAAGTGTTGTTCGCTACACGCTCTAGATATATCCAGAATCACAAGCATTTTTTTTTTCTCTCCCTCTTCTACTTCCGTCGGTCTTCTTTCTGCCGGTTAATGAGCCCCAGGACATCCACCCCCGGATTTCGATTTCGATTTCACATGAGGGATCCAGCTCAAAACCGATCCTATCTCGGTTTTACGAGCTATCGGCTTGGAATAATGGTGCACAGCAGACGAAAAGTTCCGTGCAGTATCATTCGTGTTATATGTGAGGCATAGGTCAGCATTATAGATATGATAGTAACCATTGTTTTTATTGGCGTTTTCTCACTTATTTTAAGGACAGGTACCTGGTGCGGTGTAAAATGAGCTGGCCCTCAGCGGTTGAATAGCGTCGTCAGCCTTATAAACGTGCTGCTCGTAGCTTAGGTTCATCATCAGCAACGGAATAGCAGCCGAAACACATGCAAAACAATATGTGACTGACTATGTAGCTAAAACTGACTGAGAATAACTCAGTTCTTGATTCGGGTCTTCTCGCGCATGCGCATGTCCATACCCATTTGGACCTCGGCCATTGACCTCCGCAAATCCATCCCCATTGTTCGTACATATTTCCCTCCCGTTTATCGGGTACTTCTCCAGGCGGCTTCTTCCCCTCCCCAAGCTTATTTTGCTCTGCTCAGCTTTTAGCTCAGCACTTTTCCCAGGCCATTCAACTGTTTTTATTGGATCTGACTCAGCATCCACCAAATCCACATACAGTACGTACCACCCTCCCCACGCAGCCAGGTTCCCAGCACACGCCTATAGCTTTATCTTCTCTCCCCTTCTCTTCCCCTTTCTTCCCTTCTACAACCTCTTGCGAAGCATCCATCAACTTCCAACCCCCCCAGCGAAGAAGCACCCTAATCCCTTGGTCAGGGCCCCTTATTTTACGACACTTCCAAAGTCATGGCTACCATTCGTACCGATCTTCCAGGCCCCATCGGGGAGAAGAAGCTGGAGAAGAAGCCCATCAAGTTCTCTAACTTGCTTCTGGGCGCTGGTCTCAACCTTTTCGAGGTTACCACACTCGGACAGGTAGGTGTAACTGGACAATGAATGAAGATGTTATTTGCTTACACCCCAATAGCCTTTGGAAGTAGTCAAGACCACGATGGCTGCGAACAGAGGCGACAGCATGGCCACGGCTTTGGGACGTGTCTGGGCCCGTGGTGGTCCTCTGGGATGTAAGTGACAATTCCTGTACCAATACATTCCCAATTTCATGCTAACTCACAGCCTGCAGTCTACCAAGGCCTTATCCCCTGGGCTTGGATTGAAGCTTCCACCAAGGGCGCTGTTCTCCTTTTCGTCGCCTCCGAAGCCGAATACTACGCCCGTGCCGCTGGTGCCTCCGAGTTTGGTGGTGGTATCCTTGGTGGTGTCACCGGTGGTGTCGCCCAGGCTTATGCCACTATGGGTTTCTGCACCTGCATGAAGACAGTTGAGATCACTAAGCACAAGCTCGCTGCCTCCGGTGTCAAGCCTCAGTCCACCTTCCAGACCTTCGCAGAGATCTACCGCAAGGAGGGTATTCGTGGTATCAACAAGGGTGTTAACGCCGTCGCTATCCGCCAGATGACCAACTGGGGTAGCCGTTTCGGTCTCAGCCGTCTCGCGGAGGGCTGGATGAAGTCTCTCACCGGTAAGAAGGAGAACGAGAAGCTCTCCGCTGGTGAGAAGGTCATTGCCAGTGCTCTCGGTGGTGGTCTCAGCGCCTGGAACCAGCCCATTGAGGTTATCCGCGTTGAGATGCAGAGTAAGAAGGAGGACCCCAACCGTCCCAAGAAGATGACGGTTGGCAACACCTTCAAGTACATCTACGAGAGCAATGGTATCAAGGGTCTTTACCGTGGTATTGCTCCCCGTATTTCCCTTGGAGTTTGGCAGACCGTTTGCATGGTTGCATTTGGCGATATGTAAGTGCCGCCCGCATCCCTCATTTTTCTACCAATACTAACCGCATCCACTACAGGGCCAAGGCTTATGTTGAGAAGGTGACCGGCGAGGCCGTTACCGCCAAGCATTAGAAGGCGTTTTGGGAAATTTGGTTTCAAAATATTGCTCGTGGCGAGCTTGATGTGTATGGATTGTCTACTGGTTTGAAAATCTTTGATATGATAACATGAGCTTGTAAAATGGCCTGTGTTTAAAGGGTCGCGTATTACGTATGATCTTTGAGACGATCAATTAGTTGAGAAAGTTATTCAAACTCGAAATAGACGAAAACAACTGCGCGATCTATCATGAGCCATCCCAACTGGTGACATGGATGTTACATTACTGAAGCCGAAGTTGTGATAGCCCGCTTACTGCAGATTAAAACACCTCCCCCATACATGGCTACATTATCCTATAGCTCTTATTAATAACTAAACTTATCAGTTTTCTATCAACTGCCTTGTTGTTAGTAGTCGCTTTGCTTAGAAATAATATACCTTGCTTTTTTTTTCAGTTTTCCTAGTCTTATATGTACTAAAGTATCACTTAGGACCAGGAGGTTACAGTGGTATTTAGTTTAATATATGCTGTACGGCCTTGATCATACTATACAGTCCTTGAACTTCAAAACGAGCTTCTTTACAGAGCATCAGTGTCTGAGCTTACGAGTTCATCATAAATAAAACCCCAATCTTCCTCGATACTTAACAATGCCCCGGCTTTCACAAGACTGTCTATCTCGCCCCTCTCCAGCTGTTCCAGATTAAAGTCCTGCTTCTTGTTCTCTGCATGCACAGCTTTGAGACGCCCATCTGGCGGCGCCGGAATCTTGACTCGGCGTACAGAACGCCGTCGCCTACCGATACTATCAGCCTCGCTGACCTTTTGGAAGCGCTCGAACTCGGCAAGGAGAGGAGCGTTGGGGTCTTGGTTAAGATGGGCATCGCGGTAGAAAAGGTTAGTTTTAGAATACTGAGGGCCTTGAACGGCACCGATGACAGGGTTTTTAGTTAGTCTAATATATTGGGTGTCAAGGTAGGCACGGCGGGCGTATGTAGCATCATCGAGCTCTGAGTCAATGTCCATATCGTCCCCGTGTTCCGCGCCGGGTGGGTCCGGCTCCGGATGTGGAATTAGTGGTTGCGGGCGGCGGAGTCGCCGGTTAGTGCCGGGCAGAGTTATAAAGTGCGACTCCGGCGCATCACGCTCGTCTATAGAGAGGATAAAGCAGCGGCCAGTGGCATCACCTATCGCAAGTTTCGAGGCATCGGGGGAGAAACCGCCCCAAGCAATAGGGCCTGGTGCTGTAAGAATGTCCCGCACGAAAGGCTCCTTCAGCCTACGTACATTCCACACCTTGACTACACCGTCGCTGGATCCTGTGTAAAAACGGTCAAGAGTTGTGTTCCAGGCTGTGAACTTGACGCCTGTGTCCTCCTTCTCGCGATCTCCATAGTACTCTTCAATAGGTTTTCCATGTGAGAGCGTGTGGATAGGCTTATCACCCTGCGCCGTATCCCATATGTAAACCTTGCCGTCGGTGCACGCGGCACTCACATAAGCGTGTCCGTACGAGTTAGGAACAAATGTAAGCTCGTTAATATCGGAGGCGTAGCAGTCAAGAGACTGGTATTGGGCATATCCACTACCACCCAAGCGTTCCTTATCGCGCTGAAAGATGTGAACTAGCGTCTTGACTTTGCGGGGGTTGATGCTTAAGCCATTGGGCGTCGTTGCGACAATAAAGCTTTGTAATCTCGGGTGCCAGGCAACCTCGAAGACGTTGGCCGTTGAAGCTGTGAACACATTAATTCGCATGCCTTGTTCTGCATCCCACAAGATAATCTCTCCTGACGTTCTTTTGTCTTCTGGGATTTCCATATCGTCTCCGGTCAAGCTTCGGGGCGAGTATCCGACCAAGAGCAAGTGTTGGCAGCCGTTAGCTTTTCCCCATTGCATTGTTGCTGGGAAGTACGCCCACTTGTCTGACCCTTCGGCGTCGGTTCTCGAGCAAGAGAATGTTTGATACGTGCTGTTTGCCTCGTTCCCTTTTTCGACCGTATATATTCGCACAGCATCAGTCGGGCAGTCTGCTGCCGTCGCTACCCGGCCAGACCGGTCTTTTGCAGCAGCTACAAAGTTAACATTGCCGATGTGTTGCCACGTAGCAATGACCTCCATATGTGTCCCCTGAGAGTCGACCTTCCAAATCTTGACTGTCTTATCAAAACTTGAGGTATAGGCTAAATCATCCTCCATGTTGTAGTCAGATGATACAACTGAAGAGTAAAGCCAAGGCTCTTGACTCTGCCGCATGGCCTCTGTCGAATTCTCTCCTTTTTCAACCCGAGGACGAGGTATTCGATGGTCGGGAAATGCACGTAGTGTGCCTTTGCTCGTAGAACATAGGAGCAAGTTTCCCGGTTTGTTATATTGTTGGTTGTGCGTGTCTGAGTGAGTTGTTGTACCGCACAAGAAGCTTTCGTTGGAGATCCAAGTGCCTGTGGTGACATCTCCAGCACAGTTCGTGAACTCAGCCACGACCTCCATATCGTCTTCGCGCAGTGTCTTGAATTCTTGCTGGAAGTTCAGGTATTGGCGTGTCCGCTGCAATCCCTGATTCCCTAACATCTCTCGAGCCATCAGCAGGGATGATAACCTGCTCGCCCTTCTCAACTGACCCTCGCGCTTCTCGGTCTGTTGGCTCACACGTTCACCAGTTAACGACAGGACCCGCGGAATATCAGCCACTCGCCCTTCCCACAGATCCGCCCTAAAGGCATTCATGTCACACAGAGACCGCCCGCTCGGTGCAGGTAGGGGTTGGCCTTCTAGCCTAACCCATTGCATCAGGGTCTCGAGAGTGGGTTCCAGCAGCCTGTTTCTAGACCGCGAAAGCTTTTCTGTGACCTCGGCGATCTCTTGGGGTGCAAAGTCGACATGGTATACGATTGGTTCTGACGCTATGCTGGCGATGCCAGCATTGACTGGGAATTTTGTGCCCGCCTCAATAGCTTTGCGATGTTCCGCGGTAAGATAAGGTTTCTTGGTGATTTGGTAGAATCGATTCCGGGGGTTCGGTTCTCGGCGCTCTCGAGACTTGCATGGCTGTCTATTAATGTATTCGGGGATGTCTGGTACTGGGACTTGAGGTGGTTCGGGCGTAGTAGAAATCCGAGGAGAACACGGCTCCCCCAACGTTCTTGGTTCTGCAACAAGCTCGGAGCACTGTCTTAAAGCACCCACCTCTTCCAGCTCCGGCAACTCATCTGACTCTGCAGCCTCTTCCGACTCCGGGGACTGTTCTGGCACGTTGACCACTCGAAATTGTGGCAACGCTTCTGGCTCGTCGACCTCCTCTAGCTCTGGTAAGTGGTCCGAGTCTTCTGAACCTTCCGAGTCTTCGGACCCGTCAGAATCCTCCGACTCATCTGATTCTTCTGACTCACTAGATTCGTCCGATGCCTCTGAATCTTCGAGCTCTTGGCGCTGCGAAACGGACGGTTGTATTGCTCGCGGGGGCAGCCTCGGTGACGGTGTAGATGAGGGTGTAGGGGATACATGGAACTCCTGGGATGCGTGTTAATAAAAAGATGACCTTGAGGTCTTGGAATCAGACAACTCACCGGGCCCTCTGCAAGCTGTGCAACGATACTGCGCGCCTGAGACCCGAGAATGCCCAGATCAGCCTCGCTTAGATAACCACAGGTCTCATCCCATCGTCTACGGAAGAATTTGCTTATACTGAGTACTGTAACTGCCTAAATAGCCTACCATTAGCGTTTAAGCACGTTGTAGCGGGGGATTTCCTTTGTATACCTTGATTGTGAGCGCATGAAGATGGTAATCATCGCGCTGTAGGCCCGCAGTTGCATTTTGAACCAGAGGATACACCTGGTCACGGAGACATTCTTTTACGCTACGTTTACGCGGTAAGGACTGTTCAACGCGTCGGCGTTTTGATGGTCGTTCGTCGGTCTGCCTGAGGGGGGTGTTTAGCAAAGGAATAGGTGCTGCCGGCATCTGGCCATGATTAATTAACGACCTGGAGACCGTTGTGGTCAGCCCAAAACTCATGAGGAAATGCGCCTAAAATCATGAATAGATAAAGGGCAAACCAAACAAGCTGACGTTTGACGCGTAGTGTTGAAAGGTGACGGGGATATTTCACTTACCCCATTGCCCCATTTAGCGTTATGTGGTGTTAAGATAATTAGGGAGGTATACGAAGGAGCTTAGTGGGCCTAAAGGATGGAAAATAGATAATCCAGAGTGCTATCTATAGTTAGACGCTAGAAAATTAGTTATAATATATATATTTACTGCTTAAAACAGAATAT
>JAAVUH010000074.1:0-46743 GCA_014899045.1 Fusarium palustre
GGTTATTATAGTAAAAAAATGTTATATCTGCACTTTTAGGACACTGCCCCCTCTGGCCTTCCGTAAGTATCCCAATTTACTGAGCCGGGACGAATCGGATGTTTATCGGCATCGGTCTCCACTTGGGTAGCACTCGAAGGTACATTTTATTTCACAAGATGCATTGTAGTTTCAGAACTCCAAAGGCTTGACTGTTACTTCCAGGTCAAAATTGTTCTATGCTAACCGCAAGGAGAAGAAACTCCTATGAGGGACACGATAAGGGATCGTTTATGCTTCCGATAAGAATTCATTCAAGACTCCGATTTGATAAATACCTGTTAATTGGTTCTTAAACGTTGTACGGACAGTTCCGAACCTGTCTTTGACCAGTCTTGGCTCGTTGGGAGGGACGTCGGTCTCTAGATACGAGACGCCGTATTGCGCCATGGCGCCATATGTGCAGCGATACCTGCCTAAAATCTGACATAAGAAAATTCGAAGTCCCCGAGACAAAGGGCTGAAAGTGGAATTCTCAGGTTGATTGGCAGAGTAGCCTAATTGTTGCGATAAGTTCCATTGCGTAGGGTGCGCAAGAATGCTGACTGGATTATCAGGGTGAGAAATGGGTGTTCAGTGAGATGTGGAGGTATCGGGCATGTAAACATGTCCAATTCGGCATTCTTTCATCGTTGTTGTTCGGCAGGCTGTTGGTGGATGTTATACTACGCCGGTGTCTTGGTGGAGAAACACGGCGTCTTGGCTAAGAAACGCTGCTGTGTCATGGTTTAGTCAAAATGTTCAGCCACAGTCATTGGTTGACTGTCAGGCTAAACTCTTGTTGGTAACTAATCTATAGGAGTTGCGGGCTACGATTCCACGCCTTCATTGATTGAGGCTTCGAGACTGGCAGATATATTTGGTCGGCCGCTTGCCTCTATTTCAACATCTGCACTAGTCTTTCTTGTGAACCTCCTTGAAGCCGATAATAAGCACACAAAAGCTTCGCTTTGTCATTCTGTCACATTGGCATTTAGTGGGATATGCTACAGAACATGATGCCTTTATCCACCCCAGGATCAAACTCACAAGCTCCTAGTAGTGTCGAGGATGGGGGAGACCAAGCTTTGGGAGCCAGAAGGGGAAGACGTCCTTTGGAAGCCCCAGCAGTCGGATCTGTCAGTAATGTAAGTTACACTCTTATAATTGCTTCATACATCTGGCCTTAATTCATTGAGCCCTAGGGTATTATTCTTCTGATTTCTTACTGGTGAAGTAGCGTCGACGCATGCAAAATCGCATGGCTCAGCGAGCATATCGGCAGCGGAAGGAATCTGCTATAGACATCCTCAAGAAGAAGGTCGAAGAGCTCGAGAAGGTCAAAGAAGACATCGGCAATGAGTTCGTAAACTTTACTACAGTCATTCTGGAGAAGGACAATGTCAGGAACTGTCCTGATATTGTGGAGCACATCAAAAAGTCTACCATCAACATTCTCACCAGTACGAGAGAGGTTGATGAGACCAGTGAAACAGAAGACCATGACATGGAACAGGTTGCGTCCACTAATGAAGAACCATTGGTAGCCTCAAAAGATTATACCTTGACTCTGGATCAGGTAACTTCACTTGGCTTCCCATTGGTTGACTTTGTACCGCAACTCGAGTTCGATAACCTGTTGGACCAAGACGCCAATACAGAGCCCACTATGCCGCACTACGATTACAACTTCAAACCAGCATCTGCCTTTGACAAAGGTTCTTACTTCCAGCTTCCGCTCAATCAGACGCCAGACTACAACATATATCAACTTCCTGGAGCCAAATACGATACTTCAATGCCTTGCCCGCGATCGTACAGTTCACAAGAAGCCACTTTCGGAAGACGCTACCACCGAGCAGCTCAGGAAGGTGGCTTTCTTCTCGCTTCCATGAAACACTCACCACCTTCTTGGTACAATAAAGTGTTTGGGTTTTGCATGCACTTCGAAACAAGGGAAGAAATCTGTCAGCGATTAGGTGATTCTGTGCGGAAATCTCGGGATACAACGTTAAACAATTGGAAATTCCCATTTACGAACGTTGGCGGCGCAGGACTTTTCTATCCCAATCAGGGTTACGACAGTAGAGAATTGCCTGTTGGAAACAGATCAGGCCAAAGCGAGGCTTACAGACCATCAGAGATGTCAGGATTTTCCATGGGTCCATTTGGTCCATCTATCGAACAAGTTCGAGACCTTCGTCTCAATCCACAATTGCGCATCATTGATCCTAATTACGACGGCGATTTCTTTGACGCAGACGAGATCGAAATTTCTCTGAGAGGTTATGGTGTTACGATACCTGCCAATAAAGACTTTGTCACAGCTTACATCGACATGGCCATGTTCGAACGAGCAGAAGCCCGAGAACAAGCCACGTCTCAAGCTGACAATCCAGCTAGACCGACTGATAGCTCAACGAACTCAGGACACGTGTTCGAAGGCCCTTCACATCCATGCGAAACGGAAGCTACATCCTTGCACTGCCCTGTTGGCTTGATGGGTATGGCCATGGGGGCTATGCCTCCGTATCCAAAACCACAGCCGCAAGATCATTTGAAGACACCTACAAGAAGGGAAACGAAAGTAAAAATTGATGTAGAAAGGTTGATCACATGTAAGGTGAACAACAGTCTCATAAGCTTCAGATGAACTAAACGTCTCGATAGGTTTGTGCAACTCGACTGTTTGCTTAGGACGGACTCCTGCTGTACGTCCAAAAGATATAAGGATGGCACTGAAAATGTCTCTCGTTGATGAAGATTAAGTAGTTGTGTTAGCAAGAACAGACCAAGATTGAAACATGTATTCAACAGCTCGATAAAGGAAAATGTTTTGATAAGTTGTGAAGGCCGTGTGGTAACTGCAACAGCGAATCTCGAGGTCAAATACGGGATCATGCCCTGACTTGAGCGTTTTCAAATTTTAGCAGACTCATTCACAGTCATAAATAAGAATGACAATCTTATTATAGATATCTAATATCTGGCCATACAGCCTATTATTCATTGACTACCCTTCCAAGAACAGCGCAACGTGCTTAACAAAGGTTGTGGCATATTGAAAAAGGAATCCATGTCCACTGTTAGGATAAAGAATGAGCTGGCCTTTCGGTACTTTCTGGTAAACAAGGTAACTGTTCGATGTGGGGATCATGTAGTCGTCCTACATATACTGTTAGCAAAGCTAGACGCCCACTTATTTATGAGCAGCACTCACGCTTCCGTTCGTGACCAGAACAGGAATATTTATCTGAGATAGACGGTCATAGGCGCCATTCTCGTCCCTGCTTGTGTCGGCACTCATCGTGAAGTCATGGCCTTGCTTTGCCTGACCCTTGATACCTTTGCCCTGGTCTTTGTACCCGCTGCTTAGCCACTGAGAAACCTCTTCCCCACAGGAAGATTCTTTTCTCTCATGAATACGACCCCACCAGGCTTCTGCAGCAGCGTCACCTTGTGCGTTCTTGTGGAAGAACAAAGTCTTGAAGACGTCAATGTTGACATCTTTCACGCCAGCAACTGCACCAACATCATCATTTGGTGACATAGCTAAATTTTCCCCGTAGCTAGTGCCGGTACCAGCAAGAATCAGCTTGCGGATTCTCACTTTGCTTGGATCAGAGTTGAGTGTGACCATCTGAGCAACATATCCGCCAATACTGAACCCAAGTAAATCTACCTCGGGTTCCTTAATAAGTTCAAGAAACTCTGAGATATCTGCTGCGGACTGACGAATAGAGGTAGCCACTTCGCCGGTGCTCAGTCCGACGCCAAGGTAGTCAACTGTGATGACGCGACGTTTAACAGCCAGGTTGTTGATGAGAAGAGGATCCCATTTATCCATTGTACCACGAAAGTGGGTTAAGACAACGAGTGGTGTGCCAAAGGCAGCGCCAATCTGGCGATAGGCGTATTTAGCGCCATTGGGTGACTGGACATACTGCGTCCTGGCTGTTTGCTGAGTTGACATGGTGAAGTCAGGATTTGATATGTATTTTTAACGGGGTAGAAGAAGAGGGATTTCAGATGATTCTAACAAGTTTACTCGTAATTATAGTGGTTCTATATACTGGGCGTTGTGGTGTCAACATGCATCGGAGTGCTTAGTGAGTGGAGGAGGCATGAGTAATCTATCCCGACATTGAGCTTACTCAGTTCTTACCTCCAGTTGAAACCTTGCAATTGGGAACTTGTTTATTCTTTCCTATTGGTGTCATCAGCCAGTCATGCTTTTCAAAGTTACAGTGCTTTTTAGATGTGGATTAGTGAGCCCAAGTATTTCACTTGGCATTTGAAGAATAGGACAAATTATCCGACATGATCTTCACTGCAAAAACGGGTTGACAGAGTAAGCAGCCCCCAATTTTCTATCACCTATTAACGACCCAACTATTCCGTTTATATAGCGATACCAGCTCTGTAATGAGTGTAAATGAGACATAGACTTGTGCTCAATACTGTTGGAAACTATCGATATCTAAACATCCATCGCTGTAACTTTAATCTCAACCATGGCACCATCTTTAGAACATGTTTTCACCATGCGTCTTTACACTTCACCTGAAAAGGCCTTAGTGATCCCAGAAGCCAAAGGCAACAACCACCGAATCGTAGCCTTTCTGACGCATGGCTATATCAAGGGTAGTGGGTTTGAGGCAGAGCTTCAACCTGGAGGTGCTGACTGGATTCTGGTATGTAAAATGCAACACGATGTGCGGCAGCTACTCTGTACTAACAAAAGTTCCAGAGAGACCCAGAAACAAACACGGGACACATTGATGTTCGAGTACAGTTCCTCAATAAAGAAGGACAAGGTCTTTACATACACTTCCAAGGTGTGCTGCAAATCGACGATAAGTGGATGGAAGTCTTTACTGGAGGGCCAAAGGCTCGAACACTTGAGTTTGGTGAGAATTATTGGCTAAGTGCACCTGTTTTGGAAACTAGCCACCCTGATTTCAAATGGGTTGAACGATCTGAGTTTCTGGGTGAACTTCGATGGCTGATTGACGAGGAGGGGTCCTCTGTAGCTGTGGAGAATGCTATTTACAAGGTTAATCCAAGTGGTTTGTAGCCAAGCCAAGCTACTTGGACGGAGAAGGAAGGACTTTTAAACTATGTCAGGAGTTTCTACTACTCATGCTTAACAATTATTTGTTCTCTTCTGTTCCCAAACTTGTTTCGTGGGTGGCTTATTTGCTTGCCACAAGACACAATATGCTTACTTTATCGTACCCACCTACATGGATCACATACACCTTGATGGTTTGAATAGTGATTGGCTTAACCTACTGAGTAAGCGAAAATAGCCGAGAAGGCCAATAGTTCGTCATGGCAGATTGGTCAGGCCTTTCACCTTTTCACACCAATATTGTCCATTCTTAAACCCAGCTAAATGCCGGCTACCGAGAGAACACCTGAAGAAGAAAAACCATGCGACACGCTGACTAATAAGTCTGGACGCGTACGGCAGTTTCACACCCGCAGTAGAACAGGCTGTTCCAGCTGCCGAACCCGTCGGAAACGATGTGATGAACAAAAACCAGAATGGTAAGAATTACCCCTCATGGACCGGACCCCTCTTACTCTAGGTGAGAGGTCTTTGCTAAGATCTGATACTGTGTAGTGATAACTGTATCACTTCAGGGCGAGTATGCTCTTACGACCCTATCAAGATTCCACTTCGTGAACGCAGGGCGCAGCAAAAAGACGCACACCCATGGCAACAGACACCCTGGCATATCGAACAGCCATCACAAGAATTATCAGTAAAGCGCACACCTATACCTCCACGACTACGTCACATGAACCAGGATAGAGAATACAACAGACTGGCCTGCGAGATGCCTTTGAGATCTCATGAACTCTTCCAATATTGTAAGTCGACATCTACCATTTTCCTTGCTAGTACTGACGTTGAAAAGTATTCAGGTGTGAACAAGGGCCTACAATTAGTCAAGAGGCGCCCGCTTCAAATTAGTGTGTTCCCCGTTCTTGCCACAAGTCTGTGGTTATTGACTCATGTAGCTTGGTGCGTCTAACAGACGAGTCTTGGGCATTGAGAAGTACAATCCTACTGGCCGGAATGCACTTTTGTTTCCAGAATGGCAACTTGGCATCTTTCGAACCTACATTCCTGTACCACAAAGTCGAAATCATGCGATATATCAACAAATGGATTACATCCAGTAACCATAGACATGACACCATTATAATTAGACAGATGACAACTCTGGCCTTTACAGAGGTAAGAACCCTTCCATCTTCATCCTCTTATTCATGGCTTAGATACTAACAATTGCCCAAGGTCTGTTCAGGCGAGATTCTAGGAGCTGAGGCTCATGTCAGTGGCATTTTGGCCATCATCGAAAATGCAGCAGCCAGAGACAAGAAAAGCAAGCTGGCTATCTCAAACCACCAATCATGCGACCAAGAGCTAGCAAACCGCTATTTCCTTATAGCATATACTTATATCGTTGGCCTCAAAAGCTTTCTCGGTGGCGTTTGTCGCGTAGGACGATACCATGATGCTAGCATTGAAGACTTTTCAGCCAAGGAACTAGTTGAGATGTCATATCTGTGGCATAAAGGCGAAGCTTTACATTCCTGGGATTTGAAGCTCGAGGCCCTTCGCTTATTACCTTTCTTTTTGGTTCCCGTGCCAGAGGGGGCAACGTTGAGCTATGCCGATGGATACGCTATCGTTCGGTCCCTTCGGCAATTCACTTCTATGACAGAAGCCGACCACTCGTCCGCGATGTTATGGACGGATGCTACGGATCAAATCTTCAACAACTTCTGGAGAGAAGGTCCCGCCTCGAGAATGTTAACAGAGTGTGTACTCGCACATGTCGAGACCATCTCCGTTAATAAAGAAGGGCCTCGAGGGCTTAAAAGGGACGTCATTCCTTTCGAGTGTCCATGGTGTGCACTCATCACTTCGTCTACCTTGTACACGTCGAATATCATCGGTGCACCACTGGAACCCCTTGAAAAACGTATGTATAAGTACACCATTACCGTGTTTCATCACGATATTGCTTCCTTTATCAATAAAGGTCGGGGTTCAAGTAATCCTGGGTTTCTCCTGTGGCTGCTGCTACTCGGTTTGATCGGTTGCCACAGATACACAAATAAGGGCGAGAAGGATCAAACACCGCACCCTAGCTTTCTGTTTTTCCAGACAGCTGTTGCGCGACAAGCCAAGAAAATGACTATCTCGTCTTGGCCAGACGCAAGGGCCGTGCTTTCAAGAGTGGTATGGCCCAGTTCAGACGACGGAAGAGAATTCGTCAAGGACCTCTGGCACGATGCTATATCTTTGCATTCCGTAGCCTAATTCAGGGCTGCAGGGCAAAATCGTGGTTCTGGTGCCTGAATACAGTACAATTATTTTTTTTGTGTTTCCAGAATTTATAAAGGTCGGAACAGATTTGATTAACATTTCGAGGGGCGTCAAAATATACGACATGATGCATAGATCTACAGAAGACCATCGTTTCACGAACAACATCCATACAACAAACCATTAATACATGACTTGCATTCTCTCATTGGATCTGCTTCCTTAGAAAAATACAAAACGCACGTCTTGTATTTGGTTGCCTATAGCTTAGTTCGATACATTAAATTCTGGTAGCTACCCTGTGGTTTGTGTCATCCGAGGGGATCCCGAACTCAGTTGCAGCTAGTCTGAAAACAGTATAGCATTTGAGAAAATGTGGGTAGATTGGTAATCTAATCTCGCTGAAAGTTGCCTGTTACCAGGATTGTAGAGAATTACTCCATTGGCTAGACTTGACTTGACTTGACTTGGTGCTTACGCTCCTAGAACTGGATTGACAACTTTTTGCGACCACGTTTTGAATTGACTCTTGTCATCGGGTTCCCCCAAAATGCCGTCTCTGGGATGTAGAACATGCCGAGGTATGCAGCTCCCAACTTCCTTGAAACCCTGTTGATTGGCTCTGCTGACGACATTGTCAGCTCGCAAAGTTCGCTGCGATCAGACCTTGCCCAAATGTAATCGGTGCATTAAGGCAGGCCGAGATTGTGAAGGCTACGGTTTGCGTCTCTCTTGGCCCCGTCAAAACGACAAGCGCCGTGCTATCGTTGGATTACATTCTAAACATGCACGATTTAGAAACATACAATTGAATCATCGGCTAGTGAATGCTACTTCGAGAGATGTTGAGCTGCATCACATGATCTCAACATCACCTCAAATATACAGCGTGGCACGTCAAGCGGCGTCCGATACACCATTCAGACATGTGGAGGTCACAGTCTTGCCGAGGCAGGCAACGCCTTTACTATTACTAAAAACTCCTATGACAGGACCTCTTGCGGAGTTGAGCCCGGCCAACAAGAACCTGTTTCAGTATTGTGAGATTCCTCGTTGCCAACACTCTCAAGTCATTGTAACTCACATACCTAGTTGTAGAGAGGGCCTCGCATTCTATAAGCACCTTGGGAAGAGATGCACATAAGATTCCCGGAATTCTCACTCGCATGGCCCTTTCTGACAAGACGCCCTCATCTATAGCTGTGCTAAAGTCTTCTCTTGCTTTAGCATCGTTTCACCGTGACAACGCGTCGAATGTAACGGCAAGTTCGAAAGTCGCTGCACTGCGAGCTTTGGCCCAGTCTACACAAGGCTTCATCGGTGTGAACGACTCGGCTTGCCATATTGCGGCCGGAATTATATTATGTACACTAGAGGTATGGATGGATTTGACCCGTCGACCTCAGCCTTATTAACGGTTTCATTAGATACAGCAGAATTCGACGACGTCGAGCCACTGGTTGTGGTATGCGTGTGGCGCTACTAAAATTGTTAAAATAGCTGGTCTTGACGAGATCAAAACAGATCGAGATTTGACATCACTTGTAGGATGGGTTCACTATTTCAACACTATGGCCAAGTTTAGCCTGCGTCATTGGAAACCAAACTTTGTTGTTGATCGTGATAATTCGACTAGGTTCGACACATTCCATCCCGCTGTTTGTTCAAACGGACAGGTATTCAATCTATTGTACTGTACGCCCATGGAACTGATTAGCTGACATTGCTTCCTCAAAGCCAGCAAATCTGACAGGATTTCCACACGAGATACTGTATCTGCTTACAGAAGTGTTTAACTCTGTGACAGTGGCCTCTGATCCATGCCACAAGACAAAAGAGTACAGGAATCAACTCGAAACACTCGATTATAGGCTACAAAACATTGTCGTTCAAGATACAGATAGCTCTGATACAAATGACGATGACACATCGTTCAACATGGCAGTTGAGTTGTATCGGTTATCCACTTTGATATACCTCAGACGTGCTTCGGCTGGGATACTTGACCTGGAGACAAGCTTCAATGACTGGGTTGATCAAGCTTTCATATTGCTTGCCCATCTGCCAATTTGCCAATGGCCGTTTCCGTTATTCATATTTGGTTGCGAGGCACGCGATGATGGAAGGCGGTTGATACTGCTTGATCTCATAAAACGGACGACCAAGGATGGGCGATACAGAGGCCTAGCTCCGATTAAGAGATTGATCGAGATTATATGGGTGCAGCAGGATCTATTGGAAGATGATTTGGATTATGTTCACAAGCTTGGTGTTATTCTGAGCTCCACCCAAAAATCTGTTCCAGCAATTCTATAGTAAATGCATGCAATTATCTCTGAAGCTCATGCAGCTTTCTCATTATTTGTCTTGGATGGCGAATTGTATCTTGGCTTCTGTTAGATTAAATGCTGCTAGACAAGCAGGGAATAAGATTCCACAGGGACATGTCGCCATGTACCTCTAAAGCTCACAAATCATCTGATCCAAGTCCTCAAAGTGAACATCTCCGCTAGTATGCCATGGAAGCTTGTAGCAGTTAATTTATAATAAGCCCAAAGTTGGTGTCGTAACCCGTGTAACTACGCTGCATCGAGGCCTGCCACCAATTGAGTTTTAGTTATGCAGGTGAAATCAGCCGCATACTAGGAGAGTAAGCAGGTCTGGCAAGTTTTTGCGAGATACCCCACCACCAAACCTCTCTAGTCACATTCAGGTGTGGGGCATCTACCATTATTAACAAGCATCAAAATTACCAAGCAGCCTGTGAACCAAATAACCAAGAAAACATATAAGAAGATCAAGATGCTTCGACTTAACAGTCAGTTCACCTTCAACAGCAATAACAGCTTCTACTTTACAGACTCTACCTATCCAATATACAATATCAATATCTCTGATCTGATTACTTAGTCTCAATCAACTTCTCAATATGCCTTCCTACCTAATCACCGGCACCTCTCGAGGACTTGGAGTAAGTGATTGGTCCTCTACATTTACTTAAATTTCACTAACAAGGCAACAGTTTGAATTTGTTCGCCAGCTGTCAGCTGATGCAAACAACACTGTTATTGGATTTGTTCGCAACAAGCAAGCCACCGATGAGAAGATCAAGACAGAACTGCCTGGTAGATCCAACATCCACATAATTCAAGGAGAGATTGAAAAGTATGCTTCTGTCAAGGTAGGTTTCCGTCTCCAAATTCATTCTGAAAACCCACTCTAACAAGTCTGATCAGAACCTGGTTCATGAGACGGCCAAGATCACAGGCGGTAGTCTCGATTATGTTATCGCCAATGCTGCCTTGCAATCTGAATGGTCTAGCCACAATCCAATTGGAGTGCTGTAAGTCATTGAATCGTTCCCTCCAAGACTTCTGGTATTAACAAAACAGGGGCTCGGACCCAGAGAAACTGGAGCATGATATGCTCGAGTCTTACAAGGTCAACACAATTGGAAATGTTCACCTTTTCAACATGGCGCTACCGTTAATCCGCAAAGGGGAGACCAAGAAGGTCATTGGAATATCATCTGGCATGGCAGATCCCGATTTCATCACTCAGTTCTCCATTGTTGATGGCGCACCCTATTCGATGAGCAAGGCCGCCCTGAACATTGCCATCGCCAAGTTCGACGCTCAGTACAGGAAGGAGGGAATCCTGTTCATGGCTATTTCGCCAGGACTTGTTGCCACCAGAGACATGTCAAATGGTTAGTCTCTTGCTGTCTTCCCTTTCACTCAGTATTCTAATTGTCTCGTAGTCACAGAAGAGGAATTGAAGGGTTTTGCCCAGATGGTGTCAGCATTTCAAGTCTACGCGCCACATTTCACTGGGCCAATCAGTCCTGAAGAGTCGATCAAACATGTACTCTCTGTTATGGACAAGGCTAGTATCGAATCTGGCAGTGGTGGCAGTTTCGTGTCGCATTTTGGCAACAAACAGTGGCTGTAATGGTGGACCATGGCATGGATATGCGGCTATCGGTTTATAGCATCTCCTAGAGTAAATAAGATTGAAGTGCAGTAATATGAGTGTGATTATTCATCCTGGGTATTTATATCATTCCTACTTTATGTTTACTCTATCTATCACTCAATCGAACATCCTGAAATAGCATATGAGTTTTGTATTCAAGGAGCGTGTGTCATATATGAACTTATGGTAGAAATGAAGGGTTGTCGGTTTCCCCAACCAAGAGGTTTACAGTTAACTGTTGACCGATGAAAATGTTGCCAGTTACAGAGTCTCCGCATTCTAGTGTCTTTGTATCGGGCCTCAGTTCCGTCACAAGGGGGCTCATTCCGCCGTTAATAGTAGAAGTCAGAAAGCCGAACCATCGTCGCTTGCAGAATGCTAGTTACCGGGGCTGATGCCGACGGGGCCGTCAATCTTGAAGCTCACAGGCTTGACCTGTTTGCAGATCTCGTCAGCCGGGCCGCTGCCCTGGCTGTTGTCGCACTTGGTGCGAATATCAGCGCCACCGCGAAGGTCGGCATGGCTGGAGTTTGTCAGAAGAAATATTTGAAGAAAGTACGGGGTAGACTTACGAGTCTCCGACATCATGGTAGACCATGACACGGAATTTTGCTCCCTTCTCGCCCTCCCAAAGAGTGAAGCTGTAGTCGGAGTCGCCACATGGCAAGATATCGTCAGGAACGGGGAAAGCAACGTTCTTAGCAGAGCACTTGACGTTGTCGGCATCATCACCATTGAGAATGAACGAGACACTGGGGATGCTGGTACCGACGGGGCTTCCGACGCTGTGAACAGAAAGCTTGGAGACGGTGACCTTTTCCTCGGCCGCGAGGGCGCCGGCGGTAAGGGTAAGAGCGGTGCAGACTGAGAAGCGCATGTTGATTGTTGTTTGAAAGAGGTAGAGATGTGTGTTTGAAGTGTTGATGTGAATGTCTCGATGTTTGGAACCAAGATAGCGAGACCTGTCGCTCTTTATATAGTAGACGATTCGACTAATATGGCATAAAGACACGATCCTTCAATACTTCAAGAAGGAGAGACGAAGTCAAATTACAGTAGGTTCAACCAATGACATTGAACCCTCGTGGATCAATGGACCGCCTTTCTTTCAATGCCCTAGTTGGAGAACGTGGCTTTTCATTCTGGCCAAGACCAAAGGATTGCATTCAATATTGGTAGACTTACGAAATTAGGAAATCGCCGGCGTTGAGGACGGACCTCTTGTCACCGAAATTGAAGTTAAGCTGAAACGGATATTCAGCAGTTTCTAAGACCTGAACCGAATCATGCGCTTAGAACTGTGCACAGCTCTATCCTTTCCTATCTCTTATCATACAGTATTCCATTTATTACTTTGGCTCAAACTATAATATACAAAAACTAGCACGCGGCCGTTCTTGATTGTGTATTCCATTACAAGGCACTAAATCATGACATTGAGAACACTTCTCAGTTGGGCAATGCGGCGTAGCAAAGGCTGAGCCACCTCGCATACTCCCATAGTCTTACGTGTCCCATTCGTCATAACCATGATGACTTGTCAGCAATCGAACGTTTCGCCTAATGGAGACACGTACTTGAAACAAACTGCTGATGCTGGTAAAAAGAATATCATCCAATGTTGCTATGAAATACAGGAGGTTCAGTTGTCAATGACAAAACATTCAAATTGTTTTGACGACTCAAGTCGATTTTTCTACCTTCCTTCTGCCAAAGATATTATTTCTCAGACATTTCTCAGACATACTAGATACATGCCTTCCAGTCTAGACTAGTTCTGTGGAAAGTCTGACAATGCATTGTCATACATAATACCGGGTATTGTTGGCCCGAAAGGATCATAGATCCACCTCGTAAGGCATATTTTCGACACAAGTCCATATGGACTAATCGGAGACTTTAGTTTTAATTCTTTACTTAGTTATGACAAAAATATAGACACCGACTCTGGATTCTAGTATGGAGAGACACGTTACGAAGTTTCGACGTTGTTAGTGTTGAACATGGAGGACACGAGACCGATCACGTGATCACATTATCTCTTATGTACATTTCTCTATTCCGCAGTCCTTCAACTTAGATCTTCAATCAATCAATTCATACATCACAATAATTAGATGAAAACCTCTTTATTACATTTCCTGTGTTTCAAGGACCGGGGAAGGTTCGATTTGACAGCATCGTCTGGGGAAATGGTGCTGTCGATCAGACCCTTTCAAGTTATAACCCTGATCGTATCAAGCACTACGGACTCCTATTATCTAGCCTGTTTGAACTCTAGCTATTAGAGTGAGGTAGGACCCTGTTAGAAAGCAGCCCGACTTCGTGCAACATCTGGGTCGGTCTCACCAGGGGCGCCTCGATGTGTCTAGTGAGACCTATAAGAGGGAGCAGTCTTATCTGTACCATTTCTACCATTCCATTGCAAAAATTCAAACAAAATGTTTTTCGGGTATGCATTCCTCTCGACTGGATTGTAAAGTTGAACAATAAATAGAGTTCTGAATAGTGTCGTATTGTTTTTCTATCGCAATTAGATCAGATGCCGGTCTGCTCCACCTCGGTTACGACTGCAACATTGTTGTACGACCCTATCATTTAGTTTCCCATGTAAAGTTCTCGCCTTTTCCGTGTTCTGCCCCTGAGCTAGAGGCCATAATAACTCTATTAATTTGGCAAAGGCATTCTTGATCCTTTTTTTCTTAGTCTCTTGTTCCCACTCTTCGGCCTTATATGCCGTGTCGTTATCGACAAGATGCGTCTATCACTCTTTTTTTCGGTTGTGTCAGTCTTATCTGACTCAGTTCTTGGCTCGTAAGTAACCAATCACCTCTACCTAGCGTCTTGTTAATGTCGATAGCTTAATTCCAGGTTTTGTTGGCACCGAACAATCCCACAATCCCTTCATCGGTAAACGCGAGACGAGTTCTACAGAATACGACTATGTAGTTGTTGGTTCAGGCGCAGGAGGAGGTCCGGTTGCAGCCAACCTTGCTATCGCGGGCTTCAAAGTTCTATTGATTGATGCTGGTGATGACTCTGGTGATGACTTGGTCGAGAAAGTCCCAGCCCTGAATCTCCTGTCAACTGAATTTGAGAAGACACGATGGAACTACTTTGTTAGCCACTATCCCGACATTGACCAGCAGAAGCGAGATTCGAAGATGACCTACGAAAAGTCTGACGGTGGCTTTTATGTCGGACTTGACCCACCAAAGGATGCTAAGCCTCTGGGCATCTTGTATCCCCGCGCTGGAACTCTAGGCGGCTGCACTCGACACAATGCTCTGATCACTATTGGTGCTCATGACAGTGATTGGGCTCACATTGCTACTCTCACGGGTGATGACTCATGGAACCCGAACAACATGAGGTCGTACTTCAAGAAACTGGAGAAGAATATGTACCTGCCCAGCAGCATTGTTGGCCATGGGTTCAAGGGTTGGCTTGGAACATCCTTGACTTCGCTCACATTGGTCTTGGAAGATTTGAAGTTTTTGTCACTGGTCATCTCCGCTGCCTCGGCTACGGGTAAAAGCCTTGTAGGATTTCTTCTCCATACAGTTGGTGGACTTGGTCAGATCTTGCTTCGTGATATCAACGCTCCGGGCCAGACAAGCAAGACAGGGCTGTACCAGGTTCCGCTAGCAATGACTAACTCGGTTCGAGGCGGACCTCGAGATTTGATTCTGGATACGGCCAATGCTGTGAACAAGGATGGTTCTCGCAAGTATCATTTGGATATCAAGCTTAATACTCTCGTCAGTTTCGTGATACCCATTTCTCTCTGAAATATTACTCACATCGTTCCAGGTCTCCAATATTCGCTTCGATAAGACTGGTTCCAAGCCTCGTGCCGTCGGCGTGGACTATCTTGAGGGCCCAAGTCTGTACAACGCCGACCCCCGCTCTACAACCACTAAGCCCAGCGACTCTGGTAGCATTGACGTCAAACGCGAAGTTATTATCTCTGCTGGTTCCTTCAATACACCTCAATTGCTCAAGCTCAGCGGTATCGGACCTAAAAAGGAGCTTGAGTCTTTCGACATTCCTGTCTTGGTTGACCTTCCTGGTGTCGGAACCAATCTGCAAGATCGCTACGAAGCGACAGTGATCGGCAAGACTGCCAAGGATTTTGTGATCACGTCCAAGTGTACCTTCATGGAGACAGATCCCGATCCTTGCCTAGAAGATTGGAAGAACGGTCTGGGACCTATTGACAAGGGTGTATATGCCACCAACGGAATCGCACTGGCAGCTGTCATCAAATCCTCGGTCGCCGAGAACGAACCAGATCTACTGGTCTCTGGTGCGCCGGCCAAATTCACAGGGTACTTCCCCGGCTACGCGCTTGACTCTCTTGCAGATGCTCGACATTGGGCGTGGATTATCCTCAAGGCCCACAGCCGCAACAATGCTGGAACCGTCACATTGAAGTCGAAGGACCCTAGAGATATGCCAGCGATCAATTTCAACTACTACAACACAGGAGTCAATACAAACGGAGAAGGCGATAAGGATTTGCAAGCGACATATGAAGGTTTCCAGTTTGCCCGAAAGGCATTCGGTAGCCTCATTCCTCTTGATGGAGACTTTGATGAAGTCTGGCCAGGCAATAACGTGACCAAGAAGGAGGACGCAAAGCAATTCCTCAAGGATGAGGCATGGGGTCACCACGCTTCTTGCACATGTCCTATTGGATCAGACGATGACCCTATGGCGGTTCTTGACTCTGAATTCAAGGTTCGTGGCACTGAAGGTCTCCGAGTCGTGGATGCGAGCGTCTTCCCCAAGATTCCCGGTTTTTACATCGCATTGCCTCTTTATATGGTTGCCGAGAAGGCCAGTGATGTGATTATCAAGGCAGGAAAGCCATCTTAGTTTCAGATTACATCTTGTAGTCATCGGCTTTCCCGTTCGTCAAGCCTTAATTCTTCTTGGTGGTATTTTCTGGAATTCTGTGATAATTACCATGTATAAATAGTAACAAAATCAATCAACATAGACCCAAAATCACTTCGTTGATTTCTTGCAGAATATCAGCCAGTAACTTTTTTTTTTTTTTTTTTCAATTGTTGGGCAAGCCAAGTCATATCAATCATGTCACGATACAATAGCGTGCAGATCTTCTTTTTCGATGCAGTTCAGTGAGATTCCAGCTACCAAACTTGGTTTGACTGGCTATCAGACAGACCAGGGGTTATTAAAAGTGACGTCAACCTGATATCAGATTCCACATGCGATGAATGATATTCCTATCAGTGGCGATTATCATTTCTTGTGTATAGAAAGTACGTAGCTGGCCCTGCACTTAATGTTTCACGCTCTATTAAGAATCGGCATCTCTTCGGTTTAGTGTTTTGTAACTAATTATTATCTCTAAGCAGTGTCAGTATTTAATTGCCATTTTTGTTTGCAGCTCAAGTCACCATGTCGGATAACACGATAAGCAAGGTTAGCAAATCATTCTTCTAGATAGTATCTGGGGACACACAATTAACAGATTTTAATAGATTGGAATGATTGGAACAGGCAGTATGGGCTCAATTATGTCCCTCCTGTTTGCAGAGAAAGGCTGCCATGTTTATTACTTTGATATTAGTATGTGAAAAACATGCTAATCATTTTCATGGTACTCATCATATCTTGTCTAGGCGAGAACAATACGAGAGCTCCAGAGATGATTGTGAGAGGTGTGGACGAAGAAAGCCGAGTTCACCGCCAACAAAGCTACGCCCAACTATCTGATGAAATTAAGTCTGAGAACCATCCAAGAGTTGTCATCTTCAATATCCCTCACGGCAGTCCTGGCGATCATTGCGTCAAGGAACTTCGACCATACTTGGAAAAAGGAGATATAATCTTGGACTGTTCTAACGAATATTATGTCAATACGGAACGTCGACAGACCGACCTCGCACGGGACGGTGTCTACTATGTTGGATGCGGTGTCTCAAGTGTTCATCAAACTACACGCACTGGGCCATCCATGTCTCCAGGAGGAGATCCAAAAGCATTAGAGATTCTCATGCCGTTGTTAAGGTCTGTCACGGCCAGCGATGTAGACGGAAAACCACGAACCAGCCCTATCGGACCGGGAAGCTCTGGTCATTATGTGAAGATGATTCACGATGGCATCGAACAAGCAATGATCTCAGTTATCTCTGAGGTTTGGTACATTCTCACTAAAGGTCTTCAGCTCAGCTGCAATGACGCTGCAGATGTCTTTGCAAAATGGAACAAGTCAGATGAGCTTCAAAACACACATCTCATCCAAATGGCGGTCGACATCAACAAACCTCAACATAAGGCTACTCAGGACGTCCATATGGAAGGGACGGGGGCTTGGTCATGCGAGGAAGCGGTCAGACTTCATGTGCCTGCAATGAACATTGTTGGTGCACACTTCTTCGGGTGCACGTCAGCCGAACTCAAAAAGCGAGTTGGCGGTGCAGCAGATTCGGAATATCCGAACCAGCCGATACCCATCAGGGTCAGCTCCAAGGATGACTTTGTTGAGGATCTTCGCAAAACCACATACTTTTGTCTCTTGCTATGTTTCGTACAAGGACTACATGTCATCAGAGAGATGGATCAGCAGCGAGAGTGGCACATCGATTACCCAGAGCTGTTGCACACCTGGAGCTTCGGCTCTATCATTCAAGCTGGTGGTATCATAAGATTGTTGAGAAAGGTCTATGGTCAATCGACCTCACTGAAGGAGAACTTGCTTTCAAACCCCGAACTTGAAAATCAGCTGGCGGGCCTTTTGCCATCTGTCAAGAGATCGGTCATTGCAGCGACAGAAGCAGACGCGGTTGTGCCTGCTATGAGTCAGAGTTTGGAATATTACAAATATCAACATCAGGTTGACCACCAATACAACTAGTAGTGTCAGGGCTAGACAATTTTGGCACACACAGATCTGATCTTCAGGAGGAGGACAAGGACGAATACGTCAAGTGAGAACCACTTTGGACTAAAGACTGAGCAAGAATAATACAACAAGTCTCGGCTGTAACGAAGTCGCGAAGGCGAGATGTCTAATTAGAGTCAGCAGGGAGAGTAACTTGCATTGCTCGGAGTTAAAGTCGATCATCGAGCTTATGTCAACAGACTAATCAATCAATCTACGCCTTATCTGTATTGACAATCATCAGGGTAACATAAAGTTGGCCGCTAGGAGCACAAGAGACGAAATTAGTAGATCAGTTTATGCGACTTAGACCCGACTCTCCAGACTGTTTATTTCTGTACCTAAAGCTTGGATGCCACCTCACTTGACAATCGTCGGGCAGCGATCGGCATATCTCTGCCGATGAGGTTATTCACACCTTATTCCCGTTGCACCCGTCACAAACGCCGGCTTCGCGACGCGTCGCAATGGAACCAAAACGAAAGAAGCACAGATCATCAATCAGTCTCCACAAACACGAATGGCCTGTCAGAAAAAAATTGTTCAAACTAACCGATCATGACGTCAAACAAAACGGCCAATGGTGCTCGTTGACCGAGTTTAGCTTGCCACCGCTTTTACCCAAGTCCGAACTTTGTATGGTCCAACAAGGGTGAAAACCAATGGCCGATGACGGTGCCGGTACAGCTAACAAGTCCAAATTAAATAAAAACACCACAAGGCCCTCACACGATTTCATCTTTGGCGTTTCTTCACTATCAAGTGGATTCTCCATCGTCTGATAATGGAGAAATCAGAAGATTTGCATAGTCCCCCTGGGGGAGGTCAACGACGCCACTCTGCTCTATCTCATTCATCATCAGCAAACAATACAAGTGATGAAGAATCTTCAATATCGTCGCAGTCACATCCATCGCGTCCAGCATCAAACCGAAACAATCGAGTCAACTCGGACGCTTACTCCCTCGGTGACAATGATTGGGAGAGCATCAGAGCGCCCGGTAATGGCATGTCCATGACGCGAACAGTCTCGCGAAGAGAATCGGCTCTATCTAGAATCCGGTCTAGACCGATACCGCAATTCACTCATCCCCTAGCTCATGTCAAGACAACAGAGGATCAAATCGTCGACTTTGATGGGCCTGACGATCCCTATCGCCCGATAAACTGGCCTATGAAGAAGAAGATTGTAACCACCATGCTGTATGGATTCGTCACGATGTCAGCTACTTGGGCGTCATCGTCATACTCATCAGGAACACGCCTAGTCGCAGAACATTTCCATGTTGGCACACAGGTAGCCACGCTAGGAACGACCCTTTTCCTTGTCGGATTTGGCGTCGGGCCTCTTCTTTGGGCTCCTTTGTCAGAGGTATATGGAAGAAGACAAGCCGTACTCATTCCCATGTTCATTGCTTTGTGCTTCAGTTTCGGATCTGCCGTGGCTAAAGACCTGCAAACATTGATGATCACGCGTTTCTTCTGTGCTTTCTTCTGTTCCGCACCTGTGACAAACACTGGTGAGTAACTTACTCTATTTTAAGCTTACACTATGTCAAGTACGTGATACTGACTTTTACCCAGGAGGTGTTTTGGGAGATTTGTACGCTCCGACCGAGAGAGGCATTGCAATGGCTGGATATGCGATGGCTGTTGTCGGCGGCCCTGTTCTAGGTATGTTATTTCTTGAATATCAGATACAAAAGAAGGTTCATATATTGCTGAGGGACGGTGAAGAAGACGTTGGATGTGAAGGGTATCATCACGTGCTCACATCAGACAACACTTGCACTTCCCTTCTGGTCCTTCGACTTGAATCGTCGGTCAACTAAAATCAATGAAAAATGCTAATTCAGAATTTCACAGGTCCAATCGTATCTTCTGCCGTGGTACAAGATCCAAGTTTGGGTTGGAGGTGGACAGAATACCTCACAGGTATCATACAGATCATCTTCTTGACAGTCGCAGTCATTTTTGTCGATGAGTCTTATCCACCCAAGCTCCTCATCTACAAAGCTCGAAGATTACGGCACGAAACTGGAAACTGGGCACTCCACGCGAAATTTGAAGAGTGGGATGTCAGTATAGCCGAGCTCGCCCGCAAATTCTTGGTTCGACCCATTCAACTTATAATGACCCCAATCTGCTTCCTCGTCGCTCTGTACGCCAGTTTTTGTTATGGTATTCTCTACATGCAATTAGGCGCCATTCCTATCATCTTTAGAGAGATCAGAGGTTGGGGCACGCTTGTGTCCTCTCTTCCGTTCATCTGCATTCTTCTCGGGGCCATACTCGGCTGCTCAGCCAACGTTTACAACCAACTGCTGTATAACAAAGCTTATCACGCAGCAGGAAACCGAGCTGTACCTGAGAAACGCCTTCCGCCCATGATGATTGGATCAATTGTATTCAGCGGCGCTCAGTTCATGATTGCCTGGACGGGTGGGAACACCAATATCCACTGGATCGTTCCTTGCATTGGTCTGGTCCTGCTAGGAACAGGCTTTTTTACTATTTTCCAAGCCGCGCTCAACTACCTTGTCGATACATTTACAATGTACGCCGCCTCTGCTATCGCGGCCAACACGTTCCTGCGATCGATGTTTGCGGCCGCGTTTCCGTTGGTTGTTGGGCCACTTTACCACAACATTGGCGTTGGTCCGGGGTCCAGTATCACAGGTGGTTTCGCCGCGCTGCTGATACCGGTTCCGTTTGTCTTTTATGTTTATGGAAAGAGAATCAGGGCACGATCGAAGTGGTCAAAGGCATCGGTGTACGACTGAGATGGTACGAATTGATACATCAAGGTAATAATAATGTATATAGAAAAGTCTAAGAATGTGTAACGCCTTAATTTCTATGCTAATAAATATGCGAGGAAGCTCTAAAGTATTTTCCTTATTTGTTTGCAACCTGCTTGTTCCACAGCTGCTTGTATCTTCCTTCTATTGAGATCAACTCGGCGTGGGTGCCAGACTCAACAACCTTGCCATCGTGAATGACAAGAATCTTGTCCGCGCTGACAATTGTCGATAGTCTATGGGCAATGATAAACGTCGACCTCTCGCGTTTTAACTCATCAAGCGCACTCTGAATGCTAGACTCAGTGTTTGTGTCGATGGCACTGGTTGCCTCGTCCAGAATCAAGATGGGTGGGTTCTTCAAAAACACTCTAGCGATTGCTAATCTCTGGATCTCGCCTCCAGATAGCTTGACACCTTGCTCTCCAACCTCGGTGCTGTACCCGTCGACAAAGCTGAGAATCTTGTCATGGATAGCAGCTGCACGGCAAGCATCGTAGATCTCTTCGTCTGTGGCTGAAGGTCGGGCGTAGCGCATGTTCTCAAGGACTGATGCATTAAATAGCAGGGGATCTTGGGGAACAACTCCAAGGGCGTTTCTCAATGAGCTAAGAGTGATGTCGCGAATGTCGTGGCCATCAATGGTTATTGAACCTTGATTGATGTCGTAGAAGCGCAAAAGGAGCTTCATGATAGACGACTTTCCAGCTCCTGTCTCTCCGACAAGTGCCACAGTTTGTCCCTGCTCAACCGATAAGGAAAGGTCTTGAATGGTGGGCTTGCGAGGATCGTAGGAAAAAGAAACGTTATCGAAAGCAACATGGCCCTGTACCTTTTCCAGTTCCTTGGCTCCTTCTTTATCAGTGATACTTGGCTTTGTCTGCAGCAGGAAGAGAAGACGTTCGGCATCGACCAAGTCGGACATGAGATAGCGATACTGATGAGAGAGGAACTTAAGAGGCCAAATCAGGTACTCCCAATACTGGATGAAAAAGACAAAGTCGCCTGGTGAGGAGCCTCCCTGGAAGACGTCGTAAATGACAAGACTGGCCAGGATGAAGAACGTACAGGGTACTATACCGTTCAACAAAGCTTGGATACAAGCGTCTCGTCTCTCCCAGTTCTTGGCAGCTAACAATTGATGGTCAACTGCATTTCCGAAACGACGCCTCTCGAACCCAAACATATTGAAGTAAGTCACAGTCTGCCAGCCCTGGACAGCTTGATGCATGACACGGACTTCTTCTCGCTTGGACTTGGATGACTCTCTTCGGTTGTCCAGATTCCAGCTCGTGGCATGTACCTCAAAGGTGACAAAGGCTGTGGCTGCAGCAGCCATTGCAAGAGCAACGTAGCTGTTAAATTTCCAGTACAAGAAGATGAAAGCAATCATCAAGTCAACAAACGTTGGAAGAAGCTCAATGAGGACAGTATCCAAGACATTTGTTAGTGCTCCACCTTGTTCGATGGCTTTCATCACCTCGGCAGAGTCGCGCTCGGAGTGAAACTCCATGGGTAGAGATAGAACGTGGTTGAAAGCAGCATTGGTAAGTGACCGGTAGGAAAACTGCTTAATTGGGATCTTGGCCAAATCCTCAATCAAGCCAATGACAACATCGTGAGACAACATGCTTAGAGCAAGCCAAACGAACAGTGCCTGGAATGGATTCTCCTTGGCCAGTAATTTATCTGCCACGATACCAAGTTGACGAGGCACCAAGACATTAAAAGCTCGGGTAGCGACAATGCAAGCGAGGCAAAGCAAAATGCAAAGTTGAACCTTGCGATCCTTCTTGGGGATCAAGAATGGAACAAAGATAGAAAAGTCGGCGAGATATCCCCACCAGCCACCCTTCTCGTTCAGTCGTTTTGCGCGCTCGCGCTTGATGTCGATAACATCGTCATCTTCGTCGCTCCCCTGAGTGAACGCATCGCTATCATAGTCTGTGTCTCTGGGTGGCTGTGTTCCGTAGCTTGTGTATTCGGTTGCGCTATTTGCCTGGAGAAAAGGTTGTGATTCTTGGTTGTCGAAAAGCTCCGCGAAGTCATTTCCACGATAAGTGAGGTAGTAACCTACGAGGAATAAAAGAGAAAGGATCCGAAGTGATTGGCTGGCGAGTCGTCCGATAGAAAGAGTAGTGCTGATATTGCCGAGTGTAGAGAATACTAGTAGTGGGATCTCAAAGGTGAGTGTGCTAAGAGATGTACCCAGAATCAAAAGCCGGAGTGCATCCTGTTGAATCCCGATGAGCAACCAGATTGTGATGAGCAAAACGAGATGAACTGTCTGTGCTTCTTTGCTCTGCCCATTCCGTTCCAGGATTGTGACTGCACCTTCGGTCGCATAACCGAGAAGCAGTAAACCAATAGCCAGTCGGTCAAATAGACGGGCTGAAGAAGTCTTTGCTGGTTTTGTCCGCCCAGCATTGGCGACAGTGATGAAGATATAAGTGCACACGGCAGAGATGGCTACGGTGTAGTGGAGGGCGTTGGAAACCTGGATAATTGAGGGCGGCATGTTGAAAAGCCGATAGGGGAAAGAAGAGGGAGATCAAACAAAGGGAACGTATAGTTTGTTCATGAGTGAAAATTCGGCGACCATAGCAGATGCTTAAATACTCGTTATGTTCAGCCCTATTGTCTTACAAGCAAAGAGATATGCCCCCATTCTGGTATGACAGTGGCTCAGTTATTCGATACAGCCAATCGGCAAGGGTATGACTCAAATGCGAAGCCCCATCGCCACTGTCATTAAACTCTTTCCAGTATCAAGTTTCGGATGCTTGGATTGGCTACAGCGTATTCCAATGCGCTAAAGGCGATCAGATCTCCGAGAGGCCAAGATCAATACATAACCATGAAATGACCAAGTGCGGGAAGTTCCAGATTTCCTATTTATGTCTGACACTTGGCACTCATTCTCTTCTCGATTCTCGTACAGCTCGTGGCTGCGTTCCGAGTCATACAGTTTTGCACCCGTTGTCGTGACAGTCCACCTCTTTTGCTTGGCAACAGCTCGGTAAGATACCGCCACTAGAACCTCTTAATTTATAGCAGCCTCAGTGGAGTCAGCCAGACCTAAGTGGTCTATGACGTGAAATTAGATGGGCATTCAAGTGCAGCAGTATCTTGGGTGAGCTGACGTTTACTCGAGTCAACATCTCTCTCTCTCTCTCTTCCAAACTCTTCCATCAATCCTAAGATTCTTTCACCTCTCCATTCTCTGTCATCAGTAATTCCTCTCTTAACAGCCAAAGAATAGGGAACAACGTGCCCGGTCCAACCACAAAACCCAACACAACACTAACACCGATAGCTCGGACCCAAGAAATATTGCAAACTCCAGCCTTTTCAATATCTCGGAAGTGATAGGCCAGCCACAGGTAGCCTGCCGCATAACAGCAAATGTAATCGAACTGAATGACGGTCCGCAATCCAACGCTGGGTTCTTGGGGGTAACTGATAAGATACTGTGGTACAAAGACCTCGAACACGGAGTCCCTCATAGATGCAACAGTATACCACCAAGCTCCCATACTTATGAAGCTACAAGCCCCCATCAAGATTCGAAGAGCGTCACGCTCATGGTTGGGTGTCCCATTAGGCTTGTTCATAAGAGCAAGGACCTTGGACAAAACCAACATGATACTGCATCCCCAGACAGGGAATAGTTGCCAGATCCAATTCCACCAATTTCTTCTTTCGAGAGAATTGTTGAAGTAAGACGGGAAGTGGGGAAGGTAATAACCCAGTATGACCGCTGCATAAACGGCCCTGCAAGGTCCAGCGCTGAGGCGACCTAGACTTGGTGTGGTGAGCTTATATGCAGGCGTAAAGACATAAGCCAGAAAAAAGAAGATTGGCGCAGTGCATCCGATAGCGATTATCTGAGAGACGAACAAGAAGACGACAGGGCTAATAGAGAGTCAGAAAGCACTTTCGGTGACGTTCTCCGACTTACTATTTGGAAACGAGAAACGCATTCCCTGGTCTATACGACTCAAGCTGAATAACAGCATACATCCCCGCGAAATCGGTCAAAAACACAAACGATTGCCAATATGCCTTCTCATCGAAGGAGAATTGAAGATTGGAAAAGGCCACAGTGACAATGTTAAAAATATCATCCAAAACCGGAACACCATAGAAGGACTTTATAATCGGAACGTCAACCCCTGGACCCTTGAAAACAGAGGTTTTCACCATTTCTTCAATGACAGGGCCGATGGGCTCAGCCATTCCGAATGCTTGCGTCATCAGGGCCGTTATGGCGAGGAATGGGAGCGCGTACAAGGCTCGTCTGAAATAGCTTTCGCTCGGAGGTGCAGTTCGTTCTTGCATTTTGCCTCGCTGTAATAGGTTTTGATTGTGGTGAGAATGCCGTGAGATGAGTTATTTAACGTCCACTATATTTTGCCTAGAGTTGAGCGGTCTAGTAAGAAATAGTCGTCCCACCAACAGTTCGTCAAGGGAAGGATTGACATCCTGGAGACAAATCCTTTGATAATTTCAGCCAGGTTGAGACGCATTACCTGGGGCAGTCAGTGAGTAAGTTTCGAACGAAGCGAAGAAAGAGACGAAAAAAACAAGCAATCGATAAATAGAGCCATAACGACTAGGGTAAGCCTGGATTCCTTACTGACCTTTGTAGTCTAAGATGCACAATCTTGAGTGGGCTTTACTATTGTGCGGTCCGAACTACAGCTCTTATTCGAAGATCGTGCTTCCATATTGGTGAACTGTCACGAGGCAGATGTGTAGCGAATAATGGAATGGCAAAGACACGACCACCATTCAAGGGTACCATGTCGGGAAATTCGTATCCAAGACAAACCTTCACAGTCATGGAGTTGGGAGATGCCAACCTGTGCGATATACAGGTATGAATGAGTAGTCCTCAAGCTGCCAACATATATGCCTGTGGCATGCTCCACTCGCATCTTTCTCAGAGCCTTATAAAACCGAAACTGGCCCAGGTATTTCCTATGACCGTTTGCATATTCCAGCAGAATTCCAGTGATTGATCGATGAGCGTATGCTCTATGGAAATCCCATACGAAATCTCTCAGGAAAGCTATTGACTTGATCGAATGTCTTGATATCAATGGCATCGTTTACGCGTTCAGGATTCGACCAACCAACGTAATTGCCGGCATCATTTGGTATCGTCTCGTCACATAAAATGATGCCTCTCAACTTGAGACCCTAACTTGACGTTAACATGCAACTCAACTCGGGTAGATGGTACTTACGTCAGATTTAATTGTGATGTATTCATTATAACACGGAACAAAGATAGATCTTTAGCTGACAAATCTCATGATAGAACAGCACTGATTACCAACGCCGCGGCCATGACATAGCCTAACACTGAATGGCTCGTCAACATTCTCGCACCGTCTTCTTCGTCGCCCTTGCTGGTCGTGTCGTCCCCATCATCATTACCAGTTCCTTTATCTCCATTATCACCTTTGTCCCTATCACCACCGCTGGTCTTGTTACCTCCGTTCCCTGATCCAGTCGAGTCGCTATCATTTCCAGTCACGTTACCCTTCAGATCCATCGCAAAGTTGGCAGCAGTGAAAGTGGCATTGCCGTTCGATAACCATGTCTCAGTCCCAAACTCGATGATACCCAACCAGGGGTTTTCCGGCAGATCAACAGACGTATCGATATGTTTGTGCGCTTGTTCGAGAACAAACTTGAAAAGTGGATAAAAATCTTCGCTGAAAGACAGGATATCTGAATTGTCTTTGGTGACGGCCGTGAAGACATGTGTTCCGCCCGAATTGCGCCCGTAGAACAATGAACTATTGCGGTCAGGAGACATGTCAAGGGCAGCAGATACAAAAAAAAAAGCACTTACAAATCGGTTTCACCTAGAGTTACAGTGGATATGATGCTATTATTCGCTCGCCCTAGCCACCACGGGTTTCCGACTGATCCAAGCCAGACCATAATCTCAACGGCTGCAACTTGGGGATAAAGAGTTCTATTTCGATCGTTGTCAAGAAAGAAATCCCAAGCAGCATTAGCCTGCACGCCCTTGTTGTTCAGTTGAGCTTTATTCTCTGCCCATTTTGAACTGCTGAAGTCTCTAGGTGGTTTGCTTGGATTTCCTGCTGTGTAGATCCAGTCGGTGGATAGACGTATTGATTCAAGGTTGCTCAGGCGGATGGGTAAATCCGGGTGGTTGAAACGTACGTATGGGAAAGAATGCACATCTTGGATGTTCTTATCCCAGTTCCATGTTGCATCAAATGCTGGTGTGCTGTTGTCGACTTTGAGACAAACAAAGCCACTTTTGGGACTCTTTTTGTTCCATGCGTTGGGGTAGTCTGCGGGGCGTCAGTCAGTACAGGATCTGGGGCTGGGGCTAGCAATTGGGTGAAACTGACATGAGAGGGAGTCGTTCAAATTGCCAAATCTTTGGTTGCCGCATACTGTTCCTTTTTGGTCGGTTTGACAAGATACAATGTTTGGCAGTGCGGTCAAAGCACCGCCTACGAGTGCGATTAACCGCATGGTACTGTTGTTTGATGTACTGTTTTAGAGGAGGTGACGCGGGACAGGGGTTTCCATGTAGGAGCTCTTGATCTAACTTTGAGGCTGTTGTAAGGACAACGAAACCACAATCAACCACCACTTTAGATTAATATTTTACTTTACAGAAGTTGATTCAGTCTCCGCCCACTAAAAGATAAAACTCATGCTCTTCTCTTGGTGCGATCAACATCAGTATTTTGCCATACAAACGTAAGTCTTGGGGATCTCACCAAAGCTGACGTGGCTCTGAAAATGGGTCTACAGTAGAGGACCCTACGTCATGGACCTTTGGGTTATCGAGGTCAACCGCGTAAAGTTGGTGGACTCAATCGCTAAATCTACTCAACCGCCGCTATAGAAACAATGTGCGCGTTACTCGGATCGTCATTCCCCTCATCCATCGTGCCATTCATTGAGCCCACTAACGTTTCAATCCCGAGTTACATCATTATTCTTGATATACTTACTACGCGTAGAGGGCTGCTATTCGCGCCCAGGTTGCGTGGCGAAACAATCCTCCTTAAATCTGTGGCAATTGACCTTCATGGCGCTTCACGTGTCCCCTCTGTTGTATTGCCCATTAGGGGGGACCTTGCAAATTGGCACGAACGACATGCCTCTTGTTTTACTTTATGGATTCGAGACCAAGGCATGTCGGTCGCATCTGAGCCAACGTAGAGAATGACGTCGGGGTATGGCAAAAGCGTGTTCAGAAGAGGTTGGTTCCATCTTAAGGTTTTTGGACCCCTCAAAGTATCAAAAAAAGTTAAGTCGCTCGAAATACAGGAAGACAAAATTAGCCAGGCAGTTTAAACTGCTTAGCACATACTCTTGTGTACAACGTATTTCTCTACCTTGAAGCATGGGAGCTATCTTTTTTGTTACCTGTAAGTACCTTGACAAGACAATTGACGATAGCTTTCCAAACCGCATTTTGTATAATGACAATTGTAATTCAATTCGAGCAACATCTTAAAAAACCATAAGTCACTGCATAGTTTCTGGTGGTGAAACGTTCTCTACTAATGATTAGTTTTCATTAATCTTGATGTGCAGTTAGCTAGTCACCCACATAAGCTTGTTGTTAATTATCCTTTCTATCGATGTAGGGTAAGTGATATGTGGCTCGGGCTGTGGCTACCACTAGCTAGCTGTATGCTGATCCTCAACAGACTCGATCATTCTCCCTCGCTTTACCACAACAGCCGCGTCAAGACTTTATGAAAGACCGAAATACCTAGCAGTTTACGCCGCCACGATGATCCATTGTCAAATGCGTAGCTGTATCTTGCCGTATCCAATCGAGACGATCCAAACTCCGTGAACGACCGAACCCTCCAAAGCCTTCAATAGCAAGATGCGCTGTACCGAGCTCGAATCCAACCCCGAATCGTCAACAACACAAATGATGTAGCGAGGAAAACACCCAGGCAATCGTGTCTTTGGAACTTCCTTCCGAGTGAGACGTACTTTTCACCTCTAGAGACGCGCTCAACAGGCAATCGACCAAGTGCATTAGCCCGCAAAGGCAATAGTAGCAACAGCATCATGGCATCAAAACGCGTGCCACGTTAGATCGAGCATGTCTTCTCTTTCGATTGCCCAAATACGCACAGAGTCTTCACGACTGAGTCACGAACGAGGAAACCTTAGTATCGCTTATCAGGCCAGCATACGAGACGAAGCAGCGGTGTGAGCAACACATCCCCGACATGGTTGCTATATACGAGGACAAGGCATTCAGCTGCCCAGTTAGCCGTACCTCGCTTGTGCTATAACAATTGCTAACCGTTTGGTATACAGTTCTACAACCTCTGCCATTCAAGACTATCGACCGCGTCAATACGTTCCCAAGACAATGATCGACTTCAGCACCCTCGACTCCTGCACCTTCGACTCCTGCCTCTACGACACTACTGTCCACGATTGCTCCTACGATGTACCCAGCATGATTGACTGCCGCGCGCCCATCTCCCACTTTGACAATCCGACCAGTAAACCCTTCCTGCTCAATTACCATATCGCCTTGTAACGTATGGGCAATGGTCGAGACGAGCCGAGCGTTGAATAATGCAATTAAGTTCGAGACATCGCTTGGTTAGCATGATATACGTGGTATACTTAGAAGTCGCTCGATTGAAGTGTCTCTGGCTTGAATGGTAGTACCCGTAGCATTGTAGTCCTAGCATTGCCAATGGCTCTCCGACGATCGTCTTGTTGTCGAACAATCTTGGCCTCCATTATCTACGGCAAAGGCCTGTAGGATGGACCCTGAGGATGGACCCTTCACCCAACACATGGCAATACTTCGTAGTTCTTTGCAATGACGCAAACGGAATCGCTTTGACGCTCTGGAGAATAGCTCTGACGGCTGGCGCGGATCCTGCCGTAGTTATCCATGCTCGTGTAGCGCGATAATTCCAGGCTTCTGTGGCGCAATGGACCCCAGACATTCATCAGGTTGGGAGTTACGGTGCAGGAGGAGCCTAGAACCAAGCTTTGACATCCCAGTACATAGATTCTGAACCAATTATGGTCGCTAATCCATGAACTTCCAGTGAAGATGTATTAATTGGATCGTTATCTGCACATGTAGTTAAACCAGGTAGAGCTGCCCTTGTCCATGTCTCTCCATCGGTGTCGCTTTCTAAACCCTTCCCGGTTCGAGAAACCTGTTCAGCCACATACATCTACAATCTTGGTTTCGTGCTCGGCTACAGCGATTGACTTGCTGCAATACGCGCCATGGTGAGCCACGCTGACGACTTTAGTCAAAAGTCCAGTCCAGACCGCACGGCAAACTCGGCACTAACGACCTACAGTACAGAAAGCAGGCCGGCAGGCTATTCATTTGAAACAGTCCGCATAATGACACTATCCTCAAGACCAGTTAGGTGACGATTACAGCTGCAAGTGGAGTTGAAGCGCAAGCCCCCAGCTTACGTATCTCGTCGCGCCGGTTATCCGAGACCCGGCAGCGATCATCGAGTCTAGTGCATCATGGAATGAGCCGTGAGATCCGGTACAGCACAAGCATGCATGTAGTCATTGGCTATCAATGGCCGGTCCAAAGTATCATCATCAGCCATCGTTGTCCACAGACGCTTCATTCCGTCTGCGGGGTCACCGCATGTTTCCAAGTTTAGAATCTGTACCCAGCTTACGGCGTACCGTAGCCAAAAGGGTTGTCGGACCCTTCAAAGTATAAAGTGCTAGCTCTCCGTCTATTGCAATTTTATAAAGCATCAACACATATCTCAGACTCTCAACCTAAGCCAACAAATTAAGCATAAAGCTTCTCTACAACCTCTTCAACTCAAACACAACAACAATATTCACAATGGGTTGGTTCAGTGGTTAGTCGACATCGTCCATCTTTATATAAGTCCTTTCCTAATACATCTCAGACGATTCAGACCAGGCTCAAGCCTACGAGGAAGTGACCCAGCGTCCTCACGAGGCAAAGTGGTCTCACGAACTTATCGGTGGAGCTGCTGCATTCGAGGCTGCCAAGGCCTACGAGGAGCATTGTGCTCAGAATGGTAAGATTGCCATCTTCTATCATTGAACTCAGACTGACAGCTTCACAGGACAACCTGACAGCCACGCCAAGGCCAAGGAATTTATTGCTGGTGCCATCGGAGCCTTTGTTGATCGAGAAGTTGAGACACGGGGATTGGATTTCGTTGATAAGGAAGAGGCTAAGCGCCATGGCAGGCGCCACGCTGAAGAGCAGTTGAACCAGAACTGGTAATTGGACCATATTAAAGTATTAAAACCCAACGACGTTACGCTACTTGATTCTGAGCTCAATTGATGTGATATGAAACACGTAAACGTTGTCTGTGGAATAATGAGTGAATGCCGATCAAAACAAGAAAGAACGCGGTGGCAAGATTGAGCCAATGGTATAATCCAAGACCGTTGCAGATCGCAAACTTTGGCATTGGTGATATAATACATCTACTGCATACTCTTCATATGCTCATCATATAATACACTGCTTTCTCCATCCTTTAAACAATGTCATGATCGCAAGGCTTGCTCTCTACAAAGTTAACCTCGTGGAAATGCAACGAAGCCTCATCTCTAACTCTCTTGATAGATCCCACCGTAGCATTGGAGGGTGTCTTGGGAAGGAGTTCCACGCCATCAATAGCAAGCTTGCTGAGGACATGCGCGGCAGCGTGGGCGTTGATGTGAAGCGTCTCAGGAACAGGGTTGGTGATATTATCGCAGGCTTGGTGATAGCATGCGTCCTGCTCAAGACCAGTACCAGTGAAGAGACCTCCGACGGGCTTCTTAATAACCTCACGGAAAGCAACGTAGTCGGTTCCACCTGTGAGTCCGGCGGGTGTGACTTCAATTTCCTTAGCCTTGAAGTACTCACGGAAGAGATCTTCAATAACATCAGAGCCTGGAGGTCCACCTGGGCCTGCCTTGTCGCCTGTACCATCAAACACACCGAAGAAACCACGAGAGACCATGTCAAAGTTAAGGTAAGCCAGAAGGTTATCAACTTCGTCTTTCTTCATGTTGTTAACGTAGTAGCGAGAGCCAACTAGGCCATTCTCTTCTGCTCCCCACCAGCCAAAGCGAACCTTGAGATTAGTAGAGAAGTGTTGCAGAGCTTTGGCAGTCTCAAGAATGAGGGTTGTTCCGGAACCATCATCATTGATACCGGGTCCAGCCTGGACAGAATCAAGATGAGCACCGAGCATGATGACATTCTCGCCATCGCCAGCTTTGGTCTCAGCAAAAACGTTCTGTGTAATTCGTGTCTCGATTGTCTGAATGATCTTGGCAAAAGCCTCGATCTTCTCTCCGGCTTCGAGTTTAGCCTTAAGAGCTTGGCCAGGCTCCTGGTCGATGAGAGCTGTGGGAACATAGTCTGGGCTTATAGCAGACAAAGTACCTGCAGTCAGCTTGGCCTCGTCAGAGTTGTAGATGACAACGACGGCGGCACCGGCAGCAGCAGCGGGCTTGACTTTGCCAGCAAATGTAGTCTGGTCAGGACATAGACCACGCTCAACAAGGACAATCTTCCCCGTCACATTCAAGCCTTCATAGTTCGCAACGTCACAAGCATCCTCACCCTCAGGTGCGTGGACAAGCTCGGCAGTGACACCCTCCTCAGAAGTACTGGGCGTGTAGGTCAAAGCAACAGTTCTGAAAGTCTCATCGTCGACTGTAACTTCAGCAGCCAGGGTCTGGGTGAAGTTTGCAGGGAAATCCTGCTTCCACGTCTTGAAGCCCTTGAGCTTGGAGATCTCTTTGTAGATAAAGTCTACTGAGGCGGCGTAACCGGGGAGACCAAAAGCACGGTTTCCACCATGAGCATAGGCAATCTCATTAAGTGTTTCCAAGTTCTTCATCAAACTGAAGGTGTTAGTGCATGATAGATTTGCGTTTTGCGAGTTGTCGCTTACCCTTTCTCGGTGATGAACTTCTGAAGCTTCTTGGCGCTGACGGGCGGCTTAGGCCTGGTAGCCTCAGCCAAAGGCGAAACTGCCAGAAGAGCAGTGGTTGCGAGTGATAACTTCATGATGACTCGGGTAGGTTGACAAAGCTATGGAATCAAGACCAAAGACCAATGTATCGGCGGGCCTTTGGGAGTTTAAATACCATGCCTCGACCGACCGTTGATACATAAGTTCCTGCATCGTCGTGTTTCTCAGCGTGTCCAAGCTTCGTTCACGCCATTCGCCCCGCAAGTTGAGATATCGCGGAGTTATCGTCGAGCTTTGGAAGCTAGTCCGGGCAAAAAGTGAAGATCCGTCTCGAATTGGGAAGGTCGGTAATTGTCACTGCGCTTGAATGCAACGCGCCAAGTCGACACTAAGAATATGCATAATAATTGAGCTGCCCGATCTGTGCAGCTTGCCTTTATCTGGACGCTGCTGATGGGATTTTCACTGCTTATCAAGACGCAATTTTTCTTGGTAGCCGCGTCATAGCTTCTCTTGGTTCCTTTGTAGAACTTTGACAACGCCATTGGCATGGTATAGCAAGGTTTGGCTATATTCTGGCGTTTCCTGCCGTTCGATATGGTCGGTGACTGGTGGACACGAGGGACCTTTGTTTCTCTTGGCTAGGTGGGGTTATGGTTGGTAGCCACTGTCGTACATCGATTGCATGGGTATATCTTGAGGGTATTCCCTGCGTTGTCCTTTTGTAACACTAGACTGCAAATAGTTCAACTTCGCTTGCCAAGGAGATTCAAGGTTCCTAGACGGATAATTTTCAGGTCTTTCTACATGGTACGGACAAAGTAAATACAAAAGAAGGTCGTTAGAAATGAAAAGCATACTCAAGCTCGGGTCAAAACGATAGCATTCTCTCTCCAATCTATGCCACTTGATTAACAAACCGGTCAAACTCTTCATCAGTATGCTCCCGAAATTTCCTAAAACCCTCATCAAGAACAGTAGCGCCATTCCTAAACCGCTGCACCGTCAACTTTTCCCCGGATAAACGCTTCGCCTCAAATAAGTCTTCAACGTCCACAAGCTTCGGTACAACCGTGGTACGGAACTCGTACGGAACTCCACTCGTCTTGATAAGCTCGATGCTAGCTTCGAGTAGTTTTGGCTTGATCCTTTTGCCAGTAACACGCTTATAGTTCTCTAGAGCGCACTTGATATCCATAGCCACAAAATCGACTAATTTCTCTGCAAAGACCTGCTTGAGGACATCAGGGGACGTGCCGTTAGAATCAAGCTTAACGCTTATTCCTGCGTTTTTGAGAATCCTTAAAAACGGAACTAACCCTTTGTGTATCGTGGGCTCACCGCCAGAGATGACCAGGCACTTGTGCGACGTTGAGTTGAGGTGTTTGAAGACATCGAGTAGAGACACGTCGTCACATTCGCCTCGTACAAGTGGACCATTGTGACACCAAGGGCATGCCAAATTACACCGGGAGGTGAACATAATTGATGCTTGTGTCTTGCCCGGGTAGTCACTCAAAGTGCTCTTGATATATCCGGCCACAGGCAGATCTTGAATTGCAGCGACCCGATTCTGGAGCTCAAGAGTTTTGGTGTTACTGTCCAAGAGAAGACCGGTTTCGTAACTGTACACTTTGCGTTGCACAAACTCCTTCGACTTGCCTCTGTTCCAGTCACGCGTAGGGCGAAAGTATCCTACGATGCGGGAGTATACGAGTGTCGACTCTCCACATGCTGTACACTCTGGTTGCTCGCCTACAAGATATCCGTGACCAGGGCAAATACTGAATGTCGGCGTGAGTGTTATGTAAGGAATGCGATACCGTGATGTTAGTGTTTTGACTAAATCCCGAGCAAGCTTCCAGTTTGGTAGCTGTTCGCCCAAGAAGGCGTGGAAAACGGTTCCGCCAGTGTACGAACATTGAAGCTCTTCTTGATGACTCATAGCCTCGAAGAGATCTTCTGTGGTTTCAACAGGCAACATGGTGGAGTTTGTGTAGAAAGTTGGGATGTTGCGATCCGGGAACAGTTCTTTGTCCCGTTTGGCAAATTTGAAGCATGTGCTTTCCGCTGGACTGGCTTCCAGATTGTACAGGTTGCCAGTCTCCTTTTGGAACTCATGCAGTTTGTCTTTGATGAAGTCAAGAACTTCTATAGCAAAGTCCTTTCTTTCGCCGATACCCTCTCCAAGAAGGCCGACGAGGGCTTCGTGCATGCCGTTCACTCCAATCGTGCTGAAGTGGTTGGCCCAAAATGACCCTGTTTGGAGTTTGGTTGCTGATAAATAATGCGCGGCATAAGGATATAAAGTTGAGTTGTCATCAACCAGTTTCCTCTTGATTTCCAGCGAATCCTTTGCTACTCTCAACGTGATGGCTAGTTCAGATATAAACATCTCTTTTGAACCTTTCGATCGGTAGGCGAGGTTGGGCAGATTGATAGTCACAACTCCAATAGAGCCAGTCAACGGACTGGCACCATATTGGCCTCCAACTCGGCAGTGGAGCTTACTAAGATCGAGTCTCAGACGACAGCACATGGATCTGAAGTCTTCAGGATCTAGATCACTGTTGATGAAGTTGGCAAAGTATGGAACGCCGTATTTGGCAGTCATCTCCCAGATTGATTTCCAGCGAGGCGAGTCCCAGTCGATTCCATCGGAGATATTGTAAGTCGGAATAGGGAAAGAAAAGATGTTTCCGTTCCCGTCACCCTGCATCATGACCTCAGCAAAGGCCTTGTTGAGCATATCCATCTCTTCTTGGAAGTCGCCGTATAGCCACTCGGTTCGCAGTTCGCCGCCAATGATGACGCATTGGTCAAGTCGCGTTGGGCATATCAAATCGAACGATAAATTGGTGAAGGGAGCCTGGAAGCCGCTTCGTGTTGGGACATTCAGCGAGTAAACAAAGCTTTGTACACACTTGAAGACCTCGACGTAGGATAACTTGTCACTACGAATAAAAGGTGCCAGGTACGTATCAAAGCTCGATAGAGCCTGGGCGCCCGCAAGTTCTCCCTGTAGCGTGAACAGAAAGTTGACAATTTGATTCAGCGCAGTATTGAGATGCTTAGCAGGCCGACACTGGATCTTATTCTCGACACCACCAAAGCCTTGAAGAAGGATGTCTTCGATGCTCCAGCCGGAACAGTAAGCGCTGAGAAACCCAAGATCGTGGATGTGAAAACGGTTCTCAGAGTCAAATTGACGAATCTCGGGCGTGTAGATCTTTTCCAACCAATACTGGGAGATGATTTGGTTTGACACGTACTGCATTAGACCTTGGTGAGAGTAGGTTGAGTTGGCATTTTCGGCAGTCTTCCAGGTTCCCTTTGCGAGGTACTCATCGACGAGTGCGATATTGGACGACATGTTATCGTTTTAAGAAGTAATTGACGTGTCTTTGGGTGCAGATAGCTAACTTTGATGGGGTTTATGAGATCGATGTGCAGAAGTCTGGCCGGAGTCTTGACTTTTTATTTATCATCTATTTACGTTGCTGACTTGTCCCCATGCTTTGGCGATAGCCAGGGTAAGATACGGTCCGATCCTTTAGTCGGGATTGACAATGAGTCAATCCTTCTGATGGTGAGACCATTGTGAATGAGCGTATCGAATCGTCCTAGAAAACACGATCTGGACGCGTCGACATTCAGGGTAACTTGGCTGATGCACCTTGTCCAGCCCGCGACTGGAACGCGTTGGCTCGTGACTTTGCATAAAATGGGCCGACTTGGAGATGAAGATCAGCCAACAGTGGTTCAATGCCCATGCGATGAACGTGCAATTGACTGAGAGGAGATAGACAGGGAACGCCAGTGCTCAATAAGGAAGAATCACGACACGCTCTTATCACACTATCAACTGACGTCATATTACTAGAGGAGCAACTTGGAGTCGCAATCTCTTTCAGTTTAGTCGTTCTCACCAGTCGGCCACTGCAGTTCAAGTTCGATAACAACTGATTCTCTTGAAGTATTAAGAATGTGTGTTTTGTTTAGCAAATGCTCAAAAGACAGAAACAACATTGCTTTTGCACTGAATTACGCGTAATGTCAGGTATCATTCAAGTCCCGTGATATGGCGTAACCGGCCTTTATAAACTCGGACTTCCAGCTCATACCTACCTATATGAAGATCGTCAACCTCGCTCTTTTACTATAACATGTTTTCTCAACACAATTTGCCGACAATGTCAAGTCGAAAGCGAAGCGCAAGTCCCGATGGGGCCCGTCATATCGAGGAAAGCCACCCCTCCAAAGCTACCAAAACTGCCCCTGCAACCTCGCATCAGAGCTGTAGCCAACAAGCCACCACAGAACAAAGGGGGCGAACTGCCAAGATGGTGTATGACGATACACTCAAGATGATCGACAGAAATGTCTGGGTTATGGACAGAAAAGTGTTCCGAGAACTTGGCCGCGACCCGAGGGCGTACACAACGGATGACTATGTGAAACTTGTGTTGTGTCGGCATTCTAAAACCGTAAAGAGTATCGCTGCAGCCGACAACACTCTGGCTTTCAACCTCGTTCTCAGTATGGCCGACACATCACATGCTGATCTCGATACTTCAGTAAAGATTTGTGGCGAGGATCCTGATGAAAGCGCCCGGTACTACAAAAGCCTTGACAACTTGCTTTTGCCATTGATCAAAACCCGGGAACGACCCGCAGAGTTAGCCTGGCAGCTGCTAGAAGTACCAGTTTCGTGGTCTCGACTACGCACTCGTTCACAAGATGCTGAGTCGGATGAAGACCCAGACGAATGGTCTGAGCCAGATTTGGACAATGAATACTGGGACAAGTGCAATTATGAACACAACAGACGAATCGCCAGGAGGAGGCGAAGGGAGATTGTTGATGACTGGGTTACCGTGGCTTTGAGTGATTTGAAAGAGGAGCGAGACTATCTTGACGAATACGGATTGACATGATTCTTTCCCAAGAGTATCGCCGAGTTGGAAATGATCCGGATGGAAATGAGCACCCGTTTGTAGACACATAATTCATTAGGTAGATCTCTTGCAACAGGATTAATCATCGGTTTGGGCAAGGAAAGGTCAGCTGTGATTTTCCTGCGTTGGAGTCTTCGATGTATGTTAAATAGCGTACTTATCACTCGAAACGATCAACATGCAACATAAATAACTTCGCCGTTGTTTGTGTGAGTACAGTATGAAAGAATGAATGAAGTGTCTAATTTAGAATTGAAAATGAGGATGTATCCACAACCGTGGCATGATAGCGAACGTGATGACCCGGAGATCTAACCTCCGACTACTTTCTGCCCTTCTTCTGATCAATGATCGTTGAAATCTTCATCCCTTCCTGTATACATGATATCTTGCTTTATGAAAGCCTTGATATGCCTGAAGACAACGTAAAAGTATGTAATGACCAGCACAATACTCATACCTGTCCCCATCCACTTGACATGTTCACTTCCCATAGCGTTGCCGATGGAGATGGTAGCGAGGATCCAACCGGTATTAGGGAAGACCATAGCGTAGAAGCCAAGGTGGAAATAAACAGGAGGAGACTGGAGGACTGCAACGGTGGCAATGCCCCACCACCAAGCTGCAAGAGCCCATAGGAAGATTCCTGATATGAGAGCCATGGCGCGGATCATACCAGGGTCGATCCTGATACCTTCCATACCAGGTTCGATGCTATCAGGTATTCCATTGGCCATACCGATCAAGGCCAGAGCCGTGAAAGATGGGGGACCAACACACATGTATAATCCTGGTCTATGCTCTCGGTTCGGCAGGCCTGCAGACATAAGTCGTCCGATCATGTGTGCGTACATAAGGACAGCGACAGATAATCCAAGTCCTTGACATGTGAGACCGCCAACAAGAATGGGGATGGCTGCGATTTCGGGCTGTGTGTCGGCGATAACAGAGGCAATAGTGCCAGACAACATGATAGGAAAGATCCTTTTAAAGTTAGCAAAACTATACACAATATTTAGGGAGATGGTTCAAGGCTTACGGTAGAATCCAAGTAGGCATCATAGTCTGTAGACCGAAGTTGTGCGCAGCAAAGACGTAGCTGTACTGGCCAACAGCAAGCAGAAGAGTCAAGACAACATATCCCCAGTACGCCACTTGGATAGCCCACGCTAACGTCGCGTCGTTATCTGGTATGGCATACCGTTGGGTACTGGTTATGAGAGTTGCAATGGTCAAGAAGAATGTTGGGAAGAAGAAGCCTTCGCGTTCGTGGGTAATGGACTTTGACATGTCGCCTGGGTTGAAAAAGAAGCGAAGCAGCATTGCCGAGCAAATAGCAATTACCAGGAGGATATTGATGATATAAACTGCCATGCCTATCCCTCTCAGCCCGGGGAATTGATGAGGCTGAGCAAAGATAAGCAAGGACAAACCACCAGTGCTCATCGGGAAAGTAAACCACGCGAATGTGAAGTGGTGCAGTCTATCCTTAAGTGCCATCTTGGGTCGGTTCGGGTCGAACATATCGTGGTGCTTCTTCAGGTCGTCGGCTTCGTCTTCGTCACTATCACGGAACGGGTCGTGGCCCTTCTCAACGGCTGGGGTGATGGATCTGGTATAAGAGTTTCTGCCATGGTCGACGCTGGCGTGTCGAGTGTCTACCTTGACACTCAACCGACCAGGGACAGCAGAGTTTCGTCCTAATGGTTGCCAATCCTCTGAATTCTTCCGAGTTGACACGACAGAGTCGGTCCAAGCTGAGTTTTCTTGAGTTCTACCCATGGCTAGAACGACCAAAGTGAAATTAGGGGATAGAGACGGGAACAAAGGATAAAGGAGAAAAAGACAAGGAAAAGAAAAAAAGAGGAGGAACGAAAAGAATTGACAAAAAGTCGACTTTGACAATAGGATTCCAGCTCCAGACTTTTTGCACCGAACACAAACCAGACAGAACAGTACGCATTTATATCTGATGAGCACAGGTTACTTAGAATAGAATCAACACGGCCCTTCGGCAGTTGTTTTAGTTTGGTGGAACTTTTCGTTCATTGCTCCGGTTCTCGCCCGGCAAGAACGAAACATCAAGGTGGCACCCTTTTGGGGACCTTTTGCGTGCTGGCTTTCCATTGCTTGGTGTTGAGGCTCTGTCTAAAGCGTGGCAAGAAACAAGGAGGCTACCATAATTAGACAGGGCCCCTGTAAGTAGAAATAGATAAACGTCTTGGCGACACCAGCCGTCGCAGATGACTAGAGGCGGGTCTCATTGCTACGCTGGAGATAAGATCACGACTTTTGAAACAACACAGCTCATAACGATTAGGCGCGATTGTGTCGCACCATGGCGGTTATCTTTATCATTGTTTGTAGTTGGGCGTCAAAACTCGTCGGTAAAACAATATATCTATCCGGAAAGATGTTCCCTGTTCCATGTGGTCGAGATTAGATCATCGCAGCCTGCCTCGCTCCGGAGGAAAGCACAGAAATAAGATTGACGCCGTAAAGTTTTCGTCACTTTGCCGGATACGATAAATGTGTCTGGACTGAATGCCATGTCCCTATTCCAACCATGTGATATGAGCAACGACAAAAATGCGGAGCATCTTGTACTACTTAGGTAGGTCAATGCACAGACATCGAGATATTGAACTGTGACACTTCAGTACACACTCATGTCTCCAACTCTGCGCAGCCTCATTCAAAGACAATACAATAAGACCGGCCCCGAAAGATTCTCGTCAGTGGGGGCGCGGGTGAAATCCATGTCATGTCAAGGCGTCAAACAACCAGGGGCTCCGTGTGCCAGACCGGATACCTCCAACATTTAAAGATACAAGCTTTAGAAGAAGCTTCACGGATTCTACGCAATCCATCCAATCAGCATTTCTCGTCTCGTCACTCTGGAGCCGCTTTGGGCCCTCTTATCTTAACCGCTCATGACGAAAGTACTGCAAGTAGTTAGCTTGTGGCCATAGCTTCAGTCGTGAAACAATATTTTAACCCCAGTCGCGGAAGAATTTAGCATGTGTGTTAAGTGTATAAACCTCTTATCTATTGTTTGGTATGGATCTATAGATATTTTGCCCCGTTACACCTATATATAGATGCCGGCATCTGGTATTCTGGAGAGATTCGTGTCCACTTTACCCCAAAGTCGAATCCAAGAGGTGTTGCTTGCATACTTCCATCAAATGAGGGATCTATATATGTCGCCTTGGCATGATGTTCACCAGGCTGCTTAATATATGTGGAATCTTTAGACTTTAGTGATCGCCATCGTAGAAGTACTCCAAACCTGATATTGTAATAACTCGGATGTTGTCTAAGCGGTATCAAGTAAGTCTTGATACGGCATCTAGTTACTTGTTGTAAAATGCGAGTATGGAAGAGAGTCTACCGCCGCTTTGTGGATGGCAACTTAGCCTTCTCTGAGTTTCAGCTAAGGCGGTCGTTAGCAGGCTGGTATTGACCGACAGGTAATACCGTAATTCTTGAACTGGCTGCAATGCCCGTTGCTAAATATAATATCATATCCCGGGTTCGGGCCTTGGTCTTTCATGTAGCTTCCGAACTCGTCTCGATGACCATTGGCGCACACACCGTCATCCTTGGCAAGATAAATAGTCCACTCATTGCCATTAAGATATGTGCCGACACAAAGAGGGTTTGAGGGATAGGGAGTACAGTATTGTTTCCACGTATAGCCAGTGCCCAATTGGATAGCGTCGGAATTACTTGGATGCGGCAGGCTGATGCGTCTAGGCCTTACTCCCTCGTTGAATCTATCAGTCCTCTCCGCACGGTTTCTATGCACCCAGTCAAGGCCCACTACAAAGGAGGTCGAGCGAAAGCCGTATTCATGAATTTAGTTGTAACAGCACTGGTTATCGACGTCTCATTGTCTAGGAAGTCCTAGCGCCAGTGAAGGTGGGTTAGGTCAGATGAAGCATAGAAGGTTGACTTGAGGTCAAAGCAAAGACATAACATTGTGTGACTTACTTGTGGTAGTTGTAGTGGATGTAAGCCCCAAAGCCGTTGTGGCTGATCTGACAGTTGAAGTTTCGACCGTGGTTGTAGTCTTGTCGAGTAGGTCCACAACAACGTTGATCTTGCGTATAACCTTCTTGACGATGGTGATACCCTTGTTGATCGTGCCGGTGAAAATAGGGACGCTCTGTACTGCTTTTGATCGACCAATGTTAGAAGTCCTTTCGTCGATGACATACAGTGAGGACCATTAATACGAAACAGTCGATGGTGAGAACAAAGAATAATTATACTTATGGAAGATGCAGCTTGACTCTGGATATAAGGCTAAGAGAAATAATAGATAGTCGATAATAGCCTCCTCTAGTTGTTATCATGTACGTGTAACGTTTGCGACCTATCGTACTGCACCTCTGTAGGTAACACGTCTCCAAACGTAGGAAGGGGTCTTGTCTGGTTACCCTTCGCGGCCATCCTGTCTGGGCCAACACCGGTATTCCCCCGCCGACATTTAATCTTGGGTCCTCCAGCTGATACAATAGCCCGTTCTACACAACCTGACTTCATAAAAAACGGAAGGTTGAAAGAGGCCAGATGACCGCTAAGGTTATCACCATCCTGCCAATACCAACCTGTCATTGCTCCACAACCGCTTTCTTCTTTCTTGAGCTTCGCCCCTCCATCATCAGCCCAGTTGAAAATATGTGATATCTCGAATTTCCAATAGAAGTCTCCATCCATTTGTTCACATTTCGCTTCGGGCGTTGGATCGGGATCTGCTGTTACTGTGACAGTGCTACGGGGTTTTGTGGAAGTAGCAAACGTTGTCGGTGGCTGTGATGTAGTGGTGGTAGTGGGTATCCGGTCAGCTTCACGAAGCCATTCATCATAGTCATCCTCAGCAGCATCCCAGAAGGAATCAGGGGCCTTTTCCTCTACATCGTAATCGTAGAAGCCTTCTGGTGTAGCCTGTGGGTCTGGCTCCTCGGTACCCGTCATGGTAGTCGTTGTAGTTGAGTCAGTCACGTCACATTCCGTTAGCGTTCGACAAGAAGTCTTGGTTGTCGTCAACCAACTTGTTGTTGGGATTGTCGTAACCACGGTGCTGCTGACCGTCTCAGTGCAAACCTCGGCTGTTGTTTTACTGGTGCAACTTTGATCTCCCTCATCGTCGCACTGGTTCCCAGTACACTTCCCAACAGGACAATCTCCTATGGACTTCTGAGAACAGGGCCCTCCTTGATGGCATGAAGGACCAACACATGTGCCACCAAAGATACAGTTGACACCGAAGCAACCTCCTCCTACCACGCAACCAACGCCTTCGCATCCACCACCAAATTGGCATTTTTCTCCGCGACATTGGCCGCCACGCGTGCACTTCGGACCAATACATACACCGGCCTTTGTACAGTTTGGTCCAAAGCAATTGCCGCCTCTTGTGCAAGAAGGATCCTTGCAGTCTTTCCCGACCGTACATGTTCCACCCAGGCAATCAGAAGGAGAGCTCGTTTCCTCAGCAGGGTCATGAGAGAAGGTCGGGACAGGTATGGCACCAAAAATGTCCTCCGTCGTTGTAGACTCAATGACCGGTTCCTTGGTGATAGACTCCAGTACTGTAGACCCATCTGTCTCAATGGGTAGTATGATGCCGGACAGTGACGTCAAGTCGATACTAGGCAGACTGGGTAGTGTGAGGCCCAAACCTGCATCTGTGGATGTTTCACGATCTCCATTGCTTTCTGTCGCAATATTTTTTGATGTAGGTATGTCAGAGATAGCTTCAGTATCGCTAGGAGCCTCTGCAGTAGTCGGTAGCGAAGCGCTTGTCGGCAATTTAGTACCAGGATCGGCACTGCCTCTAAAGGCAGAAGTTTGGTCATCAGAAGGTGTATTGGTCCAGGTGTCAATCCTATCATGGGTGCTGTCGGCCTTAGACTCCGGTGTCTTTGTGACTTCGTCTGTTGTAGTATCGCGCGAGATAGTCACCAATCGTGACTGAGCCGTGGAATCTCCACTTTCCGTCGAAGTCTCGTGAGGGCTTAAAGTAACATCTGACGGAATGGTGCTTACATCTGAATTCACAGGTGCAGTTCTTGTGCTATCAATGGGAAGATCTTCCGAGACGCTAACACTTCCTGTTGCAAGCGGCGCCGTCTGAATACCAGAGCCCTGGGAGCCGGTGGTTGTTGCCGATCCATTTGCAGTGTCCTCACTGTGGGCAGAGGACTCGTTGTTGCCGGGGCCTTCAGATATCTCACCTGTCGTCTGAGTATCGGGAGTAGTATTCGTGGCTCCAGGTCCGGCTGAGGTCAATCCGTCAGTGATTGCGCCAATGCCGCCAGAAGCAATGGTTGTTATCGTGGGCAGTGGACTAGTTCGGTCTCTGTCTGTACTAAATTCTGGTGTATCTGATTGATCATCTGTAACTGGGGCCTGAGTTACCGAAGAACCTATTCCAGAAATGATATCAGTCTCTTCGCTTGGACTTCCAGATACTGTTTCACATGGGCCACTGGGCCCCTTGATAGATCGAGTCGGTTTCTTGTCGGTGAGTGTGCCAAAAAATACTTCGGAACTAGCCCCAGTTGAAATGTCTGCTGATTCTGAATAACTAGTCGTCTCCTTTCTAGTTCCTGACTCAAGAGGGCTAGTAGGTTGACCGACAGTTGTTGGATCGGTTTGTGAAGTTCGACTACTGACTCCAGTCAACTCCGAATGAATGCCTGTAGACGGATCCAATTGAGTTGATCCAGTACTTGTCCCAAGAGACTCAGAAGGCCCTATCGAAAGGGTTGGCTCTATCTTGGATAGCTCGCCTGTTGAGGCTTTCCAACCAGGTGGGTTGAAGGTCCATGGATTCGAAGTTGTTACAGAAGCCACAGTAGTTAGCGAGGTCGTGGTTTCCTCTCCACACATAGTTTGGCTATTGGTAGATGTTGTAGTGTCGTGAGGAATCAATGAAGTGGGGTTAGGCGTCAGAACGTCGGTAGTTGATTTGATGTGCGAGCCTCCGTAAATGGGGGGTCCAGCATCTTCCTGGATTGTCGAAATAGTTGAAGTACTCCAAAACCTGGACGTATACAGTGTTGTAAATGGCGGGGAAATGCATGTATCAGTTTGGCCTGTATCTTCTGTCTCGCTCATAATCAGAGTGGGCATTTCAACTGGATGATTGTCCGTCCATATTGTGTCCCCAGAGGTCGGCTGTTGCGCCTCACTTGGATTCTCATTTTCTCCATGGCTGACAGGAGGTGCATAGACAGGGTATGAAGAAACGGGAGAAGGCAGGCTGGAGGGATATGTCTCTGGTCCAACGATGCACCGGGTGACAGTTTTAGTACGATCTGCCACAGTGGTCACATAGATGGTGGAGACCGTAGTGACTTCTTGAATTGGCTGGCCGATATGCTTATGCTGGGCGTGACTTCCATACATTCTGTCGATGATTGAACTGGGCCTAGGAACATTGCCATCGAGAACTCGTGAGACCCTGATAGGTAGGTCTTGGTACGGCCGTTGGGACTCCTCGCCGCCAAATCCTTTCGGGACCCTAGACTGAGACTGAGGCGAGTTCCCACCATTTCTGTACGGCTGTGGAAACCCATTTTCTGGAACATGATATGGAGTCTCGGGGGAATTCGGGGTAGTGAGCATGCCCCGGACACTTGTAGGAATCTCAGATTTGCACTTGGCATCCCGGAAGCAAAAGATCTTTTGACCAGGGCGCAGGCTTGAACACCAAGAGCTGTCACCGCCATTGGCGTTTATGAGTTCTTGTATTGAGGTATTGCACTCCCGAGATAACGAAAGACATGTGTCTCTGGGAGTCAAAGTGCGCTTGGTAGATGGATCAGCTGTGGCAGAGCTGCTGACGACTGCGACAAGCCAAGCAGCTCCCCAACAATGGGTCACCAGCTTCATCTTGAGAGATAGAAAAAAGACAACAAAATTCAAAGCTCAATATGAAGAAGAAGAACAAGAAGAAGAAGAAGTTGAAACTTATGTTAATAACTACATGAAAGAACAAGAAGTGAGGACTCCGAATTGTGCTGCAAGAGAACTAATGATGTCTATATTGCCAAAACCATTTCCAATATCTGATATGTGGTATGCCTTACCAGGACCTAGGTAGAGCCTCAGAAACCGTCCTTGATTATGCATTAGCCGCCCAACAAAGGGCCTCCTTAATCTCTGCTACTTGTTGGTAAGGACCTGGTAGACGCACTTGGCATTCAACAGCATTGGCGGCTACACAGCACAGCCCCGGAGAATCCATGTCGAAACTTCGAAGGACATTACAACCTCAATTGTACACAAGACATATTTTAAGAAGCAAGGACCTTTGAAGCAACGGAATGGCCCAATTGGGGAATTGTTGGTCAACAATCAGCTGATATGACCACAACTCACTGCTGAGTCAAGTAGTGTTGGTCCGTTGAATGTTTCAGGCGATGTTATGAACAGATTGGCCAGATTAGAACCAACAGTACTAACTGTTACGTTGGTTGCTAGCGCCGACACAAAAGAGCATTTATATAGCATTACAGCACTCAAAAAAGGAATTCTTATTGGCCCACAACCTGTGCGGTTGAAACTTGTGTTGGTTCTAACAAGTTGCACGGTCACCCTCCAATATGGTCCGTGGTCTGCTGAAGATATTTTCGTCGCTTACTAGCCTGCTACGGAAGGCCAGAGGGGGCAGTGTCCCAAAAGTGCAGATACGACATTTTTTTACTATAATAAC